>VIAA01000100.1:0-138069 GCA_015776775.1 Magallana hongkongensis | reverse complement strand
TCAGGAATTTCATTCACCCGAACACGTTATATTGGACGAAAAAACAGGTCTGTAGAAACGCGTTTTGAGGAAAAATAATATGACAACCACTGTACTGGAAATTATATACAATAAACGACGAAACAAGACAGACTGAAAGCAAGGCGCAGATACTTCAAAAATTCCTCGATAATTGTAGACCGTTTTCCTGTGTATGTTGTAACATTGCCATGCGCAAATCACACACTGTGGCAGCTCGAGCAATGTCATTATCGCATGGATTTTAGAAGCGGAGCGTTTTTGTAGGAACGGTTGGAAACGTTGTAACTTTCTTGGATTTACTATCATTTTGCTACTGTGTAAGATGTAGTACCGCCGGGGTTTTCAAGAGGATACAGACGTTATTCACGCTGTATGAATGACACTCGTGTTCGATGTGCATGCGAAGTAAGGCAGCACAGTCTGTGCAAAATACTAAGTAATACGGGTACCTTGGATATCTTTTCAAAGAAAAATTTATTTCATTGATTGTTGTTTCCTTTATTACTACATTTTATTACAATGTGTAGTTCATGCATTCAGAAGTCAATGCAACGTGAATGCCTCGATCGGAAAGCAACCGACCGTAACTTTCTCAACCGGTATATATACCCCAGTAGCAGTAGAGAAGGGACCAAAACTAATATGGCGACCAAATGCATTATGAATTCATATCAGCTTTAATTATCAATAACAATCTCATATATATCATATATAAGTGAATGTTGATATCATAATCAAAATACTGAAGTACTGAGGGGAGTTGATTTTATCGATTTTCATTTATCTTAAAATCAATTATCTTGCATGGCAATTAGTTTCTAGTCTGTATTTGAATTACACACTTTTTTGTTGTATGAATTTTTAGACATTTCCGACAAGAATTTCGAGAACCCAAATGAATCATGTTGTGTAATATTTGAAGATAGATTTTAAACTATGTATTAGTAATTAAAACAATTCTAAAAAATTATGGATCCTAGCACTTTTGATATCGAACTCTAGTCTCGTTCAACCAGACGCTCGGCTGTCTCTGTTAATCTGTCTCTCTGCTTGTCGGAGATTTACGGAGACAGCCGAGCGTCTGGTTGAACAAGACTTTATTACACTCTGGCGTTGGAACACACGAGACTACAAAAATGTTTAAACTGTTCGTATTATATAAAATCTGACCATTTTCAAAGTGTTTATAGATAAGTTTCCTTGAAAAACAATGCTTCAGCATACGTTACATCGATTTTTCTATTATTTTAAAGAACTAAGTCTTGTCAGCGGCGATGATTTGTGCTTAGGTCCAAATACTGTTTTACTTTCGGTTTGCTGCATAAAAGAGTTGAATATTTAATTGAATAATATATAGTTTTGGACAGATGGGTAAAAAATGTAAAGCCACCGTCAAAAATTGTTGCAAACAAAATATTGTAATGACCCAAATTAATTAGTAAAATTGAGTAACAAGATTTTCCACAATAACTCAAGTTTAACTTTTTGAAATATTTAGCCTACTTTATCCCCTTCGAAGTTCTGCATTTTCAAACATATGCAATAGTACCTAATTCAATATCGCTAGTCATCCAAATCCACCACATTTTCTATAAGTATTTTCATACAGTGATAACGTTCTTGTTGTGAACAAGAATGATTCAACAGAGCTATAACATGATGCAATCATTCATATTTTGACATGAAATCACTTTTACTATTTCGTGCTTAAAATTGAAAAGCGTGTTTCAATATTTGGTTATGCTTTTGGTATAATAACATATGTGAAGCGAGACTGGACGTTCTATATGGAAATTGTTGATCAAATACCATATATAAAGGCGTGCTTTTTTATTGTTTCAAAAACACTGTATGATTGAACCAGATCCTGTTATATCGATCCTCTTTATCATGATGGTGTTGGTTTTACAAAGTATCATGGTTGAATTAAATAATCTGTGCCAAAGAAATGTTTATAGTAAACACTTCTTATTTTCATTTAAACTAAAGGAGCATAGTGTTATTTCTTGCATTTCTTACAATTTTGTTCAGTAATTTGAACGGTCTTATAGCTTATTAATAATTCACTTTTTGAAAAGAAATATCTCATATCATGTGATTTTTCTGATAAAGTTTACTCGAAAAATTGAAGGCGAACATCAGTGTATACAGAAAACGCTTTAGAACTCCTCTGATTTATTTGTGCAAAAGCATAACTGGCATATTGTAATGATTAGCATTATTATAAAAAAAAATAAGAGGCTAGGTGGCCAATAAATTACAATTAGGATCTGATATAAACCTTTAGATACGTTATTTTAGGCCATAATCATTTTTTCAGTTAAGACCATATCTATTAGCTTTATATTCTGATTCCTAAATCGAAGTTTGTCGTCTGAAAACAGGTAAAAAAAGCGAATAAATTGTCATGTCATTCAGACCTCTTACGTGAAAAATATCATAAATTAATGTTGCTTTAAACACATTAATATTGACAACAACTTGCTGATTTATTAATTTTATAAAAGATCTTATAAGTGATAATGTCTTTATGATGACAAGCATATTTCATATCAAGATGAAAAAACAATACAATTACTAATAGAACAATGTTTTTAGAGGGAAATTCTTAACAATTTTGTCACAGATGAAATGCATGCTTTTAAACGTCCAATTATAAGCGATAATTAATTTTTATATCTTTTTTTCATAAGACACAACTATTACCTATTTCGTATTTTCATTCATCAATGTTCTCATGCTTGCTTAGCGTTGTGACATCACCAGTATTTCTTTTTTCCATACCCACCTAGCCAAACTTAACATAATCACTCAAATATGTCTGCAATACATAAAAATAAAATGGATTCCCAAACACCATAATTAAAACAAAAATAGAAGAATCCTTTTTCACTTATTTAAAACTGACCTTGTCTTTTAAACAACATTATATGTCTTGTTTATTAGTTTGAAGGGCATTCGTTGTTATTTTAGTTTCACAAAAATCTTATTATTTTTCAAAGAAAAAAAAAGAAGTCAACACGCACAAATACGTGTGTACAAAAACTGCGCCTTGAAGGGAAAATACTAGAAAATAGTATTTTCTCAAATTCCATTAATTTGTTAATTAGACATAAATGTGTATTTTCTATAAATGATTTCTATAATAGTTTACTTGAGCAGAACAAAATTACAGTTTGTAATAACTCTGTCAATTATTTAAGTTGCTGGATTAGTCATTTTCAGGGCTTGTAAAAAAGCAAAATGGTTGCTGATTTCAGATTAATAAGCGAGAAAAAAGACAAAAGATTTTCAATACACATGTAGACGTTAACAGATTAGATCAGAAGATGGAAAATTGCAGAGGAAACATTGATTAAGAAAAACGTGATTTTTTTTTCTTTCCAAACAAGACACTGTAGTTATTACAATGTGAAGTAAAAGAAAAAACAGTAGAAAGTTGTTAGACACGTACGGCCGAAGAAACAAGCTGACCAAATTTGTTGACACTATTTTACCACAACATCTCGATGCAAAAAAAACCGCCATAAAACCCCCAAAATTGTAGATTTTAATTAAATACATGTATACGTTTGTTACCGAATCGTTTTCTAGTGAAATTCTCAATACGTGTTAAAAACGTTTGTAAATTTGAAATTGACATTATGGCTAAATATTGCTTGTTTACGGCAAACAAACTGTTGGGAGTAACTTATATATAAACATGAATAGCAAAAAATATAAAATGTTCCTTATTTAAGAAAAACTGCTTTAATTAATCTAACGGATTAATTTCGTTCAGAATAACAGTAATTCAAATTTGCTTCCATTAAGGCTTCTTAACAGTTTTTCCCAAATATACTGCAAAAAAATAAAAGTAAAAACATTATATTTTTGTCATTTTAGTAAAACAAACATTAAAGAAAAAATACCAGCATGAAAACTGCTTAAAAACTAAAAACTAGTATATTTAACACATTTTACAGTTGGATAAAATCGTTATATAGTTTTTTTCAAATCTGCTTTGAAATGAGGAAATTCCATCTTTCTAAGTCAAGAATGTCTGATCCGCTTCGCTATATCTACATGCAAACATTTAACCCTGTAGGCAGAGTATGACTTAGAAACCTCGCTCGCTTGTTGGTGTCATAACAGTTTGTATGATCCAATAAAGGACATCGTAAAAGAATTATTTAAACTGTGCATTGATTAACGTTGAACCACTCTCAAATAATTTTGAGACAAACTATTAAGTAATTAACTTTCTAATATTGATTTGTAGTCAAAGTGAACCCATCATATCTCTAGAAACAACTTATTCATGGGGTGAGCCATATTGCTTTAGTGTCTGTTAAATACGCATTCTCTAATTGGTCAGAACAATAGGTCACGAAAGTAAAATGAGAACTGTCACTAGACGGCGTAATTGTTTAACCAACTATATTTTGTTGTCTTGTCTAAAATTTAACCCATTGACTTTGAGAGGTAGGGGAATTACAATTGTTCTATATTTCGACTGTAAATGAAATGTAAAATTTAACTCATTGACTTGAGAGGTAAGGAAATTACATTGTCTATATTTCGACTGTAAATGAAACATGTATGTCTATTTTAGATATCCCCATTTGAACCAGCTGGTGTATTTCTTGAAGCTGGTAGAGTGATGTAAATACCCTGTGTATATATATACTATGGGTATGAAATATTGCATTGTTCAAACTTAGCTTTAACACGAAAATATCCAAGCCCAGTCGTTTTATTTAGTTATCATAAAATAAATTAGCCCTAAACTACACTGCAGCATCGATTCATCCATACATCCACACATTAAATTTTGAAGATTTACTTCCATATAAGTACTATGTTTAAAAGAATAAAGGTTAGATATTGAACTGAATCAAGATACTTACATTTTTTAAATTCAAATTCTTAGCTTTAAACTCTCTTTGTAAAGAAAATATACAAAATATTTTAGTATCTGAATTTATAGTGTTTTTATAGGAATTTTTAAATAATGAGATTTATGAAACATATACGTACTGGGGGCGCCTTAATAACGACTGCGACGTTGGGTATGACAGAGGCAATGAGAAGCAAGAGCACGAAGCTCATCAAAATTTACACAAATAAATATTTTTTCGGTATTGATTTTGTGTCTTACAATAACCGCCTCTACATAGAAAAGGCACATAGATTGTTGCTTTATGGAAATTGTCTTTGCTAGTAATAGTATAAAACAAAGTATGACGAATAAAAAACCATACAAAAATAGCTACATCTGTTGGGTTCTTTACTGTCAATTTTTAAAGAAAAGAATTTCGCTTTGAATAAGAAGCACATATATAAGGTAAAACTCAACGCTAACCAGTGCATAAATTCGTTTGGCCAATATTTATAAAGAAAACACACTGGATGAAATATCTGGTTTCAGCGCTGCGGAAACCCTTTGGAAACTCTGCGGAAACTTAAGGTTACTTTAAGTTTCCGACAGGTTTCAGCACGGAAACTTCAAGTTTCATTAAGTTTCCGCAGTGCTGAAACTTAGGCTGTCCATGAATCCAAATGGTTTCTGCAACGGAAACTTACTGAAACTTGAAGTTTCTGCATAGTTCAATCTCCATATACGTTTGGGATACATATTGTTTACAAATGGTTTCCGGACTGAACTTACTGAAACTTGAAGTGTCTGCATAGTTTCAACCTCCAAATACAATTGGGAAACATATTGTTTACAAAGGGTTTCTGCAACTGAAACTTACTGAAACTTTTTATATTTTTGCTTTCACAAAAGCTGAGCAAGGTTTCTACTTTATGTAAAACAAAACAATTTCAAACAGTTCCAAATTTATTTTGTTCAAAAATCTGAAATGTTTCCAAAATGAATAAAATACAGCCAAGATACAATAATGGAGAAACATCCATATGGCAATTCCCTTATTAGGGACTTTATTTAAAAAATGATAAAATTGCACAAGAAAAAAAACTCCCATAAAATCTTACATTTGTATTTTTTTCATCTCGATTAAATGCCTTTCAAATCTCCCTTTAAAAATGCAACAAAGATCTTACTTTTTTAAAAATATGAATGCAATTTACAAAATAACTGCACGTACATGAATAAACAAAGAAAACTTCACTGTTACATGAACATGATACACTTGTCCAATTAGTTTTGAACTACAATGAATATGTACACCATAAAATTTTTGAAAAGTCTAAAGTATCCATCTTTAAAAAAAAAAAAACACTACAAGATAGTAGTTGACTATAGAGGTATGACCCAGATTGATTTGAATATGTCAATAAATTCCAAATGTGGTCAAAGTGACCCACTTACAAGTTGGGAAAAACCTTTTCTTTGTAAGTAATATAATCTAATGTTTTACAATAGAACAGGATTTGATATCATTTTTTTGATAATCCATTACAACTGGATGAATGTCTGGTTTCAGCGCTGCGGAAACCCTTTGGAAACTCTGCGGAAACTTAAGGTTACTTTAAGTTTCCGACAGGTTTCAGCACGGAAACTTCAAGTTTCATTAAGTTTCCGCAGTGCTGAAACTTAGGCTGTCCATGATCCAAATGGTTTCTGCAACGGAAACTTACTGAAACTTGAAGTTTCTGCATAGTTTCAATCTCCATATACGTTTGGGATACATATTGTTTACAAATGGTTTCCGCGACTGAAACTTACTGAAACTTGAAGTGTCTGCATAGTTTCAACCTCCAAATACAATTGGAAACATATTGTTTACAAAGGGTTTCTGCAAACTGAAACTTACTGAAACTTTTATATTTTTGCTTTCACAAAAGTGAGCAAGGTTTCTACTTTATGTAAAAACAAAAATTTCAAACAGTTCCAAATTTATTTTGTTCAAAATCTGAAATGTTTCCAATAATAAATAAAATACACAAGATACAATAATGGAGAAACATCCATATGGCAATTCCCTTATTAGGGACTTTTATTTAAAAAATGAAAAATTGCACAAGAAAAAAAACTCCCATAAAATCTTTACATTTGTATTTTTTTCATCTCGATTAAATGCCTTTCAAATCTCCCTTTAAAAATGCAACAAAGATCTTACTTTTTAAAAATATGAATGCAATTTACAAAATAACTGCACGTACATGAATAAACAAAGAAAACTTCACTGTTACATGAACATGAACACTTGTCCCAATTAGTTTTGAACTACAATGAATATGTACACCATAAAATATTTTTGAAAAGTCTAAAGTATCCATCTTTAAAAAAAAAAAAACACTACAAGATAGTAGTTGACTATAGAGGTATGACCCAGATGTGATTTGAATATGTCAATAAATTCCAAATGTGGTCAAAGTGACCCACTTACAAGTTGGGAAAAACCTTTTCTTTGTAAGTAATATAATCTAATGTTTTACAATAGAACAGGATTGATATCATTTTTTTGATCCATTACACTGGATGAAATATCTGGTTTCAGCGCTGCGGAAACCCTTTGGAAACTCTGCGGAAACTTAAGGTTACTTTAAGTTTCCGACAGGTTTCAGCACGGAAACTTCAAGTTTCATTAAGTTTCCGCAGTGCTGAAACTTAGGCTGTCCATGAATCCAAATGGTTTCCGCAACGGAAACTTACTGAAACTTGAAGTTTCTGCATAGTTTCAATCTCCATATACGTTTGGGATACATATTGTTTACAAATGGTTTCCGCGACGGAAACTTACTGAAACTTGAAGTTTCTGCATAGTTTCAACCTCCATATACAATTGGGAAACATATTGTTTACAAAGGGTTTCCGCAACTGAAACTTACTGAAACTTTTTATATTTTTGCTTTCACAAAAGCTGAGCAAGGTTTCTACTTTATGTAAAAACAAAACAATTTCAAACAGTTCCAAATTTATTTTGTTCAAAAATCTGAAATTGTTTCCAATAATAAATAAAATACAGCCAAGATACAATAATGGAGAAACATCCATATGGCAATTCCCTTATTAGGGACTTTTATTTAAAAATGATAAAATTGCACAAGAAAAAAAACTCCCATAGAAATCTTTACATTTGTATTTTTTTTCATCTCGATTAAATGCCTATCAAATCTCCCTTTAAAAATGCAACAAAGATCTTACTTTTTTAAAAATATGAATGCAATTTACAAAATAACTGCACGTACATGAATAAACAAAGAAAACTTCACTGTTACATGAACATGATACACTTGTCTCAATTTGTTTTGAACTACAATGAATATGTACACCATAAAATATTTTTGAAAAGTCTAAAGTATCCATCTTTAAAAAAAAAAATACACTACAAGATAGTAGTTGACTATAGAGGTATGACCCAGATTTGATTTGAATATGTCAATAAATTCCAAAATGAGGTCAAAGTGACCCACTTACAAGTTGGGATAAACCTTTTCTTTGTTAGTAATATAATCTAATGTTTTACAATAGAACAGGATTTGATATCATTTTTTGATAATCCATTAAGTCCAAAGTGAACTTTTTATTTCCACCCATGATGTACCAACTGATCAGATTTTAATATCATAAGCCTGTCAGTATTTAATAGATGACCCAGAGGGAGATATGAAAAGCTTGTTGGCCAATAAAAAGCTAACAATGGAGCAGTCTGTCAAATCATGTGCAAAAATATGATGTACACATTTAATTAATTATGCTGATTGCAACACACTTCATTCCTGATGAATATTCTTCTTTACACACGGTTTACCTTCCTACATTTCACTACTTTACCTACATTAATATTTTTAAATCCAAGACATGAAGTAAAATATACATTGTTTATATATGACAAGTATTACTACATGTACATGTACTTGCTTTTTGTAGCATGAATGTATAAAATACAAAGTATCACACAGATCATTCACCTTACAATTCTCATCAATACCAGCATTTTACTTATGATATAAAAGCTAATTCCAATTATATATTAGTTACATAACACAGATTAAAATAAAACCCACATGGAAACAACTTTCCATCCAAGTAATTTTGTTATATAAAAATTGTAATACATGGGGTATATGTTGTCTTTATATATTTTCATATACGACATAATTGAATATTGTTTGGTGTATTTTATCATTTCTATGACCCATGCATTCATCTCCTAATGCAGTGTTTTTACATTTAAGATTGGTTTCTTAATTTTTCATATATTGCTGCAAATAAAAACTAAGTTATCAATAAATGTTTAAACAAAGAAAATGGAAAAAAAAGTAGTTAACACTTATCAACTTGGAGGTGTGAGGATATATGTTACATGGAGTCTAATATTTTATGCAATATTTGCAAATATAACAAATTATTTAAGAAAATGAAAGTTAATATCTGCAAGGTCTAATCAATCATTTAATAAGTCAAAACCATGTGATTTTCTAAGATTCTAGCTTACAGACAGACATTGTAATATACTGGTATTTGATCATATAAAAAAGTACTTTTATAGTTTATAGGTTTTTTGAAATGAGAATACTTTACAGTTAAAAAGTCTTGTTCTGCAGAGGTTTAGTCGGGTCGTAGAGATGTGTCCATTCGAATCAATAAGGAGTGTCCTTGGCTGTTGTTGATGTAACCCGAGTCGTAGTTTATGGAAATAGGCCTTTTTGGGGGACTTTCGAGCATTGTCCAGACCGGTGAAGCACTCATATGATCACATCATGGCTACAGCAGACTTAGTAGTTCTGGACAGTGGTAGCATTAAAATTCTTCTTCTTGCGATGAACTTGTTCCTTTCACTGGGCTGTACTTTATGTCTGTTCTATTTATCTTAACATGAATAATAAAGTTTCATTTAGATTTTTAAACAATAAACATAAGTCATTCAGCCTAACATGTAATAAAAGCATTCTGAATAAAATTCTGAATACAGAAGCTACTATGCAGTTGCCAGTTGCTGTTTAAACTATGTCATATAATGACTACAGTAGTATCTGGTCTAAAATGTTTCATTTTATGTTTGAAGCTATGTTATTTTCATTTTGATTCAATTATTGTTTGTTGAACAATGGAAAAACTTATCAACAATAAGTGTGTTTCACCCCCCCCCCCCCCCATCAACCTCCTTTTCAAGAACTTAGACCTGGATTTCCCAAAAATTACTACAGTAAATTATAAACATCCAACACATGTATAAGTTAATGGTGAAAATAATCAATTTCAAAGCAATACCTTGCGTTCACATCGTCCAGCTGGTCAAAACATTCACCCGAATCACCGAACAGAGGATGCAACTAATCACCGGAAACATTGACTTTGTATGCTGTCAATGCTGAAAAAGAAAAACGTGAAAGATTTCATTTTCCGGATTTAATTAATAATTTTTTTTCGTTACATTTAGAGTTTGTAAATTGTATAATGTGCGAAAGATTCATTGTTCGTCTTGTTTACCAACCAAGCATTCATATATTAGGGACGTTTATATAATTATATATGTGTATACCCTGGATAATCTTGATTATCATGCATATAAAGTTGGTTAATGGTTAACTTGGTCAAAACGTATATTTAAAAGAGATACGGTAATAAAAATTAAAACGCCGAACCAAGTTTGAAAAAATGACGCCATCTTGATTTGATGGCGCGAGATCTCGTTTACAAATGAGAGATAAATTAGAGCCTTGAAAATGTTATTGGGAGTATCTATATTGTGAATTAAGTTACCTTGACATGAGTTCTTCGTTCCTGCATTATCTCCTTGTTGTAGAGGCTATTAATGCTTCTCAATTCTCCATTTTACAACAGCACCTTCTTGTCCATTTAACCTTCGCTCGGAATCATAAAGTGCGCCAATACTGACCAATCAGAACCCGCTAAATCTTGGAAAAGTGCATCTTGGGATAGTTTAAAATGAATAATGTTTAATCACCGAATAGTATACTTTTTACATGTATATTTATTTTAAATAAGAACTGTCGGAGTCAGTATTTCCTGGTTAAATACGACAAAGTATTGGCGTGTGTTTGTTACAATTGTATTTGTAACACGTGATTAACCAAAAAAAAAATGGCCGACCGTTTGTTTACAATGTCTAATGAAATTAAACAAGTTTTAATGAGACATATGTATCAGATTTTGTCTTTAACTATATTTTATTTACATGTACTGATGATTTTGCCAAACTAAATATGATAGAGCCATATATAGTTTACTGACAAGTTAGTCTTGACTTGTCCAATTTTCATCACCGCGATTCTAAGCACGGTCATATTCTTATTCAAAATATAGAGGTGTGAAAATATTATGTTCATCACAGAGCAGGTTCTGCATGAACACACAGAATCACAAATATAATTAGATTCCGATCAATTAACGGGGTCCGGTTAACAGCGTTCACCCGTACGGTGAATTTACAACTACGATGAATTGAATGGCAATTATTTTACAGTTAACACATGTGCACTGATTGGTCATGGCGATGAACAGTAACGTTAAGAATACTTATGAAATTAAAATACAAACGCGTTAAACAAGCCGGGAAGTAAGACGTACACGTCGGACTGATATATAAACAAATATAATTTTAATTATTTGGTATACTTTCTACATCAAATGTATAACGAATGTATAATTCAAATTTTAAAATGGGATTAAAAATCACTGGCACACATGGCTAGTTGCTGGATTTTAAACTGATTTTGTAATATAACGTATAACTTCAGTAAAGTTATAAATAATGCTTATTATATCTGATAACAGAAACATGTGCATGTTCATAACATGTATCAATATCTGTGTTTACAGTACAGAAGTAAATACAAAGATAGAAATGCACGAATCACATAGGCGGTCGAACCGGGGGGGGGGTGGGGGGAGGGGCTAGGGGGGGGGGAGGGGGGGCTTAGTGCAAAGTGAACTTAACCAGTAGGTCATATAGCCCCCCCCCCCCCAGCCCCCCCCCCCCGCCACGGTTCGACGCCTATGTGATTCGTGCATTTCTATACTTTGTATTTACTTTCTGTACTGTAAACACGATATTGATACATGTTTATGAAACATGTCACTGTTCTGTTATAAGATATCATAAGCATTATTTATAATTTTACTGAAGTTATACGTATATTACAAAATCAGTTTTAAAATCAGCACTAGCCATTTGGTGCACGTGATTTAATCCCATTTTAAAATTTGATATAACATTCGTATACATTGATGTAGAAAGTATACCAAATAATTATATTTTGTTTATATATCAGTCCGACGTGTACGTCTTACTTCCCGGCTTGTTTAACGCGTTTGTATTTTAATTTCATAAGTATTCTTAACGTTCTGTTCATTGCATGACCAATCAGTGCACATGTGTAACTGTAAAATAATTGCCATCAATTCATCGTAGTTGTAAATTCACCGTACGGGTGAACGCTGTTAACCGGACCCGTTAATTGCGATCGACATCTAATTATATTTGTGATTTCTGTGTGTTCATGCAGAACCTGCTCTGTGATGAACATAATATTTTCACGCCTCTATATTTTGAATAAGAATATGACCGTGCTTAGAATCGCGGTGAAAATTGGACAAGTCAAGACTAACTTGTCAGTAAACTATATATGGCTCTATCATATTTAGTTTGGCAAAATCATCAGTACATGTAAATAAAATATAGTTAAAAACCTGATACATATGTCTCATTTAAACTTGTTTAATTTCATTAGACATTTGTAAACAAACGGTCGGCCATTTTTTTTTTTGGTTAATCACGTGTTACAAATACAATTGTAACAAACACACGCCAATACTTTGTCGTATTTAACCAGGAAATACTGACTCCGACAGTTCCTATTTAAAATAAATATACATGTAAAAACTATACTATTCGGTAAAAAATGATAATTTTGATTAAACATTATTCATTTTAAACTATCCCAAGATGCACTTTTCCAAGATTTAGCGGGTTCTGATTGGTCAGTATTGGCGCACTTTATGATTCCGAGCGAAGGTTAAAATCAAATGGACAAGAAGGTGCTGTTGTAAAATGGAGAATTGAGAAGCATTAATAGCCTCTACAACAAGGGGATAGTGCAGGAACGAAGAACTCATGTCAAGGTAACTTAATTCACAATATAGATACTCCCAATAACATTTTCAAGGCTCTAATTTATCTCTCATTTGTAAACGAGATCTCGCGCCATCAAATCAAGATGGCGTCATTTTTTCAAACTTGGTTCGGCGTTTTAATTTTTATTACCGTATCTCTTTTAAATATAAGTTTTGACCAAGTTAACCATTAACAAACTTTATATGCAAGATAATCAAGATTATCCAGGGTATACACATATATAATTATATAAATGTCCCTAATATATGAATGCTTGGTTGGGAAACAAGACGAACAATGAATCTTTCGCACATTATACAATTTACAAACTCTAAATGTAACGAAAAAAAAATTATTAATTAAATCCGGAAAATGAAATCTTTCACGTTTTTCTTTTTCAGCATTGACAGCATACAAAGTCAATGTTTCCGGTGATTAGTTGCATCCTCTGTTCGGTGATTCGGGTGAATGTTTTGACCAGCTGGACGATGTGGACGCAAGGTATTGCTTTGAAATTGATTATTTTCACCATTAACTTATACATGTGTTGGATGTTTATAATTTACTGTAGTAATTTTTGGTAAATCCAGGTCTAAGTTCTTGAAAAGGAGGTTGATGGGGGGGGGGGGGGGTGGGTGGGTTGAAACACACTTATTGTTGATAAGATTTACTATTGTTCAACAAACAATAATTGAATCAAAATGAAAATAACATAGCTTCAAACATATAATGAAACATTTTAGACCAGATACTACTGTAGTCATTATATGACATAGTTTAAACAGCAACTGGCAACTGCATAGTAGCTTCTGTATTCAGAATTTTATTCAGAATGCTTTTATTACATGTTAGGCTGAATGACTTATGTTTATTGTTTAAAAATCTATATGAAACTTTATTATTCATCTTTAAGATAAATAGAACAGACATAAAGTACAGCCCAGTGAAAGGAACAAGTTCATCGCAAGAAGAATTTCAATGCTACCACTGTCCAGAACTACTAAGTCTGCTGAAGCCATGATGTGATCATATGAGTGCTTCACCGGTCTAGACAATGCTCGAAAGTCCCCCAAAAAGGCCTATTTCCATAAACTACGACTCGGGTTACATCAACAACAGCCAAGGACACTCCTTATTGATTCGAATGGACACATCTCTACGACCCGACTAAACCTCTGCAGAACAAGACTTTTTAACTGTAAAGTATTCTCATTTCAAAAAACCTATAAACTATAAAAGTACTTTTTTATATGATCAAATACCAGTATATTACAATGTCTGTCTGTAAGCTAGAATCTTAGAAAATCACATGGTTCTGACTTATTAAATGATTGATTAGACCTTGCAGATATTAACTTTCATTTTCTTAAATAATTTGTTATATTTGCAAATATTGCATAAAATATTAGACTCCATGTAACATATATCCTCACACCTCCAAGTTGATAAGTGTTAACTACTCTCTTTTCCATTTTCTTTGTTTAAACATTTATTGATAACTTATTTTTTATTTGCAGCAATATATGAAAAATTAAGAAAATAATCTTAAATGTAAAAACACTGCATTAGGAGATGAATGCATGGGTCATAGAAATGATAAAATACACCAAACAATATTCAATTATGTTGTATATGAAAATATATAAAGACAACATATACCCCATGTATTACAATTTTTATATAACAAAATTACTTGGATGGGAAGTTGTTTCCATGTGGGTTTTATTTTAATCTGTGTTATGTAACTAATATATAATTGGAATTAGCTTTTATATCATAAGTAAAATGCTGGTATTGATGAGAATTGTAAGGTGAATGATCTGTGTGATACTTTGTATTTTATACATTCATGCTACAAAAAGCAAGTACATGTACATGTAGTAATACTTGTCATATATAAACAATGTATATTTTACTTCATGTCTTGGATTTAAAAATTTTAATGTAGGTAAAGTAGTGAAATGTAGGAAGGAAAACCGTGTGTAAAGAAGAATATTCATCAGGAATGAAGTGTGTTGCAATCAGCATAATTAATTAAATGTGTACATCATATTTTTGCACATGATTTGACAGACTGCTCCATTGTTAGCTTTTTATTGGCCAACAAGCTTTTCATATCTCCCTCTGAGTCATCTATTAAATACTGACAGGCTTATGATATTAAAATCTGATCAGTTGGTACATCATGGGTGGAAATGAAAATTTCACTTTGGACTTAATGGATTATCAAAAAAATGATATCAAATCCTGTTCTATTGTAAAACATTAGATTATATTACTAACAAAGAAAAGGTTTATCCCAACTTGAAAGTGGGTCACTTTGACCTCATTTTGGAATTTATTGACATATTCAAATCAAATCGGGGTCATCCATGTACCTCTAAAATCAATTACTATCTTGTAGTGTATTTTTTTTTAAAGATGGATACTTTAGATTTTTCAAAAATATTTTATGGTGTACATATTCATTGTAGTTCAAAACAAATTGAGACAAGTGTATCATGTTCATGTAACAGTGAAGTTTTCTTTGTTTATTCATGTGGTGCAGTTATTTTGTAAATTGTATTCATATTTTTTAAAAGCAAGATCTTTGTTGCATTTTTAAAGGGAGATTTGATAGGCATTTAATCGAGATGAAAAAAAAAAATACAAATGTAAAGATTTCTATGGGAGTTTTTTTTCTTGTGCAATTTTATCATTTTTTAAATAAAAGTCCCTAATAAGGGAATTGCCATATGGATGTTTCTCCATTATTGTATCTTGGCTGTATTTTATTCATATATGGAAACAATTTCAGATTTTTGAACAAAATAAATTTGGAACTGTTTGAAATTGTTTTGTTTTTACATAAAGTATAAACCTTGCTCAGCTTTTGTGAAAGCAAGAATATAAAAAGTTTCAGTAAGTTTCAGTTGCGGAAACCCTTTGTAAACAATATGTTTCCCAATTGTATATGGAGGTTGAAACTATGCAGAAACTTCAAGTTTCAGTAAGTTTCCGTCGCGGAAACCATTTGTAAACAATATGTATTCCAAACGTATATGGAGATTGAAACTATGCAGAAACTTCAAGTTTCAGTAAGTTTCCGTTGCAGAAACCATTTGGATTCATGGACAGCCTAAGTTTCAGCACTGCGGACACTTAATGAAACTTGAAGTTTCCGTGCTGAAACCTGTCGGAAACTTAAAGTAACCTTAAGTTTCCGCAGAGTTTCCAAAGGGTTTCCGCAGCGCTGAAACCAGACATTTCATCCAGTGTAATGGATTATCAAAAAAATGATATCAAATCCTGTTCTATTGTAAAACATTAGATTATATTACTTACAAAGAAAAGGTTTTTCCCAACTTGTAAGTGGGTCACTTTGACCACATTTGGAATTTATTGACATATTCAAATCAAATCTGGGTCATACCTCTATAGTCAACTACTATCTTGTAGTGTTTTTTTTTTTTTAAAGATGGATACTTTAGACTTTTCAAAAATATTTTATGGTGTACATATTCATTGTAGTTCAAAACTAATTGGGACAAGTGTATCATGTTCATGTAACAGTGAAGTTTTCTTTGTTTATTCATGTACGTGCAGTTATTTTGTAAATTGCATTCATATTTTTAAAAAAGTAAGATCTTTGTTGCATTTTTAAAGGGAGATTTGAAAGGCATTTAATCGAGATGAAAAAAATACAAATGTAAAGATTTTATGGGAGTTTTTTTTCTTGTGCAATTTTATCATTTTTTAAATAAAAGTCCCTAATAAGGGAATTGCCATATGGATGTTTCTCCATTATTGTATCTTGGCTGTATTTTATTTATTATTGGAAACATTTCAGATTTTTGAACAAAATAAATTTGGAACTGTTTGAAATTGTTTTGTTTTTACATAAAGTAGAAACCTTGCTCAGCTTTTGTGAAAGCAAAAATATAAAAAGTTTCAGTAAGTTTCAGTTGCAGAAACCCTTTGTAAACAATATGTTTCCCAATTGTATTTGGAGGTTGAAACTATGCAGACACTTCAAGTTTCAGTAAGTTTCAGTCGCGGAAACCATTTGTAAACAATATGTATCCCAAACGTATATGGAGATTGAAACTATGCAGAAACTTCAAGTTTCAGTAAGTTTCCGTTGCAGAAACCATTTGGATTCATGGACAGCCTAAGTTTCAGCACTGCGGAAACTTAATGAAACTTGAAGTTTCCGTGCTGAAACCTGTCGGAAACTTAAAGTAACCTTAAGTTTCCGCAGAGTTTCCAAAGGGTTTCCGCAGCGCTGAAACCAGACATTTCATCCAGTGTAATGGATTATCAAAAAAATGATATCAAATCCTGTTCTATTGTAAAACATTAGATTATATTACTTACAAAGAAAAGGTTTTTCCCAACTTGTAAGTGGGTCACTTTGACCACATTTGGAATTTATTGACATATTCAAATCAAATCTGGGTCATACCTCTATAGTCAACTACTATCTTGTAGTGTTTTTTTTTTTTAAAGATGGATACTTTAGACTTTTCAAAAATATTTTATGGTGTACATATTCATTGTAGTTCAAAACTAATTGGGACAAGTGTATCATGTTCATGTAACAGTGAAGTTTTCTTTGTTTATTCATGTACGTGCAGTTATTTTGTAAATTGCATTCATATTTTTAAAAAAGTAAGATCTTTGTTGCATTTTTAAAGGGAGATTTGAAAGGCATTTAATCGAGATGAAAAAAATACAAATGTAAAGATTTTATGGGAGTTTTTTTTCTTGTGCAATTTTATCATTTTTTAAATAAAAGTCCCTAATAAGGGAATTGCCATATGGATGTTTCTCCATTATTGTATCTTGGCTGTATTTTATTCATTATTGGAAACATTTCAGATTTTTGAACAAAATAAATTTGGAACTGTTTGAAATTGTTTTGTTTTTACATAAAGTAGAAACCTTGCTCAGCTTTTGTGAAAGCAAAAATATAAAAAGTTTCAGTAAGTTTCAGTTGCAGAAACCCTTTGTAAACAATATGTTTCCCAATTGTATTTGGAGGTTGAAACTATGCAGACACTTCAAGTTTCAGTAAGTTTCAGTCGCGGAAACCATTTGTAAACAATATGTATCCCAAACGTATATGGAGATTGAAACTATGCAGAAACTTCAAGTTTCAGTAAGTTTCCGTTGCAGAAACCATTTGGATTCATGGACAGCCTAAGTTTCAGCACTGCGGAAACTTAATGAAACTTGAAGTTTCCGTGCTGAAACCTGTCGGAAACTTAAAGTAACCTTAAGTTTCCGCAGAGTTTCCAAAGGGTTTCCGCAGCGCTGAAACCAGATATTTCATCCAGTGTTTTCTTTATAAATATTGGCCAAACGAATTTATGCACTGGTTAGCGTTGAGTTTTACCTTATATATGTGCTTCTTATTCAAATCGCGAAATTCTTTTCTTTAAAAATTGACAGTAAAGAACCCAACAGATGTAGCTATTTTTTGTATGGTTTTTTATTCGTCATACTTTGTTTTATACTATTACTTAGCAAAGACAATTTCCATAAAGCAACAATCTATGTGCCTTTTCTATGTAGAGGCGGTTATTGTAAGACACAAAATCAATACCGAAAAAATATTTATTTGTGTAAATTTTGATGAGCTTCGTGCTCTTGCTTCTCATTGCCTCTGTCATACCCAACGTCGCAGTCGTTATTAAGGCGCCCCCAGTACGTATATGTTCATAAATCTCATTATTTAAAAATTCCTATAAAAACACTATAAATTCAGATACTAAAATATTTTGTATATTTTCTTTACAAAGAGAGTTTAAAGCTAAGAATTTGAATTTAAAAAATGTAAGTATCTTGATTCAGTTCAATATCTAACCTTTATTCTTTTAAACATAGTACTTATATAGGAAGTAAATCTTCAAAATTTAATGTGTGGATGTATGGATGAATCGATGCTGCAGTGTAGATTTAGGGCTAATTTATTTTATGATAACTAAATAAAACGACTGGCTTGGATTATTTTCGTGTTAAAGCTAAGTTTGAACAATGCAATATTTCATACCCATAGTATATATATACACAGGGTATTTACATCAACTCTACCAGCTTCAAGAAAATACACCAGCTGGTTCAAATGGGGGATATCTAAAAATAGACATACATGTTCATTTACAGTCGAAATATATAGACAATTGTAATTTCCTTACCTCTCAAAGTCAATGAGTTAAATTTTACATGTTCATTTACAGTCGAAATATATAGACAATTGTAATTTCCCTACCTCTCAAAGTCAATGGGTTAAATTTTAGACAAGACAGACAAAATATAGTTGGTTAACAATTACGCCGTCTAGTGACAGTTCTCATTTTAAACTTTCGTGACCTATTGTTCTGACCAATTAGAGAATGCGTATTTAACAGAAACACTAAAGCAATATGGCTCACCCCATGAATAAGTTGTTTCTAGAGATATGATGGGTTCACTTGGACTAAAAATCGATAGCGGTAAGTAAATTACTTAATAGTTTGAATCAAAATTATTTGACAGCGGTTCAACGTTAATCAGTACATAGTTTAAATTATTCTTTTACGATGTCCTTTATTGGATCATACAAACTGTTATGACACCAACAAGCGAGCGAGGTTTCTAAGTCATACTCTGCCTACAGGGTTAAATGTTTGCATGTAGATATAGCGAAGCGGATCAGACATTCTTGACGTAAGAAGGTGGATTTCCTCATTTCAAAGCAGATTTGAAAAAACTATAATAACGATTTTATCCAACTGTAAAATGTGTTAAATATACTAGTTTTTAGTTTTTAAGCAGTTTTCATGCTGGTATTTTTTACTTTAATGTTTGTTTTACTAAAATGACAAAAATATAATGTTTTTACTTTTATTTTTTTGCAGTATATTTGGGAAAAACTGTTAAGAAGCCTTAATGGAAGCAAATTTGAATTACTGTTATTCTGAACGAAATTAATCCGTTAGATTAATTAAAGCAGTTTTTCTTAAATAAGGAACATTTTATATTTTTTGCTATTCATGTTTATATATAAGTTACTCCCAACAGTTTGTTTGCCGTAAACAAGCAATATTTAGCCATAATGTCAATTTCAAATTTACAAACGTTTTTAACACAACGTATTGAGAATTTCACTAGAAAACGATTCGGTAACAAACGTATACATGTATTTAATTAAAATCTACAATTTTGGGGGGTTTTATGGCGGTTTTTTTTATGCATCGAGATGTTGTGGTAAAAATAGTGTCAACAAATTTGGTCAGCTTGTTTCTTCGGCCGTACGTGCTAACAACTTTCTACTGTTTTTTCTTTTACTTCACATTGTAATAACTACAGTGTCTTGTTTGGAAAGAAAAAAAAATCACGTTTTTCTTAATCAATGTTTCCTCTGCAATTTTCCATCTTCTGATCTAATCTGTTAACGTCTACATGTGTATTGAAAATCTTTTGTCTTTTTTCTCGCTTATTAATCTGAAATCAGCAACCATTTTGCTTTTTTACAAGCCTCTGAAAATGACTAATCCAGCAACTTAAATAATTGACAGAGTTATTACAAACTGTAATTTTGTGTTCTGCTCAAGTAAACTATTATAGAAATCATTTATAGAAAATACACATTTATGTCTAATTAACAAATTAATGGAATTTGAGAAAATACTATTTTCTAGTATTTTCCCTTCAAGGCGCAGTTTTTGTACACACGTATTTGTGCGTGTTGACTTCTTTTTTTTTCTTTGAAAAATAAATAAGATTTTTGTGAAACTAAAATAACAACGAATGCCCTTCAAACTAATAAACAAGACATATAATGTTGTTTAAAAGACAAGGTCAGTTTTAAATAAGTGAAAAAGGATTCTTCTATTTTTGTTTTAATTATGGTGTTTGGGAATCCATTTTATTTTTATGTATTGCAGACATATTTGAGTGATTATGTTAAGTTTGGCTAGGTGGGTATGGAAAAAAGAAATACTGGTGATGTCACAACGCTAAGCAAGCATGAGAACATTGATGAATGAAAATACGAAATCCGTCAATAGGTTAGTGTCTTATGAAAAAAAGATATAAAAATTAATTATCGCTTATAATTGGACGTTGTAAAAGCATGCATTTCATCTGTGACAAAATTGTTAAGAATTTCCCTCTAAAAACATTGTTCTATTAGTAATTGTATTGTTTTTTCATCTTGATATGAAATATGCTTGTCATCATAAAGACATTATCACTTATAAGATCTTTTATAAAATTAATAAATCAGCAAGTTGTTGTCAATATTAATGTGTTTAAAGCAACATTAATTTATGATATTTTTCACGTAAGAGGTCTGAATGACATGACAATTTATTCGCTTTTTTTACCTGTTTTCAGACGACAAACTTCGATTTAGGAATCAGAATATAAAGCTAATATATATGGTCTTAACTGAAAAAATGATTATGGCCTAAAATAACGTATCTAAAGGTTTATATCAGATCCTAATTGTAATTTATTGGCCACCTAGCCTCTTATTTTTTTTTATAATAATGCTAATCATTACAATATGCCAGTTATGCTTTTGCACAAATAAATCAGAGGAGTTCTAAAGCGTTTTCTGTATACACTGATGTTCGCCTTCAATTTTTCGAGTAAACTTTATCAGAAAAATCACATGATATGAGATATTTCTTTTCAAAAAGTGAATTATTAATAAGCTATAAGACCGTTCAAAATTACTGAACAAAATTGTAAGAAATGCAAGAAATAACACTATGCTCCTTTAGTTTAAATGAAAAATAAGAAGTGTTGTACTATAAACATTTCTTTGGCACAGATTATTTAATTCAACCATGATACTTTTGTAAAACCAACACCATCATGATAAAGAGGATCGATATAACAGGATCTGGTTCAATCATACAGTGTTTTTGAAACAATAAAAAAGCACGCCTTTATATATGGTATTTGATCAACAATTTCCATATAGAACGTCCAGTCTCGCTTCACATATGTTATTATACCAAAAAGCATAACCAAATATTGAAACACGCTTTTCAATTTTAAGCACGAAATAGTAAAAGTGATTTCATGTCAAAATATGAATGATTGCATCATTAGTTATAGCTCTGTTGAATCATTCTTGTTCACAACAAGAACGTTATCACTGTATGAAAAATACTTATAGAAAATGTGGTGGATTTGGATGACTAGCGATATTGAATTAGGTACTATTGCATATGTTTGAAAATGCAGAACTTCGAAGGGGATAAAGTAGGCTAAATATTTCAAAAAAGTTAAACTTGAGTTATTGTGGAAAATCTTGTTACTCAATTTTACTAATTAATTTGGGTCATTACAATATTTTGTTTGCAACAATTTTTGACGGTGGCTTTACATTTTTTACCCATCTGTCCAAAACATATTATATTATTCAATTAAATATTCAACTCTTTTATGCAGCAAACCGAAAGTAAAACAGTATTTGGACCTAAGCACAAATCATCGCCGCTGACAAGACTTAGTTCTTTAAAATAATAGAAAAAATCGATGTAACGTATGCTGAAGCATTGTTTTTCAAGGAAACTTATCTATAAACACTTTGAAAATGGTCAGATTTTATATAATACGAACAGTTTAAACATTTTTGTAGTCTCGTGTGTTCCAACGCCAGAGTGTAATAAAGTCTTGTTCAACCAGACGCTCGGCTGTCTCCGTAAATCTCCGACAAGCAGAGAGACAGATTAACAGAGACAGCCGAGCGTCTGGTTGAACGAGACTAGAGTTCGATATCAAAAGTGCTAGGATCCATAATTTTTTTAGAATTGTTTTAATTACTAATACATAGTTTAAAATCTATCTTCAAATATTACACAACATGATTCATTTGGGGTTCTCGAAATTCTTGTCGGAAATGTCTAAAAATTCATACAACAAAAAAGTGTGTAATTCAAATACAGACTAGAAACTAATTGCCATGCAAGATAAGTTGATTTTAAGATAAATGAAAATCGATAAAATCAACTCCCCTCAGTACTTCAGTATTTTGATTATGATATCAACATTCACTTATATATGATATATATGAGATTGTTATTGATAATTAAAGCTGATATGAATTCATAATGCATTTGGTCGCCATATTAGTTTTGGTCCCTTCTCTACTGCTACTGGGGTATATATACCGGTTGAGAAAGTTACGGTCGGTTGCTTTCCGATCGAGGCATTCACGTTGCATTGACTTCTGAATGCATGAACTACACATTGTAATAAAATGTAGTAATAAAGGAAACAACAATCAATGAAATAAATTTATTCTTTGAAAAGATATCCAAGGTACCCGTATTACTTAGTATTTTGCACAGACTGTGCTGCCTTACTTCGCATGCACATCGAACACGAGTGTCATTCATACAGCGTGAATAACGTCTGTATCCTCTTGAAAACCCCGGCGGTACTACATCTTACACAGTAGCAAAATGATAGTAAATCCAAGAAAGTTACAACGTTTCCAACCGTTCCTACAAAAACGCTCCGCTTCTAAAATCCATGCGATAATTGACATTGCTCGAGCTGCCACAGTGTGTGATTTGCGCATGTGCAATGTTACAACATACACAGGAAAACGGTCTACAATTATCGAGGAATTTTTGAAGTATCTGCGCCTTGCTTTCAGTCTGTCTTGTTTCGTCGTTTATTGTATATAATTTCCAGTACAGTGGTTGTCATATTATTTTTCCTCAAAACGCGTTTCTACAGACCTGTTTTTTCGTCCAATATAACGTGTTCGGGTGAATGAAATTCCTGAATACGGTGAAACATGAATTGTGCTATCGGCCTTATATAGGGGGAGTGTAGCGATGAGCAGAACAAAAGAAATCGACAACTTATATGGCGGAAGTCGGAGATGAAAGGGAAATAATGCGTATTTATGAATTCATGTCAGCTTTAATAGCGATGCATTATTACTAGTCGTTGAGAAATGATACATCAGTGTACGTAATTGTAGAATTTGATTTCATGACCTCTAATTGTTAGTGTTCTTGCGATACCTTATTTGCGTTCTTGCTATAATTGAGTTGCGTTGAATGAAAATGTTATGACTAAATTAGGTATATATAAGTAAGTGTTATATTACAATTATTGGAATCTAAAACAGTTCATTTAATATTTTCCAGCAATTCTACTTCAGCAACACACTGTATCTCTGTAATGCTATCAAACTTATTTTAATTGAGGGCAAATTACATTTTAATTAAACAATAAGTTGCTTTCTTTGGAGATTCATGCAAGACATGAAGGTGGCGACATTGCAATCTGCAATGATCGAAACTTTTATAACCCGCATTAATCACAAGAAAAACACATTTAATTGTTTCTATTTTCATCTTTTATCTTTAAACAAATTAACAAGCTGATCGTAAAAATTAAACTAATTATTATTAAAGTATATTAGTGTGTTTCAAAAAATGTACATAAAAGAAACAGCCAAGTTATCTTTTTGGGAACTTGAGTCTTTTATCATCATGTTTGTGTAAATTTCAGTTTTGTAAATTTCTACAAAACTAAGGATATACAGATGATTTTCGATATGAATATGAAAAACAACAGCACAAATGTAAAAAACTGGGTAAGCCTAAATAGAAATGAACTTTATTGTCTGGGACTTGGAAAGTTTTGGGAACAACAAGAAGTCACTAATGTTAAACAATTTGATCTACTAGTTGAACAGCGCCTAACGGACGCGTTTATACAGAATTGTTATAGTGTTTTTGAAAATTCTTCAAAATGTATAGTGTACAAGGAAATAGGCTCACACTTTTGTTTACAGAAAAATCTTTTGAAACGGTTTTCACATAATGAAAAGTCTCTGTTATGTAAATATAGAATATCAGTGCACTGCTTAAACGTTGAAAACGGAAGGTATAAAAACATACCTAGAAATGACCGTAAATGTACTTTGTGCAATTCATTTTGTTCTGACATGTCCTGCTTTTTCGAATATTCGAGAAAAATACATAAAACCTTACTACTATAAGAAACCTTCCTTTTTCAAATTTATACAGTTGTTTAGTTATGATAACTTCAAATCTATTCAGAACCTTTGCCAATATTATTGAAAGCTTCGAAGCTGAGAGAAAATTTAATGTGTTAATTCCTTATGATGTTATCTGTCTTACGTATATTTACATATCTATTATATATTAATAATATTGTACACCATTTGATATATAAATATATATATATATATATATATATATATAGAATCCCCCGCCATTCCCCTGTTAATTGTATGTATTATATGCCTATGAGCCACATGGTTCCTTTGGTCAATAAAGAATCAAAGATGATTTCCGTAAGAAATACGCGGGTACATGTAGGTTAAGGCAACTCCGAGTTTAATGACCGTCGATATAATGATCAATTTAAAAATCGTTTATCTTTATAAAAACAATGCTCAATATTAAATAAATGTGTTCGCCATGATGCTATTTTTCCTACTTTGGAATCAAGTTGATCTTTGAAGCTGCCATGCCATGGTTTCACGTGACAGTAAAAAATAGACAACTTTTTGATATTTACCAAATTCAACTTTCATAATGTTCCGGGTAGTGTTACACTTTTGCCTTTTTTGTATATACTGACTGAGGAAAGGCCGGTCACAGAAATGCCTATCTACCTTCCTTATAACACTTCCTAATAAAACAACATATCCATGCCCGTATTGTCCTGATTAAATCAAAACTGACATTTGTCTAAATCTTGTGTATCAGTATGAAATAAGTCTTATTTCGGTTCTTTTTAACACAGAATTCCGATGATTTAGTCTTCTCCATTACACATACTTGTACGTCATCAATGATAACGTAATAGAGAGAAATCGAAGATATATTCAGTTAGAAGAGTTTCTAGTAACATTTTACGCCTGTAGTTTTTATGATTTAAACCAGAGATTAGGTAAACATTGATATGTTTCTGATTAAAATATGACATCATGCTGCTTAACCTTATTGTGAAGTCATATCGATCAGAGGAATTTCTACTTAATCGATCGCTGAGAGTTGCCGTATCATACCTGCGTAGAAATAAAATGTCAAAGAAATCCTATGGTAAAAGATGTAACAGGCTTAAGGTGTTATTGGACACCTTCATGTTGTGACGTACTATTATCGAAATGAACTATTCTATTAAATGAAGTGTAAATTATATATTAATAGTATAAATAGTTCCTTTTCCAAAAAAATAAATTAACAGCGTAATACAGTGCCTAAGATGGTTCAATTAGAATTTGTACGTAATAAGTTCGAAACCCGCAAGGGATTTTAAAACTTTTACCTTTATAAAAAACATTAAAACCTATTTGTTTCATTTGCAAATTCAAAACCGATGAAAGTATTTCAATTATAATATGCTTTAATCCACATTAATATCGACATATGTCCCATACCCTTTAACACCGACTTGGCTGGACATTTTCGACACCACACGTTGTTCCGCCTGTAAAAACATGTTGTTACAAAATATCCTGTTTTTTAAAGCATTATTTAAAATGTTTTTAAAATGGGTATTGTTTGACAAAAAGTTGCACTTGCATACCCTGAACATATAGTAAATAGGAGGGGGAAATTAAAAACGTCAATGCTAGCACATATTTAACTCATGGTCAATATAGAGCCTACCCTTTCATCGCCAATAAACATTATTTCATTGTATAGTGACTTATATCTAGAAATAATTTTAATGTGTTTTCACATGTAATAGTGAAATAACATATAACAAAAAAATAAATACTGAAAAACTTAGATTTATAAGAGGGTCATTATTCTACAAGGGTCATTTTTCTTCTCGTATAGTGTGCTCATTTTTATGACAAGTATTCATTTTAAAGGAATGATCGGCAATAATGATATACTAGTATTGATAGCTATAGAAGCAATCAACATGATCAGTTTGATGTAAAAAAAAAATTAAATTAAAGTACTGAAAGTACTGTTAGACGGTGGCGCCGTTTGAAAGTGGCATATTACATGTATGATAATTATTGTTGTCGAAAATCCAAAGCCAGTATCCCATACATGTACTAAAACTTAACGCTTACTTGCACAACTGGTCGTGAGTTTCCTGCATGGATAATTCTGTGGAAATCGTAGTTGTGATCACAATCCACACTTTACAAATGTTTTCTCTCTTTATCGTCATCTTTTGGGGGAAACCCATAGATTTATCACAGTAGCCTTTGTAGTATAGAAGTTTGTATCTATGTTTGTATCTATATGTTTGTATCTATATCAGTTGACAGTAAAACTCTGTTTTCGGTAATACATGTACTACATGTTTGTATTTTGATTGCCCCAGAATGACTCATTAAATATGTAGGCTGCCACCACATATTGAATGAATAAATCAAATCCAAAGCCATTTCATCACAGCGCACCCAAATATTTGTTTGTATAAAGAAGGGGATTTTTGGGTTTTTTCCCTTTTGACCTTTGGGTTGACCCCGTAAAAGGAAACAACTTTTGAAAAGTGTGGATTGAATACAATAAATGGATGAAATACTTATCAGGTTTTTACTAATTATTTGGTAGACATGTAGTACGTTTATTGTCCCTCTCGACAGCATTTTCCGTCAATTTCTTCACAAGAAAAAAGTTGCAGTCTTGTGGACCATCACACTTGCTTTTGTCTTCATAGTCAGTTGATACATTTAGGTGTAATGAAAACGGAATGGTTTACAAGAACCTGTTTGATAAAACTGGTATTGCTTTTGGAATGCACGTCATCATGAAACAGAAGAGTCAATTAATATTTCATCTTCGACTTCAGTGGATTATTTCTATTTGCTCAAAGCGAAAGTGAATAAAAAATTGAAAAAAAAAATATACAATATTCAGTCGCGGCAGTTTTATTAATTATTAATTGTATTTAGCTATAGATTCATTCAAATCATTTGAATGGATTTGGGAAAGTCACATGTATATTTTATCGCTTCTCAGTACACTTTAACACGCATAATTTACTTGCTACATTAAACTCTTCTAGTAAACTTACAACAACTATTGATTAATTATTCAAAATTAGTTTTCAAAAAAACCAAACAAATAAAATCCAAGTTAAACGCATGTTTTTCTGACCATACAGCTGTGTATATAAATTTCATTTTATTCTTTGCATGTACTATATACACTATATCTAGGGTTCGCAAATCCCAGCAATATTTCCGGAAAGCTATAGTTCTGTAGCTCAGAAGGAAACTACAGTCATCTATGAAGCACATGTTTTGCCTTCATGTTTCATTATTTATCGCAAATATAGCATATATGTATGCGTTATGGCTGATGTAGCATTTCGCTGAGTGATGACACTTTCAAAACGTTCTGTATTTCGATTGCGAGTCGCAACAAACTGGCGCAATTATATTATAAGGCCTGCCTATTATGGAAACAAATGTCGAATAAAGCTCATAATAGAGTTGTACTCGCGAGATAAAAATTATTTGAGAACAAAAGAAGCGATATTTACGTACATGTGTAATAATGTTATCTTTTAGTGAAAAAAAAACCAAACTAAAGAAAAGGTTCTCTAATAGCAGAGACGTCGACGGGCGCATATGAATTAAAGTCACAGATTGTACTTCGCTCATCAAATTGCATTATTCAGTTTATTGTGAAAAAATTCGTCAGAAACTGGTTAGTGAACAAAATTATTATATCTTACATTACCGTTCACAATGTACCAAAAATGTATATGGAATATTGCATGAGTTGAACCGATTGTTTTTTCTCACAAATAAGCTAGTGTTTGCTGCAAATTATTTAGAGATACACGAGCTGACACGCCGTGAAATCCATGAGACGTTTTACACCATATGTCTTCAATCCCTTATTTGCTTACAAAAACTCTGAACTGAAAATCTTTGAAACATCGTAAAATGTGGTTTGTTTATATATGTAAAATTGTAAAACAGCGACTTGATTTGCACGTGAATTTTACAATCAAAGGTTGATCGATTAGCGTGTTTGAGAGCAAGTCAGAAGCAAGTAAAGCGTCACATTCAGTAGTAATATTGTCTGATGAATATTGAGGTTCCTGTAATAAAATTAATGTTCCTACAGACTGAGTGGGTTACAAAATAAATTAAATTAAATTAAACACATTTGTATCGTAAATTTCAATGTTTTGTATGTTTGAAAACACATGCACACTTGTAGAAGAAAGTGTGCCATTGATCGGTTGAAGTTCAATAAAATGTAATTTATGTAATATCCATTGTCAGTATCTGTTGTGAATTCTTTGGAATAAGCTACAACAAAATAAATATTCTGCCTCAACTAAAATAATACGTTGAAAAATTGCTGAAATATGAAATAGCAAACCTGTTTAAAAAGTGTGTTTCTGACAAATGTTAACATCATAAAAAAAGAGGAAGCGATTATTGTGAGATCTCTAAGCAAATTATCGCAGTGATATAGTTTATGCAGCCCTGATACAGAGTTTAACGTCACAACTGGCAGTTGGTGCATACATTATCGATACCACGTAAGCAGACAGGGTAACGGCCAATTTAAAATAAAACACAATTTCATAAATTATTTAAATATATGTACAAAATAATTAGCAGCTATAATGCTTAAAATATCTGATAAGATTAAAATTAGTTCTCATAGTTCTGAAATCGACACATAGATTAAACGTTGTCTGTAAAACTGGATACCTAACAGAGTTATCGTTCCTTTTCCGCTAGTGTCCCCGTGAGAAATACTCTTTCCGGTCAGGACGGTAGCAGAATCTGTACACCATAATTTCATCATTATAAACCGTCAACAAATTTAATTTTGAAATAAATTTGGGGAAAACCGGTCGTAATCTTGTCTAGTTTTATATTTTTAACGTAGTTATTAAATATTAATGAATCTTCTTCTTCCTCAGAATACTGAGTAGGGCTTTTCAAATAGCATTAACACGTTTACAAAGAAAAAGTTGTATTAAAATAATTTAATGCGACTGACAAAACATTGAATGCCATCATAACTTGCTATTGAGGTCGCATTATAACGTAACCTTGTTTATAAATCAGCTACTATTATGCAACATCAATAGATCGAGGTCAGTTCATGGAGCATCTTCTTATCATTGAGGTCAGTTTATCGAGGTCAACTGCATTACTGAATGAATCTTAAGATCGAAATTCTTACGCGTGAGACAGAATGTGCATTCTTGGATTAACAGGTCGATCTGTATTTTATGTATGTTTGCATCTCTTAAGGTAAATGAATTGAAATAAAACTGAGTTAAATGTTATATAAATACTAAACCAAACCTCAAGTTTTTTTTATAAGAACTACTTATGCAAGCGGAATGTGTGCGCACGTGGAAGCATCTGGCGGATGCCTCATATGGATACAACAGTGATCGGCCGGAGCTGATCACAAAAATGACACTAATTCTTTAAGCAAAAGGTTGGTCATTATTCTACGCCGAATTATGACCCCTAGGGATCATTATTATGGAGGGTAATTGTGTTAAAAAATCCAGACATGTGAACTTGTTAATCCGAATATGCAATCGTGTTGATATGTGAGCCTGAGTATGAATATGTGTAATTCTGATCGAGTAACCTATAAAACTAAGGCATAAACACGTGTAAGATTTAACTCAGTTCCTTCGCATAATGCACATTTTGCAACTTTATTGTTTACATTAGTTAATTAAACCTACAACCTTGTACACTTTCAATCCGTAGTTCCTGCATTTGTAACTTCAGGCTCGGCAATAGAACATTCAAAATGATACAAATTGACAAATGTAAAGTCTACAAGTTTGTCGAATTTTGACATGACCTTATATGGCAACTGCCTCGCTGTGGAAAAAGGCATGCTGTAATCGCCGGTATGGACAAAACATAAGCAAACGGCACCTTTTATATCGAAAATACCGGTATTATTTTTAGAAAAAAATTAAGGTATGATTGAAACTGGACCAAACAGGAAGAGGTGCATGAATAAAAAAAATCGTTGCCGATGTGACGAATGCGCTAATTTATGTAATATAATTCTCATAGTATTATAAAAGGAAATACCTTATATCTTATTTCTCTAAAAAAATTGACATGAAATTTAAACTGGAATATAAGTTAATGCATACTCTCTTCTAATTAAAGTACTGACGGGAGTTAATTTTATTGATTATCATTTATTTTAAAATCAATTTATCGTGCATGGCAATTAGTTTCTAGTTTGTATTTGAATTACGCACTTTTTTATAATATGAATTTGTAGACTTTTCCGACCAGAATTTTGACAAACCCCATATGAATCATATTGTGCAATATTTAAAGATAGATTCCAATTACTAGTATGTTTTAGTTATCGAAACAGTTCTAAAAATTGTATGGATCCAGGCACTATTGATATCGAACTCTAGTCTCGTTTAACTAGACGCTCGGCTGTCTCCGTTAATATCCGACAAGCAAGAGAGCCCCCTCTCTACTTGTTGCAGATTTAAGAAACAGACGAGCGTCTGGTTGAACGAGACTATATTAACTCTGGCTTAGGAATACATGCGACTACAAAAATATTAAAATTGTCCGTAGTATATAAAACTATTTGCAAAGTGTTTATAGATAGGTTTCCTTGAAAAAACAATGCTGAAGCATATATTACATCGAATTGTTTTCTATTATTTTCAAGAACTTAGTCTTGTCAGCGGTGATGATTTGTGCTTAGGTCCAAACACTGTTTTACTTTCGGTTTGCCAGAGTAACTGCAAAGAAGATTTGATTTAAATCAACTCCCAAAAAGCGTATGGATCCAAGCACTATTGAAGGTTTTTATCTGGAAACTTTAGTCTTGACTCTAGTTATAACAGGACGTAAACAAGTCATGCGCACGCAACTCTCCAAATAAACACGTTTGTCAGCGGAGTCTGTACTCGCAATATGGAGTTTATTTGCTGCAATATTTTTTGGACGAAAATGACAATGACATGGCAGTATACCTAGCGAGATATTTAACAATTTTTGCCTTGCTGAATCACAAATGATTTATTCCAAGGATAAACAATTATGCCGGAAATATCGTGCCATTGTTTGATGCAGCATTATTTAGATCTCATTTTCGGGTAACACCAGATGTGTATGACATTTGTAATGTCCGTTTGTGGGTTCAAGAATACAAACACCAGCACTTATGTTTATATCAACTTGAACACAATATGGCTGCGCGCCAAAACATACAGAAAAGGAAAGTTACCGTATAAAAGAGAAAACCGATGGTTATCGGAAAAGTAGGTACCGGAAATAAACAGAACACTTTTCTCCCCTTTCCAATAAAATTGTAAACCATTACAGTTTGGCTAGAACAAGATTTTAATATTAAAAGTAAATCACACTTGAATTGATAGTTTAAAACTGTTCGATTAGTCGCTGTGGCCTGCGACGTTCACGAGGTTGATATCTGGGCTGTGTTGGACTGATGTTTTCATGTTTGTGGTCATCACTGGTAGAGGGTTCAGTAGACAGTGAATCCTGGGAGTTAAGAACATCACCGGTATTGTTGAATGGTTCCTCCCCAATCTTCAACGGTGCACTTATGGGAACCAGGCAGTCGAACACACTTGGTTTTACTGGCTTTGAACCTCTTAATTCACACATGGTATCACATGTACGTATCTGATCTACATGTCGTTTCCACAGCATACCACAAACACTCACATGGTAAGAAACTGGTCCCAGTCTTCTCGAGATGGTACCTTTTATCCAAGAGACTTTGTTTCCGCGATAATCACGCACCATGACAGTATCACCAACATTGAATTCTCGAGTATTCTTTTCACCTGGGAGTGATTTCTGATGGATACGGTCAGACAATTGGGGTTTCACCACATCCAGTCTTGTACAAAGTTTTCTGTTGAAGAACAACTCACTTGGTGTTGTATTTGTAGTTGTATGCGGAGTAGAGCGTTGGACAATAAAAATACTGCCAATTTCTGATATAACGTTCCCGTCTCACTTGCCATGTTTTTCATTGCTTGTTTAAAAGTACGAACGGCTCTTTCTGCCTCCCCGTTTGATGCAGGATGATATGGTGCAGACTTAATGTGACGTATTCCATTCTCCTTTAAAAATGTTTCAAATTCCTCGGGCACAAATTGGGGTCCATTGTCAGAAACAATTTCTACGGGTAGCCCATATGAAGAAAACAGGTATCTCAAAGCATTGATAGTACTCTCTGAGGTAGTAGAAGTCATCATCACCACATCAATCCACTTTGAATATGCATCTACTACTATTAGGAACATGCGCTGCATAAAGGGTCCAGCGTAGTCAATGTGTCCTCGTTTCCAGGGTGCACTTGGCCGTAACCACGGATTGACTGGAGCTCTGGGTAAGATGAGTAATTGAGCCACACAGGAGTCACACCGATATACTTTGGTCTCAATATCAAAGTCCAAACCGGGCCACCATTCATGAAGTCTGGCTAATGATTTCATTCTGACCATTCCTGGATGTGAGACATGTAACTCCGCCAATAAATCTTGTCGGTACTTTCTGGGATAACCACTCTGATCCCTCGAAGTAAACATCCATCTTCAATAGTTAATTCATTGCGTATTCGATAGAATGGCAACAAGTTTGGGTCTGGTTGTGAGCTTGGCCAACCACTTTTGGTAAATTCCACCACACGAGACAAGACAATGTCATTCTTTGTTGCAGCTGCGACTTTTTCAGCAGTCACAGGTAAGTTTTTTAGCTGTATTCTGTGTATCAACTCCGTCTCTCTATCAAATACTGTCCTTGACTCTCCGTCCTCTGCAAGTGGAAAACGCGAAAGGGTATCTGCGTTTTGATGTTTTCCTCTAGTGCGATATTTAATGTCAAACTGGTAAGCTGCCAGTTGGATCGCCCACCTCTGCAGTCGAGAAGCTGTTAAGACTGGAATGCCTTTCTTGGGTCCAAATATAGTGGTTAGCGGTTTATGGTCGGTAATGAGTGAAACTTTCCGCCCATATAGATACGCGTGAAATTTGGTAACTCCAAAGATGATAGCAAGGGCTTCTTTTTCTATCTGCGAGTAATTCTTTTCTGCAGTGGTTAAGGTTCTGGAAGCTTATGCAATAGGATTGTCCTTTGATCCATCGGAATGCGATATCACTGCACCCAATCCATATCCAGAAGCGTCAACAGCTTACTCCAATGGTTTGTGGGGGTCATAGTGAGCCATTACTTTAGATGACACTAGCAAGTCTTTTATTTTGGCACAAGCTTCAGAACACTCTGGGGTCCACTTCCATGGAACATCTTGAGACAATAAATGTGTAAGTGGTCCACTAATTGTTGACATGTTTGGGACAAATTTTCGATAGTAATTCACTATTCCCAACCATATCTGAAGTTCCTTACGTGACTTGGGATCCTCCAGGTTATTAATTGCTGCTAGCTTCTTTGGTGAAGGCTTGATTCCTTCCTTACTCACAATGAATGCAAAGTATTCTACGTTTCCTGTATAAACTGACACTTAGATTGCTGTAATTTCACACAAAAATCATCCAGACGTTGGAGTGTAGCTTCTAAGATCTGCTTATGTTCAGAGTCATTTGCTCCAGTTACAAGGATATCATCATGTATGTATCCGACCTTGTTCAGACCCTGAAGAATGGTATCCATTGTTCGCTGAAAAATAGCATGTGCTGATGCTATACCGAAAGATAAACGAGTGTATCGATAGAGTCCTTGGTGTGTGTTAATAGTAACATACTTTTGAGAGTCTTTGTCCAAAACAATTTGGTTATACGCCTGAGACAAATTTTTGTCCACCATTGAGCTTTGTGAACAGTTCATCACTTGTAGAAAATGGATATTCTGGAATATCCAAGTATGGATTTACTGTGACCTTGAAGTCTCCACATATACGCACAGAGCCATCTGCTTTCATTGCTGGAACTATTGGAGCAGCCCAGTCTGAACATTCAACTTTCTCCAAGATACCTGTTTGCTGAAGTCTGTCTAATTCTGCAGCAATCTTGTCTCGCAAAGCAAATGGTACGGGTCTAGGCTTGAAGAATTTTGGTGGTACATCACCCTTAACCTTTTAGGTTGCTGTTATCCCTTTAATGCATCCTAATTTGTTGTCAAAAACAGAATACTTCTTCAAGTCATCTGTCATCACAATATGGATTGACTGCCAGTCCAGTTTTATACTTTGGAGCCAATTTCTTCCGAACAAGGCCGGCCCCTTTCCTTTAACCACGATAACCGGTAATATTTTTGTCTGTGTTTGATACTTCACATTCACACTTATTTCACCCAACACTTCCAATATCTCTTCTGAATATGTCTTTAGAATTGCAGAGCTTGGATGCAACTTGACTTTCCTCTTCAGCTTATTCTCATAAAATTGTTCAGATATCACAGAGACAGAAGCACCTGTATCTAAGTCCCTTTCTATTTGTTGATCTTCCAGTGATACAGCTATCCTTATCTCCTTGGCTCCTCCTTGTTCCCTTGACAATGAAAAAATTGGCCAGTGTTCATTCTCACTGTTGTCCTGAGAATGATCTGACTCTTGATTTTCTGACACAAAGTTCAATTTTGACTTCTTTTGTTTTTTAGGCTCCACTGTTTCCTTTTTTGAACACTTTTTCTGTATATGTCCCATTTCATGACATGTGTGACATTTACTGCTTTTATAAAAACACTTATCTGATATGTGATTTGTCTTCCCGCATCTATAGCATGGTTTATTCCTCACAGTCACTTTGTGTATGAATTCGGGTTCATGAACATCTTGAACATCCGCTTTCAATTTACGAGCTTCATTCTCGGCAAGTTCCATTGAATTGCTACATCCACTGCCTTCTTTAAATCTAACTTATCCTCTGCCAGTAGTTTTCGCTGAGTAGCCACCGATGAAAGGCCACACACTAAACGATCCCTCAATGCCTGGTTTAGAAATTCTCCAAATTCACAGAACTCACTGACTTTTCTAAGTTCTGCGATGTACTGACTTACGGTTTCCCATGGTTTCTTTGATAAAATCTGAATCGTTCGAGGATAGCCAGATGTTTTGGTTTTAAATGTTGGGCAATCAAGGTTTTCAACTCTGCGTAAGTTTTGTCTGCTGGCTTGTTCGGGGACGTTAAATTACGAATGAGTCCATACATTTTATGTCCACACACTGTTAATGATATAGACTTCATTTTATCAGCGTCCTCGATTTCGTTGGCAGTTAAAAAATGTTCTAACCTTTCGATATATTCATCCCAGTTCATATCGAACTCATAATTTTCTATTTTCCCGTAGACAGCCATAGTTATTGTGTTGTGACGTTGTCCGATCCTCGTCGCCAATTGTAATGTCCGTTTGTGGGTTCAAGAATACAAACACCAGCACTAAGGTTTATCATTTATATCAACTTGAACACAATATGGCTGCGCGCCAAAACATACAGAAAACGAAAGGTACCGTATAAAAGAGAAAACCGATGGTTATCGGAAAAGTAAGTTCCGGAAATAAACATAACAACATTATACTTCGTGAAGTGCAAGGCTATATCGTATCAAAGCATGGCGGGAAAAAGAACAGATGGAGTCAAGTAAACAGTTACTTATTTTTCTTGCATATATGGCAAGTCAAGAATCTTTGAGGGAAATAAGTGTGCAGTTTGGAGTTGGGATCAAGACAGTCCACGACGTAGTCAAATCCATGTCATACGCAATAAACATCCTCTTAATTAGAGTAAGTATAAACTTGAAAATGTTGGTCCAAGACCATGACTACCGGTAATCTAAAGCGGATATCGGTATGCTGTAAATAAAAACTATAATGGCATCGATAAATTCATGATATTTTTAATTAAAAAAAAATATCATTGTTAAGTTTAAATTCTTACCAATTAACCCCTTCACGGTAACTGCGGTACTCCTCTTTTGCAGGGCAAAATGACATAGTTTTGTGAAATATGACGTAACGTCAATTGTTTCATTTACGTCATATAATTATCTACCTACTGAAATTTCGGCAAAGTATATCATTTTGCCCTGCAAGATAGCAGTACCGCAGCTATCGTGAAGGGGTCTATTTTTATAAAACTGTTCACAGAAATGTTTCATTTCATTTCTTTTTGCACACTGTTTGTTTTGCAGTTGACCCCCAAATGGATTAGGTATACTGTTTTGATATTGCTGAGTTTCCTCTCAAAATATTTATATTTTGTTTTTATTAGATAATTGACTGGCCTAGTATTCAAACGCAGCAAGCCATATCCCGTGACTTTCAATTACAAAGTGGAATTCCTGGCATAATTGGAGCCCTGGATGGAACCCATATTCGACTTTATTCAGCACCAAAAGGGGACCGAGATTACTTTAATATAACACAGCTTCCGTACATTCAGTTGCAGGTATTGTATATTTCCTGAATATCTAATGTTTGTTCTTATAATTAATTCTTGTGAATAAATTCAATACATGTGTTAATCATAAACTGATTTTTCTTATTGTCACTTATTTTCAGGTAGTATGTGACAGTGACATGGTCATTTGTCATGCATACACTGGCTGGCCAGGCTGCACTCATGATGCAAGGGTTTTGCGCAACTCGTTACTATTTTAGGATGGGGAGCAGGGAAATGCTATTCGTCAACGCAACTTTATAATCGCAGACAGGGCATACCCCTTAAGAAATTGACTAATCACTCCATTTGAAACACAGGACAACTTACTCCAAGGCAGCACAGGTTTAACAGGAGACTGTCGAGTGCCCGGCAAATAGTTGAACGATGCTACGGTCATCTGAAGGGGAGGTTTCGCAGGTTGAGGGAAATTATTGTCAGGAAACCACCTCAGATAATTGCAATTATTATTTCCGGGTGCATATTACACAGTTTGTGTGTTCTTTGTCATGGTGATGTTTAGGACTTTATAGATGAAGATCATGATGTAAATGCTTATTATGCCTGGATGGAGGGTGTCGAGCAGCCAGGAGAAAAGAAATAATGGATACGTAATGTGTTTATGTTTTAATATTCATAACAAATCAACATAAAAATTCAATACACTGCTTGTGTATAAATAACATAACGAATAAAAAGTGTAAACCACAAAATAAAAAAAAATATCACAAAGTTTTAATTAATATGTATCAGTGTATACCTATATTCTGATATAAAAAAAGTCTGACAATCATATTACGTGACTGATATGAGTTTTTGTCCAATGATCTTTCGAACAAATCGAGCATTGTGTCCATTCTTTGAAGTTTGTTTTTGTGCTGTGTTTCCATTTGATCCATTAGTTTTGAATTTTGCGCATCCAATTTTTCCATCAGATCAGATTTTAAATTGGGCCTAATTTTCTTTTTTGGCAAGTCAGCTTTTGTTTCTTATGTTTCTTCCCTATCTCCCTTTTCCAATTTTCTTTACACTCATTGGTTGTTAGTAACTCCTTCAGTCGACCTGTGACAAAAGACACACTTAGTATTGTTGATGCTTTATTCCCATATGCACCATCAAATGCTTCTTTATGTTTCCAGTCCATACGATCTGCCCATGTTTTTGAGTTGTGGTCATTTATGTATTTACAGTTTTTCTTCAAACTTTTCCATCTGATGCTTTGTCAATTTTAGCCCTTCACCAACCAATTCCTTTGTAATAGTTTGCCACAAGGAATCATGCGACTTGTTACCACAGAAATCTTCCTCTTTGGATAATCAACAGTCTATAAGGTGTTTTTCTTCTGCGATCGTCCAAATACTAGTTTGAATAGACTGAAATATATATAAATATCTAAATGTAGCTTGTCAAGTTTATCAACGAGGAGATCGTGAAATTCCTCAAAAGACACACACATATCATTTGACACTTGAATACTCTCTTTTGAAATTAATTTTCTTCTTTCTCCCAAGGAGAAAAAAGTTCAGAAAAACATTTTGTGCTCTCAGGTGACGAGTCAAAAAAAATTAATATATCTAATTTTTTCGGAGGGTAACATTTGTTTCTGTGATGTTTTTCTAAATTTGGCCAGAATTATCTACCTGTTCTGATGTTGATGATGAGGCACTGGTAGACTCTGGTGTGGAGAAACTTGACCTTGAAGAGCTGCAAGGTGATTCATTTTCAACCGGAGTTTCATTACTGGTACATGGCATTTCATTGCTGGTATATTGTGGTTCATTCCCAGTATTCTCTTATGCTCTTATGGCATCTGCTAAAGCTTTTCTAGTCATCGGATCTAAAAATTAAGATTAAATAATAAAGATAAGGAACAAATATTTTTCATATTTTAAAATATTCAAAGAACTATATATGATAAGAGTTAAATTTGGCCCCCGTAATTAGCCAATTTTTAAAGTGTTTCTGGTACAACAAAATGTTATGTTATATATTAAAAGAGTGAATGTAAAATAAATGTTTCACCTATTTTTTTATTTATTTGCACTAACTGGCAGTACATGACGTCAGACGTGACGCTATTTCTATAATTCAATCAAAATCAGCCAAAAATTGACATTTTTCTTACCATTTTATGAATGGGAAATATAGGGCGCATGCTTGAACAAGGACAATTTTTTTGTCACTTATTAGCCTTGGCTAGATACATCTCTAATTAAATGTTTTGTTTGTTCAAGTATGCGCTTTATGTTTTCTGAAAGAAATACTGCTTGAAAACAAGCTGTTTTATGCTAAAACATCACATATATATCTATACAAGGAAAACAAAGAATTAGAGTAAAATGACGATGTTCATTTTAGGGGGCCATTTTAGGTCCATATCATATATAGTCCTTTGACTAAAGTAAAAATGTAGTAACTTATAAAAATAAGTGTGCTTACCCCTGCTAACTCCTTACTCATTAGAGCAGTGTAAGTGGCACCGTCAATCTTTGTAGTTACAAGGACACTGAAAGGTATGACAATTGTTAATTATGATTAAGATGGAAAAGTTTATTTTCAAAGTGTTCCTTGAAAAACAATGCTTCAGCATACATTACATCAAATTTTTCTATTATTTTTAAGAACTAAGTCTTGTCAGCGGTGATGTTTTGTGCTTAGGTTTAAACAGCATTAAAATCAACTCCCAAAAATGGGACGGATCAAGAAATTTCCTAAGGGGGTAAATATATTTTGAGCGGCATGGGGTTCGAAGACCGCCTCGAGGTCCTATGTAACTCCATTGCTTCTGAATTCTAAGAATTTCGAGAGAAAATTTTAACCGCGTTTCCATATTTATATAGTAAAAATGGCGGGCGGGCGAGTGGCTGCCAGAGAGGTTCCCTTATTGTACCGATAACTCCTCGATCAGTTTTCAAGATAGGAAGTTGTTCTTTTGCAGATCAATTTTACTTATATCAGAGGTTAACGGATGGAGGACCTGGGAGCTACATTGCCTCCCATAGTAAAAAACTGCAATTTACGGCGCACAAAAAATGCGCTAGTTTTGGACTGATTAATATCATTTCCGAACATATTCTGTACAAATATTTGTTTTCAAAAAATTTCTTGGACATTTTACTACAGATATCGTCACTTTACTTGCCTCTGATATTCTTTTAAACACCATCACCAGCCCTGGATAGTGAAGTGTGCATTTTTGTTCACATCTAAAAATGGCGACTCGGTCTTGACGTTAATTAATATACTTCATTTTCTGAGGTCGGTTTGCATGTTCAAGAGAAAGTCTTGTAGCGAGGCACGCATTTTGGTTATAGAGTTACCTCCCTTAGTTATATAGATTTACATCATTAAATGCTTGTTAATTAGCTCTAATCATTAGTATATCATTTGATCTTCTTTACAATAATAATCATTGTATATAAATACTTAGATTTAGAGATAACAGAAGTTTCTGTATAATACAGCAGTATTATTTATTCAAAATATGGCATGGATGAAACTTAACACCCATTTATTGTTTAGAGCAGTTTATTTATGTAAAGCTCTTCCGTGTGTATGAGGGAGCTTGACTACGTGGTTATAGCCTGTGTACGTCTCTCTGAAACTCTTGTCTTTGAGTACTCTCTACGAGTTAAAGTGTTGATCACTTTGGTAGCGGTTACGTTCTCGACGGAGATAGGGTGTTGGCATCCTCTATCGTTAAGCTTCAGCTCGGCAGAGAACTAGTAAGGCTAAACACATAGTGAGTTCTGTTAAGAGAAGTGTTGGCGTCTTCTCTAGGGTATCGGGCTCTTCAAAGTCTTGGTATCCTCGGTTGAATACCCTTGTTACTGAGAAGTAACCTGGTAAAGGCTCACCAGGTAGCACGGAGACATTGTGCTTGGGCACTTGGTTAGAGACCTTGGTTTGGGTCACAGGTCTAAGACATCTAATTGAGACGGTGATCGGTTTCATCCAGGAAGACCAAGATCTTGTAAATACGTTGTGTCAATCTGTTTTGTTCTCCGAGGTCTGATTCTACGCAGACCCTTATCCCATAGTAACGTCAGACAGATAGTCTACCCCTACACGTTACACAAAATTTGGTGGCAGCGGTGGGTTATCGGAGATCTGCAAAACACTGTAATAGGTCAGTATGGATGAAGTTGAAAGAAAGATCTCGTTCATAGATCAAAAGCTGAAGAAGCTTCAGGATAGTTTGGCACAGAGAGACCACTCAACCCCTCTGCCCAGAGAAACTAAGGAACCTGCTTTATACGACTCTGGGATGGACACGGGACGTCCATCTATGTTACCAAGACGAAGTGCATCACCAGTCTTGGCAACAAATGGAATGCCTCGTACAAAACAGCCCGGTGAAAGTCCAAGAGCGCAGAGCAACGAGGTTTTAAACTATGCTGATATGGGTGCTAGACCAAAAGACAAAAGACCTCCCAGGACAGAGTTCTCAGAAGATGATTATCTGGACCCAAGAGAAAAAGCTCATCCTATGACTGAGTTCTTAAAGGATGATTACCTTGCTCCAAGCGTTACAGTGCGCAAAGCACCTAGAGTCAGGTTCCCATCTCCTATTAGAAAAGATGCACATGACACACGCGGAAAAGCGAACAAATCTACTGGTATGAATATGAAGCCAGCAACATACGATGGTTCGATTCCTTAGCAGGACTACCATAGACACTTCGAGGCCTGTGCAGATTTGAATGGTTGGACAGAAAGAAGTAAGGGCACTTACTTAGCTGTATCGTTGAGAGGAAATGCATTGGTGGTTCTTGGATACTTTCCCAAAGGAACGATTCCTGATTATTATGAACTGGTTAAAGTTCTTGAGGAGAGATTTGCTCCTCCAGGCCAGACAGAGCTATACAGGGTGCAAATGAAAGAACGTCGGCAGAGACCAGGTGAATCACTCCCAGAGCTAGCCCAAGCCATTCGTAGACTAGCGAATCTGGCATACCCCACAGCTAATTTAGAAATACGAGAGACCCTGTCCAAAGATCAGTTTGTGGATGCTCTGGCAGATTCTGACATGCGAATCCGGATAAAACAAACGCGTCCCACAAACCTAAATGAAGCTGTTAAGTTAGCTGTTGAGTTGGGAGCATTCAACAGGGCTGAACATAAGAGCCATTTAAGAACTACAGTGACTGAAACAGTCAACGAAGTACAAAGTTCAAACGAGAGTGATCTAGCGATGATGATCAAAGACCTCACTAGCAAGTTTGATAGGCTCCAAAGAGATGTAGACGAAATACGACAAAGAAAACCCTCGTCTTTGGCAGCAAGTGACGATAGAAGGGAGCATACAAAGAGAAAAGTCATAAAGTGCCATTACTGTCATAAGCCTGGACACATGCGCAAAGACTGCTTTGCACTAAAGAATCGGAAGTCGAATGCTGGGAATTTTAAACAGCATGAGGAAAAGCAAAGAAAAGCAAGTGGTTCAGTAGGCGCCAATACGATTGGTGTAGAAACCGGAATGTTTCTACGGCCCAGACTTCAAGGCATTGAAGTGAACCTACTGGTTGATACGGGTGCTACTCTGACACTTGTTTCCTCAGCAATAGCCCAGATAATTGCTCATGACCGCATGCCTGCTCTAGAGCTTATGCAGAAGAATGTACTAGATGCAGGTGGGAAAATGTTAAATGTGTCTGGAAAGGGAACGTTTGTTTTGGAGATCGACAATTTTTCATGTAATGTCATCACCGCTGTAGCTGAATTAACAGTCGATGGTATTATTGGCCTAGACTTCCTAACAGAGTACCGGTGCATGGTCGATGTGCCGAACCAAGAACTTTGTATTTGGAAGTTTAATAAATTACACATGGAAAAGAAAGGTCATTTTGGTTGCTTTAGGGTTGTGAATATGAACCAAGTTACTATCACTGCAAATCAAGAAGTTATTGTGTCTGGTCAGATGTGTGTACCTAAAGGCGAGTGTCTCTACAATTGTGATGGTATTATTGAACCTGTGGAGAGAGATAGAAACGACTTACCAGCAATTGTTGGACGAACATTAGTACAGAGTGCTAACATAGTACCTGTAAGATTCCTGAACCCCTCTAACGAATCATGCTTAGTCAGAAAAGGAACGCGCTTGGCTCAGATAACTCCTGCTGAACATGTTGGTATCGTGCACAAAAGTGCCACACAGTCCTCAGGCCTTGATGATCAGTTGAAGAGTTTGTTAGGTCGTTGCAGTGAGGACTTGTCAGACAAACAGAAAGAAGCTGTGTGGAGTATTCTAAGAGAATACAATCACTTGTTCGCAAAGGACAACTCTGAGCTTGGTTCTACCAATGTTGTAGAACATGAGATAAATGTTGGTAATGCTAAACCAATAAAAGAGCCTTTGCGTCGACTTCCATATCATTCCGCTGATACCGTAGATGAGCATGTGCAAGAGATGCTCAGGGATGGAATCATTGAGCCGTCGTCCAGCCCATGAGCAGGTGGAGTAGTTTTAGTGCATAAGAAGGATGCTTCCACACGCTTCTGTGTTGACTATCGGAAGCTTTACAAAGTGACAATACAGGATGCTTACCCGCTTCCCAGGATCGACGAGTCATAAGATAGCTTGTCAGGCAACAAGTGGTTTTGTACTCTCGATCTATTTTCCGGGTACTGGCAAGTCTCAGTTAAGCCAGAAGACCGTCCAAAGACAGCATTTATGACAAGGAAAGGGCTGTTTCAATTTAAGAAAATGCCATTTGGTCTAAGTTGCGCACCGGCAACATTTCAGAGACTGATGGAGAAAATTATGACAGGTTTGCAGTGGGAAACCTGCTTGATCTACCTAGACGATATTATCATCGTAGGGAAGACTTTTGAAGACATGATCCAGAATTTATGAACCGTGTTTGATAGACTTCTTGATGCTGGCCTTAAACTGAAAGCTAAGAAGTGTACATTGTTTGCCAAGAAAGTGTTGTACCTGGACCATGTCATTTCAGAGGAAGGGATCTCAACTGATCCAGAGAAAGTTAAGGTAGTGAAAAGTTGGCCTAAGCCATGCAATGTGAGCGAGGTCCGTTCTTTCCTTGGTCTCTGTGGATATTACAGACGGTTTATAGCAAAGTTTGCTGAAAGAGCCAAACCGCTGACCAAGCTTACAGAGAAAGGAAGTGTCATGGAATGGACAAAGGAATGCAGAGAAGCCTTTCTTGATTTAAAAGAGAGACTATGTAAGGCACCTGTGCTGGCAATGCCAAATTTTAGCCATGAATTTATCCTGGATACGGATGCCAGCAATATGTCGATAAGGGCCGTATTATCTCAGAGCATTGACGGTGTAGAAAGGCCCGTTGCCTACGCTAGTCGTACTCTCTCTAAGCCTGAGCGCCAGTACTGCGTCACCAAAAAAGAGTTGCTCGCACATGTCTACGTTACCTAGTATTTTAAACATTTTCTGTATGGAAAGCAGTTTACAGTTCGCACAGACCATAGTTCCTTGCGATGGCTTCTAAACTTCAAGAATCCCGAAGGACAGTTGGCTCGGTGGCTGGAGTCGCTAAGCGTTTTTGACATGAAAATTGAACACCGTCCCGGCAAACAACATGCTAATGCTGACGCACTTAGTCGCAAACCATGTAAGCAATGTGGTTTTACTGCGGACCAGGAAAGTGAAACTGCACCAGTTGTCTCTCATGTCGAAGTTAAACCTTCCTACATGTCTATGCAAAGTCTCCAAGATAGTCCTTAGGTCACTTTGGTCTCAGTTCGAAATTCTGACCATTGACAACGGCATTTTGTATTGGAAATGGGCTGATGACAAAGGTACAAAGATGCAAGCCATTGTGCCATACAGTGAGCGACGCACGGTCCTGGCTCAATACCATGACAATAGATCATCAGGACATCTTGGTGTGTCTAAGACAATATCAAAAATCCGTCAGGGCTATTATTGGCCAGGGATCCAGTCTGATGCTCGGGCATACATCGCTGGATGTGACAAATGTAGCATACGAAAAGGGTGCCAGAAAAGCAAACGAGCGCCTATGCAGATAACACAGGCAGGAGTGCCAATGGAGCGCATTGCCACAGACATACTTGGAGAACTACCATTGACAGAGAAAGGGAATAGATATATCTTGGTAGTTTCTGACTATTATTCCAAGTGGACGGAAAGCTTTCCAATGAAGAACATGGAAGCTGAAACCGTTGCAAAAATTATTGTGGAACAATTCATTGTGAGGCTTGGGGTTCCCTATGTAATTCACTCTGACCAAGGCTCGCAGTTTGAGAGTCGTTATTTACCGAGGTCTGCAAGCCTTTAGGGATAAAGAAGACACGGACTACGCCGTATCACCCCAAGTCTGACGGCATGGTCGAGCGCTTTAATAAAACATTAGCAACAATGCTTAGCGCCTATGTAGATGAACACCATAAAGACTGGGATGTTCACTTGCCGTACGTTATGATGGCGTACAGGTCTGCAGGGAATGAGACTACGGGGTTTACTCCAAACTCTCTAATGCTTGGGAGAGAGGTTGCGACACCTCTCGATATTATGTACGAGATGCCGCCAGAAGTTAATGAGGTTCCACAGCATAAATGGGCATGGGAGCTGAAAGCTCGTATGGAAGAAGCGCATAGTGCAGTGCGTTATCACACGGGGCAAGAAATGCGCAGACAAAAGCGGTATCATGATGCAAAGGTGCACTGGCAACGCTTTGCTTAGAACGACAAAGTGTATGTTTTCTTCCCACAGCGGAAGGTAGGCCACAGTCCCAAGTTTACTAGTTACTGGAGAGGGCCATACACTATTGTAGGCAAGAAGTCTGACCTGCTCTATGAGGTAGACTGTGGATATCGGGGCAAGTTACAGGTCATTCATGCAGACAGACTAAAGCTACACAAGTCGCAAGTGTTGGCAGATGAAGGAGTAGATGCTGATCTAAAGGCTGATAATGATGAGATACCAAGATCCAATTGGGACGAATCGGATAGGGAAAGCAATCTCGAGGGTGTTTGCTCAGAGAATAAGCGAACACGGAGACCACCAGTCTGGTTACAAGACTATGTTAGATATTAGCCAGTTGTCTTAGGCAAAGACATATTTCATGCGAGGGCGCATAAACTTAGGTAGGGGGTAATGTAGCGAGGCACGCATTTTTGTTATAGAGTTACCTCCCTTAGTTATATAGATTTACATCATTAAATGCTTGTTAATTAGCTCTAATCATTAGTATATTATTTGATCTTCTTTACAATAATAATCATTGTATATAAATACTTAGATTTAGAGATAACAGAAGTTTCTGTATAATACAGCAGTATTATTTATTCAAAATATGGCATGGATGAAACTTAACACCCATTTATTGTTTAAAGCAGTTTATTTATATAAGGCTCTTCCGTGTGTATGAGGGAGCTTGTCTACGTGGTTATAGCCTGTGTACGTCTCTCTGAAACTCTTGTCTTTGAGTACTCTCTGCGAGTTAAAGTGTTGATCACTTTGGTAGCGGTTACGTTCTCGACGGAGATAGGGTGTTGGCATCCTCTATCGTTAAGCTACAGCTCGGCAGAGCACTAGTAAGGCTAAACACATAGTGAGTTCAGTTAAGAGAAGTGTTGGCGTCTTCTCTAGGGTATCGGGCTCTTCGAGGTGTTGGTATCCTCGGTTGAATACCCTCGTTACTGAGAAGTAACCTGGTAAAGGCTCACCAGGTAGCACGGAGACCTTGTGCTTGGACCCTTGGTTAGAGACCTTGGTTTGGGTCACAGGTCTAGGACATCTAATTGAGACGGTGATCGGTTTCATCCATAGCCTGGTCCAGGAAGACCAAGATCTTGTATATACGTTGTGTCAATCTGTTTTGTTCTCCGAGGTCTGATTTTACGCAGACCCTTATCCCATAGTAACGTCAGACAGATAGTCTACCCCCTCCACGTTACAGTCTTAGGCAAGTAAAGTGACGATATCGATAGCAAATTGCCCTAAGAATTTAATGGTACAAAATGTTTTTCACAGAATGTGTGTGAAAATAAGGTTAATCAGTCCGTAACTATGGGAGGCACTGTAGCTCCCAGGTCGTCCATAAGAATTTTTTCATACCGGGAACAATAGACCTGCAGGTAGTTCACAAGTGGCTGTAAAGCTGTATTATAAAAGCTCTCGAGAAAATTTTTACCAACCAACTTCACAAAGTGAGTCTCTATTAAACCGACATTCGGGACGTCATACTCATGTCCCGTAATAATTGTGGGCAATATGGCCATATAGTAAAAATGTATTAAATCTCTAAAAGATCTTCTTCTTTACTTCCAAACATGTGTGCAAAAAAACTGAATACATGGTTATGATGTTTACTAACTCCTCTGCCTAAATTGTAAAATGCCTGAGTCAGGGGTTCAGGACATGTTGGGGGGGGGGGGGCAATATGGTAATAAAGTGTTCGTGCATATAATGTTTTAAAATCTTCTTCTCTATTCTCACACATCTGTATGAAAAACTGACTTCATAAATATGTTAACCAGGAAGTCCTCTAGTAAAATTTTAAATTTCATGTCTTCTTGAGTATGGGTTTTGACTCTAGGGCCGAGACAAAATGGATGTGTAGATGTTAATGCATATAATCTTTAAAAATGATCTTCTCTACTCCAACACACCTGAAAGGAAAACTGAATTCATGATTTTTTAGACAATATCTTTAGTTTTTTCGGCAAAATTATAGGTTTCATAGTTCTTTTTAAAAGATTTCAGGCATAGAGGTGGTTGTCATTACAAATTTATAATTTCTCTACTCCAGAATGAAACTTTATTAATTAAATGCATATTTGAGACTCCTCGACAGGTTTGTGTATAGGTTATATGCTATTCGGGTAACTGTTGAGGCCTGTTGACCTCTTGTTTAAATAACTACCATATATATAAATTAGTTAGCATCATCTCAAACATTGCAAAATGTGAACACAAATATTAAAGTCCGCAATAAGACATGACGGGATTGAAGAAACAGGATGAAACTATATCATATAGAAGGTTTTTCATGGGTTTAGCCAGCAATTATGGGAAACAATATTCATATAATTATGCTAATTTCCGTGAGGCTCTGCGACATGTATATGGGTAATTTGTTTGGGGGGGGGGAGGTAATGTACACCACCGGTTCAATATCCAGTAACAAAGGTTATTTAATAAAGAAGGAAATTGAATGCACCTCTTTATCAAAATGAGCCCAAATAATACCATAACTAACCTAACCGAAATTTGATGTACTTACCGAAACATAATGAACTTCAATGATGCACATAATATTCCTCTATGAACTCTAGTAAACCTCACTAATAATCAGATGATTGCACACGTTTATAAGAGGGATACAAGTAAAGAATTTATTTGTAATGATAGTTGTCCAGTTGAATTTCGTCTTGATGGATATAATGATCTTAATATCCATATGCATGTGTTCGTACACTTTAAAAATGTAGTTGACAAGGCAGACGACAATCACATAAAATAAACTGTAATCTGTCCCAAGATATCCTCGATTCAAAATTTGCTTAATTACTCGATATTTTTAAGGTAGCTCGCGGGTTTACCTGCTTGTGAGAAAACCTACCATGAAAATTTGTCCACGTGATCCATAGGTTTTATAGTTTTATTTCTAAAATTTATTTAAGATTCGTCTGCGCGGTAATAATGTTATCGTGTTTCAAATACAGTGTCATTAATAAAATCAAGCAACGCCATTTCAATGAAATATATAGTAAAATGCACATTTTAACCGAGAAACGCATTACAAAACTATGCTCCAAACTTTTAAACGATTCAGACGAAATTTATCATACTCAACACAAAAACAGAGGAGATAATTATGAATCAATTCATAAAAAAATATCAGTAAGTGTTCTCGGCCGATTTTTGGCAAAAAAACTTTAAAGATTTAAAAGATTTCTCAAAACCTTATATTTTCATTACGACGTTAGCCTGACGTCATCATTTCCTTACTTCTTAGAACACCAAAATTGAAATGCATTTATTGACAAGACTAGCTGTTTAACACATTTTAGAACATGTTAATGCTTATTAGACATTATTGTGAATGTTATTTAAAAATGCAATTAATGAAAGGCTGTAAAGATACAGAAAATTGCTTTTTTTTGTTTTTATGAAACTCTGAGTCAATCAATGCAAAAATAAATTCCAGGCAACTACTGACATTATAACTAATTAATCGAATAAAACAGTTATCTCAAGCCAAAAGAAATTTAAGAATTTAATCGGTAGTACAGATTACGGAAGTTATAATTGTAAAAAAAAAAAAAGCGAAGTTAATGCATACATTCTATTTTAAAACATGACTTTAAATGGAAGAGTTCTAACGCACACTCATTCTTTATCTTTATAGAACAAAATGTGACAATGTATGTGACATCTTTAAATTTTCAGCACTTGATATTATGAATCTTTGTATAAACAGTCATAAACCGCATATAAGCTTTTTAAAATATTTTCTTTTATACTTCCAAATATCTTCCAAGTATCTCATTTGTCATTTTAAAATAAAATTATGAGTTTACTATGACGGTCAACTCTTTACGTCGATTCCTATTGTGACGTCAGCAAACCCGCGAGCTCCCTTGCGAGATGAAATTCATGATTTTAAGAACTTTAATGAACCGTTCATGAAGTTTCATGATGTATTCATGACTGGTTCATAACTGGTTCATAAAGGTGGTTCATGAATTTTATTCATGAATATATTCTTAAAATGTAATTCATGAACAAATTATGAATATACAAGAATACAGGAAATACCTGGTATTCAATAGTTCTAGGTATTGAACATTCATGAATTTTCATGAAGTTCTAATTTACGAAATATATAATTAATTTCAAATACTTTTAAAAATAACATAGTTTACTTTAGAATTCAGAACATTATCTTTTTAAAAAAAAATTATACATCTTAAAATATTATTATTAAAACACAGTCTTCATGAACATTCATGAATATTCATGCTAACATCTATATAAATGTGGCATCTTTAATTTTGAAAAAGAAAGATGTGATATATTATAGTTTCATTATTTATTCAATTCTAAGAAACATGTAAATTCATTGACAACAACTAAGGTCTCAGACATCATGATCAAATGCTCATTATTTGACGCTTAATTTCTTCATTGTTCAATTCATATTTTAAAAAAATTACATAATTTATCAGTGAATACTCAGTCTTTGCAGATGACACATTATGGCTGTTTTATTGTAAAAATCTTGTAAACTAAACTGAAAAAGTGAATTATTTAAAAATTTGCATATTTCTTTGGAAAAAAGATTTAGTATACGTTGATTTCCGACTTGTTTGAAGTATATCAAGTTTATTAAAGACGTGGTCGGTTGTCAGTCTATCATAGAAGCATAAATACACACAAGACGAAGTGCGTCTGTTCCTGGGAGAACGACAGAGAAAATGTTCCGAGCACATTCGGTTGAAATTTGGACCCCGTCGAGTTTAGAACCTTTGCGGTTTCTTTGTAAAAGGCATTACTGTTGTACACATTTGAAAGCGATTCATTCTAAAAAGTTACGAATCCGTTACGTAAATATTCTTTTGAGAACTTCCAACAATGCATTTATGATAGCTGTTTAAACTCAGACAACTACCGTTACTACACTCCGAGTTTCGAGGAGTCCGCCATTGTTTATGAGGTGTCATGTCGATTCGCCTCCGTTACAAGAACACACTGAACTTCAATTTGTCAATTAATTTAATGTTAAGCAATAATGAAAATATTACTTTAAAACATTAATGCAAAATTATAGAAATAAAGTATGAAAGAATATTTAATTGAGTGTAAATTATTTTTTCAGTTCCAAAACCTTGAGGGTTCAAGAACGGAGGGGGTTGAAATTTTACAGACACAACTTGTGTAAACAGAACGATATTAAATCGTACGTTTCTTCAATCTCTGAAAATATAATAATGAAAACTAAAGCATTTTATAATTAGTTTCATTTAAAGATATTTTTTGATTATTATTAACATATGTTAAAAAAATTATTTAACCAAATGAAAGAGTCTCAGAATACACAGTCAGCGAGTTGTTTTGATTCTATTACGTCACTTCCGCCCAGTGATTACACAGTTTGAAAGAAAGCAGACGGATCTTCAACATGAGCGATGGATAAATTAAGCATGGAACATTCAAGAAGATAATGCAGCAGATGTAGTTCAAAGTAATGGTATTAAAGGTAATATAATATGTATATGTTGAAATAACTTTTATGTAATAAGGGAGTCAAAACGTAAGATTAAGTTTTGTTCGTTTTTTTCAATCATTTCAAAATGGCGGTTTTAAATTTGTAGTGAAATTCTTCTTTGACTAACTTATAAGTTTTAACTACATAATTGATAATAAATTACACAATTTTTTTTTACTCTAGAATTATGCAGTGAAACCAGAATATTGGACAGCCCTAAAGATAGTGATCATGGAACATAAATTTCAGTAAGTGATAAATAAATGCTATTGCAAGTAATTGAAAATTTCTAATAGAATGGCCAGTATCATTTACAAATTTGAAAACAGTTATAGTTTCATCGTAATTAATTTAAGAAGTATTTATTCAAGTATATAGATACATTGGAATGGATTGAACAGCAGGCATAATGCCTATTTATGTTTTCTCCTGAATTTTTCATCTTGTTTCATCTTGTTTTATTTTTCTGCGATATCACTTTTTCTAGGGTAAGCACTCTCATTCTTAAGCTCTAGTGCAATTTCAGCATTATCTTACTTGATAAAAATATTTGAAATAAAAATTAAATGAGAGGATTGAGTGATTAGTTGATGTTTCAAGTGTTTTAAACGACATGTCATAATTATACTGCTATTTGTCATATTATTTTTGTACAGTACAGAGGTACAACTCTTCTGCCACCAAAGGGGCTATATGTGAAGCCTGAAGAATTGCCACCAAGAAGTATTGTCACCAAGACACTCTGGGTTTGTAGAAAATAATCATTTAAAGGATGGAGCATTTTACCTACCATGCAGTAAATGCACATTGCAATATATGGAATACAAGTGAAATCAACATGAGCAAAGGCAAAGAAGATGCAACAAAGGAAGATTCATTAAGAACATATTGACATATTGATAGTACTGTTATCAACTAGTTATCATATTCTGATGTCGCTTATATTTCAAATCATTGCATATTGGTATGTCAATTCTAATATTGTAACATTCCTTTTAAGCTAATGAGTTAGTATTGATATCATTACCTGTTGTTTTTTAAAACAATTTTATTAAACATGCTGATTATTTAAAGTGATAGTCAGTACATAAGAATTATGTGATACTTAAGATATTGTCTCATTATTCTTCAATTTATTATAATAAAGTATTTTATATTTGATTTTTTAGGAGATTTTACCCTTTTTATATACAAAATGTAGAAGGTAAGAATTTTCATGAATAGTTCATGAATTTCATTTATGAATTATTCATGAATAAAATTCATAATGATATTCATGAACTGTTCATGAAGATTCATTAAACTTATTCATGAACAGTTCATGAAGATCCGATGAACTTATTATTGGACATTCATCAAATGATGAAGCTTCATGAATATAACTGTTCATGAATTATTCATGAAAAAGTATGTTCATGAATATTCATCAACATTTTTTCATGAACAAAAATTCATGACTTTAAAATGTCTAATAATAAGTTCATGGGATCCTCATGAACTTTTCATGAACATTTCATGAATATAATTCATGAATCATTCAAGGGAAAATCATGAATTGTTCATGATCATCTCGCAGGGGCTACGTTAAATACCCAAGGATTCAATCAAACAATGTTTATTTAACAAGTAAGAACAAATCTTCGATTTCTTCTTTAAAGCGCCCCTTTAGCTTATATCACGTTTTAAAACAGCGAAAATAAAGCAGTCTTCGGGGATTTAGCAATACAAAAGACATGAAAGTATACAGATGAAAACGTTAAAAAATTGTTCAAGATATTTCGAGTGACTTCCGAATGGAGAAAAGTTTCCCGTCATAAAATTGATGAGATAGTTTTTGTGAATTTTTCTAAGCGAGAAATGATAACGTGTAACATAAAATATGTAAGAAGTTCTCCCCTTTATCAATTTCAAATGCACTTTTTTTCTCAGGAATGTGTATTATTTATTAAGATCTAAATGTGACCGATACAATGATTTGGGACCGACATTAAAAAAAACATAGCGTGTCAAATATGCACACTCATATTTTTATTGCACCAGTGTAACAAGAACATAAAATAAAACGCCTGTTGATATCGCATAATATTAATGAAAAAAGTTTTGTGTTTAACAGGAAAAATCCCACACCTCTCATTTTACATTACGTGTATGCGAATTCCTGTTCTTTTGTGTGTGTCTGATAGAGTTTCAAATCAAACTTAAAATACTTTAGACAAACGAAACATAAGTGCAAAGCGTCTATGAAAATGGCCTGTCGATTTGCATGGTCTGTTTGATGAGTCTGCTTACAAAATTGTGTTTTTTGCCACTAGGAACTCTTTTAACTTTTTTATATTTGGTTATGAAAAATACAGAAATGATATTTGACTTTAATTTTTTATGGACACATCCTTAGGGCATTAGATGAATAATTGCTACGTAATTTTTCCAGCGAGTAGAAGTGTTCGAAACAAAATAGGGCGAGTATCGTTACTTATGAATGGAAAAACTTTGTCCATTAACTTTAAAATAGCTTCACTGTTGATTCATTTAAATATAATACGCCTTTTTCTTGGTGATTCATGCGGATTAAGAAATCAATACGTTGTCGAGTTGTGTAATTTGTCTTTGCTATGATCGTTACCTTCATAATCTACGTTAATCACCAGAGAAAGCATTTAATTGTTTGTAGTTACCTTTTTCTTTTATAAAACAATTAATAAAAAGGATCGTTACATTAAAGAAATCGTTTTCGATTTAAATTTGTGTCTGATATGATCATTATTTTTTTGATGCAGTCCATGAATTTTCCTAGGCTGCTTAAGATGACTAATCGACAAACGGGGCATGTAGTTTAAATCCTGTCAGTGTACCCACATTGTCTCATAGTCTTCCTTTGTATTCTGACATTTATATGGGTTTTTGTCGTGCATTGCCCTATATACCTGATGACTTTTTTTCTTCACGCTTTAAACGAAAGCACGTGTTCTATCTTGAGTTTAACAATGTCATTTTCACACGAGATTTTAAAATTCAGACTCGAAAACATCGAGGGCAAATCCCTTCAAATTAAAATTTTCAGGGTCATCTATTAGAGGTAAGCCCCTAGCACTGTGAAAAATGGTTGTGTAGTGATTTTAAGTTAAGGAGAAATTGGGCCTAACAGAAAATACACTAATCATTGAAAGGGGATTTTACACGTTTGGACCGGGGAATCCTTACCGTGGATGCTAAAGTTTTCAAGGGCATTTTTTTAGAATTGTAAATTACTTCTACTCTAAAAAAAAAGGGTGGAGTGGTTATGGTTAGTTTCTGAGATTTCCTATAGAAAATGCACTACTTATTGTAAGGGGGTGTGGTCATGATGTTCGAATTTGGTATGTCTTTGTATGTAAAACATGTATTTCAATCTTTAAAACAAATAAATCTAGATCTGCTGGTATTGGTTAAAGATTAAACAAAGAAATTAGGTTTCATCATCATCCGTTCAGCATATTTGGGAAGTTACTCCTCGGGTAAGATGTCTGATTGCAATTTTCTTTTATGAAGAGATGAAAGTGAAGGTTTTGTGTTCCAATAAGTTGCTTTTGTGTTCCAGTAGAGTTTTTAAACCTGTAAGTATCATTTAAAAACAGAAAAAGTTAATTGCAAGGAGTAATGATGTGTTTTTTCTTATTCCCATTTGCAGGGGGTAGGTGATACATGTGAGTTGAATTCTACTATATGTTGTTACTATATATGACTATTTCAATGTTTTTACATCAGATAGGGATAAAGGCGTTTTGTTAGAACTGATTTTTGAAAGAAAAATGTCTTTTGGATTAAAAGACGTCATAATATATCTTGAAAAACTTTACAGAAACAGGTTCACGTGATTCAGCCGGGAAAGTTGGTAATACTTAACAGCCATAACTTTTTTATTTTTCAATGAAATCATACCAAATTTCAAAGGTTTTACTCAGACTTGCATGAACTTTCTGATTTTTTTGGTTAAAGAGAAGCAAACTCTAAAAGTAAAAGGTGGCAGGGGATAGTTTTGAACGAAAGAATTACTTTTAAAAATCCGGATATCACCTGGATTTTTTGGATTTTACAATCGTAAGCATGTGCATTACATTTAGGCTTAATCACGATATGCTCTTTATTTATGTTTCCACAATGAATAAACCCAGAAACGGTAATTAGATACGTGTGATAACTTTAACTCAATGCATTTAATATGAAAAATCCCGAGAGTTCCGAATGACAACATGGTGTGTAAATTTGAAGCGAGTAAAATCGTTGGTGAAAAAGTTTAATTCTTTATTAATATGGATTAAAACTTTTAATGAAAGGAATTTATAGCCTCAGAATGTTTTGTTATGAATAAGTTGACTGTTATTTTAACACCGCTTCATTAATTTTTTCCAAAATCTTTTCGGAGCGATTCTGCATTTTTTTCTACAGTACGAACATATAGGAGACATTTTAACTGCGGTGGAGACCTGTCCGGAGACACAGTTAGATTATTCTAACTAAGCAAAGTGTAGTAAATTTTGGGTTTAAAGCTTGGTTATGTAAATGTCAACAATACCCTGTGTCGATGAATCTATTTTGTAAATGTCCGACATCATATAATTTCAACCCGTGCAAGCACGGGTCAATGTCTAGTATATACTATACAAATATTAACTGGGATTGAGGACAACATTGATTATATTAGCCCAAGAGGGACGAAATATTGCCCGACGCGAAGTCAACATTTCTTTTACTATGTGAAGAAGCAAACCAAAATTTAAGAAAGTAATTGAAAAAGATCGCCGTATTTATCTCAGCTCAGCAAAGAATTTTGTGCAAAGTTCATTTCGAAATTATCCCCAGCATCCAACACTCAATGGTTATATTCCGCTGCCATATATATCTGATTTCACACTAATTCGCATATCCGTTATTATAGCAAACGATCCTATTGCGCGTCCGTTGTTTACTTGCCTTGATTTGGCTGTCTATTGTAACGTCATTTTGTTTTGGAGTCACGAAGAGTTATTTAAGTCAACAAATCAGAGGCGATTAATTGAAACAGGGGGAAGATTTTCTAGATATTATTCCTAGCTGGGCAATATTGAAAATTATTGACAGGTCATTATTTTTCAGACGAGCTTACACAACAATTATTGACTATTCGTCTAGTTAGAGTAACATAGTGAAAATATACTACTGAATATATATATATATATATATATATATATATATATATATATATATATATATATATATATATATATACATTTCTACATATGTGTTTGTGTATATGTATGTCTGTGTGGTTACATCTTTCTATTAAATGAACATAATGAACATAACTCTCTGTTAGTAGATATTTCTAGATATGTTCAAGTTCGCTAAAATTTTCCGTGTAAAATTTTAAGGAATAAAATCGACCATATAAGCTTAATGCAAACATTTCTTATGTATTGGGTTTACATATGCTTTATTGTAATCTAACACATCGCTATTGAATCTCAGTTGAAGCGAATAGTTTAGTTATTTACAACAATCTTATTTCACTTTGTATGCAATCTGCAAAATATGATAACGAATGTTAATACTACTTTTAAACCAAAGAAAATATATCTGCCGACGTAACAACCTTGAACAAGGTCACCAAATAATCAAGATCGACGATGTCTGCATTTTTTTGTAACCTGAGATGCCCAAGGTCTACCAGCTAATTCTCAGTAGTCAGAACGCCATTTAAAGATTCAGGGTTCACAGCTTAAATTCTTTGATATGCAAAACACGTCAGAAAAGAATTGAATCATGTGTGCGCATGCTTTAAACTACGTCATTGACTCTGATAAAAGTTGCCATTCTGAAGAATGACACACACTTTTTTCTACTGCTTTAGATGCATGTAGAAAGAAGGTTATCGAGAGGAGGAAATTGAAGGTAAGTAATATTTTTACTTATTACTATCCACAAAATTCAATAATCAGACATGTTTATTCTTTATGACGGAGAGGGTACGGGTTTGTGTTCATGTGAATTTCCAAAGATACACATCTATATCTATTTCCTGCAGGAATCTAACATTTTAACTTTAATGATAACAATTCTAACCCATTAAAATTTTATCAAAAATTAGTCATCTCGGGTCGATGGTATAAAAATGATATGATATAACAAAAAAACCAGTGTTCTGACATATGTTAGTGACGGTAGATTAAATTATGCTTTAAAAAATGTTGAAAACAAATTCATACTGAACTTGATTTTGTTTTCTATATTCACGCTGAAAAAGAGAGGAGGAAAATATAAAACTTACATTTGATCGTAACCCAGTTTTCAAGTACAAGTAGAAACATGAACCATGCTGGAATGTTGCATTTTAAAATCTGAACAGGAACATAGAAGGCTCTGGTAAATACCTAAATAATCGTTCACCAGAATGAACAAATGGGACTCATAGTCGACGCTTAGCATTTTTAGCTTAATGTCTGTTCAATTTGGTGAAATAACATAAGTTTATAATGCTGGAAGATTTTTGATTGGTTTTGGCCGGTCATAATTATGTCCATATGAAATGTTCGACAAACTTTGCTATTATATAAGAAAAACAGCGCGAGATGTCTTATTTAATGCATGTTGTGCTTTTCTTGAACTTTTGGTACAACATATAAAAAAAGTATGGTAACAACTGGTATCACATGCCAAACCTTTGGTTGAGAAAGTTGAAAATGATAGTATGAAAAATTAAATCGAGACCGAGTTTCACACTATGAAATGCATGGTAAGGTTAGTAACGTTGTTCATGTATCACATATTCTTATACCACTTTCCTTTCAAATATATCCTCTAATGAAAGGGCTGGGCTGAGTAATTACCGCCATTTAACTTTAAAGAACACCATACACATCTTTAAGAAGTAATTTTGAAATTTTATAATTTTTAATTGATTAATGAAAAATTTCAAGGAAAACTTACCTTTCAAATTTAAAAATTTGAATATGTGATTGTTTAAACGGAAAATTATCCTTTGAATTTTTCATTAATCAATTAAGAATTATACAAGCAAGATTTCATTAGTAGACTGTTGACAACCTAGCCTCTTTAAAAATGTTTTGTTTGTTTTTTAGAAAAAAAAAAACAAACCAAGAAGTATAGTAATATTCTGTTTTTTCCTTTACATTTGAATAAACATATACTATAAAAGAAGTTTTCTTGATATCATTTGGCTGTAGTTGGTAAAAAATCACATATCTTTTGCAAAATGTTTTTGTAATAGGTATTCTAATATCCTTGGCATTGGGCTATACTGTATATCCTTACTACCTATGTTTGATTTGGTTGGTTGGATCGTTGGAGTTGGGGTTGATAATATATAATTCCATATGTATATCACCCATTTTGACTTGACTTGCGCGATCAGCATTCTAAAATCCGCAACATAACCTTTACAATTGCCCTTAGCGTCGGTCATGTCCCTAACCCTTTTTAAGCGCTTCGCTAATCTAGCTTGTTGATCCGGCTATTTGATACAATATATAGCTGAAAACCTTCACCAGGCTGTAAGCTAGTCGTGCATAGATGTAACACTTACCTCGTTTGTATACTCGTTATCAACCTAATTAATGGTCACCCCTTTCCTCAGCTTGCAGAGAACACTTTTTTCTATTTTTCTTTTGCCAAGTGACTCCTAAAAGTCTATAAATTTATTTGACCACGGTTTTCGTTCAATCTGAGCCGAAACTCTTGCGTCGACTGGCACGGCTGCGCTGACAAATCTTGTTGAGCACCTACCCGTTATCTCTTCCGCAGGGGTAATGACATCAGTTTCCACAAACTGCTGTATTATTTGTTTTTGAGCAAAATGATGAAGGATGGAGATGCACCTAAATTCCTTGAATTGGTTATTGGAAGCGCTGTTGTTGAGCGCGTTCAATTCCTTTTTAAATGAGGCTGTCACTCTCTCTTGACCTGTTTCGTATTGGTGTCGAGCACCTCGGGGATATGGCTGTAAACGACTCCAACCTTTTTTTCTTCTGTTTAGACTGAACAGTAGGAACTGCTCTAGATTGGCTCTTCCTCTTTGGTATGCTTGCAGTTGTTTAATGTGGAAACTAAAATTATATATAAAAAGACTGTCTTTTGTTAGTAAACATAGAACAGTCTGTCAATACGCGGTCAACCTAAAAACAAAACCTAATACGATCAAAGATAAAGTTCCCAGAATACGATAAAAGATATATTATCATAATCTGACTTTCCAAATAGAGGAAAATCAAATATTTAAATCTCAGGAATCTATACTACTATTATAAATATTAAAATAATGGACTGGAATTTTTTGTCTTTAATACCAATAAATCGGAAGTGTACGGTCTTGTGTTTTAAATATTTTAAACATCATTTGTAATTGAAGATTACCAATTTGTTTTTATTTTTCTCAGACAAGCTTCGCTAATTAATAATCAACGCAAATTTCTAAAAAAAAATCCTGGAAATCATCTTGATTTTTTGGATTTTACAACCTTGCGCTTGCGCAAGACATTCACGCTAACGGAATCTTTAGTTCATGTTTCCACAATATCATATTTGCATGAATAAACTCAGAATTGATAATACAAATACGGGTAAATTTTCATTTGACATTTGATTTATATTCTGTTCATATATATTAATGATTTCATTTCTTATGAGAGAAAGTATAAGATAACAAATATTCATTTCAAGTAAGTACTTACTTTTGTCTTCGTGGGGACCAAAGAATATGCAGTTGATTACATGCTAAATAAAAATTACAAAAATATTTCTTAGGAGAGTGAAGATAGAATCTTTTTTATCGTAAAAAGGAATAGTGTCCTACGGACCCAGTTTTACGATATATTGCGTTCCATGTATTTTCTCTGTAGCAAAGAAAATACGTGTACGATGGTTAAAAGGTGTTGAATTCTTCCATTAAATGGATTCAAATTTTTAGATGAAAGGTTTTTACAGTCTCAAATAGGTTTGTTGTGATAAATTTGACTGTTATTATCAAGATAACTTTTCTCCAAAATCGTTCCCGAGCGATTCTGCAATTTTCTACTACATTAAGGTATAAGGGAGGCATTCTAACTGTGGTGAGGGCCTTTCCCGGGACACAGTTATATTTTTCAAACTAAGGAAAGTGTAGTCAAATTAATAGCAGTAGTGCAGGCTTATATCTCTATTATGTAAATGTCGATAAAAAAGGTGTGTCGATGTACCTCTTTCGTAAATGTCCGATATATATGCATTGTCAACTCGTGCACTTACGGGTCAAAGTCTAGTAAAATGTAACTTATTAAGATTCCAAATGCAATGATATAAGCCTCAAGGAGGCAACAGATATATTTTTCTACAATAATTTTTGCAGGAATATTGCATTACTGATGATATAGTTTAATAAGATGTATATTATTGTTGCGTATAAGTCTCTATTTCACTATAATTGAAAATGTTGTAGAAAGGAAAACAACCAAAACGTGTTAAGAATTTAATAATTGTCTCTGACCTGCGCAACTCTATTGAAATTTCAAAAAACACCATCATTGGTAGCTAGAGTAAAATAGAAAAATAAAACAAGCATACAAATACAGCAAACGGTTTCAAAAGGTAAACACTAGTATACAAATTATGTATGAGACATCGGTACATTCGTAAAAGCTGATGGTCCAATTTTACATCAAATGTTGTATTCGCTTTTAAACAATAGTTATGCTAAGTATGTGTATAAAATAAGGCAATAAGTATTTTTTCCGGTCAATTAAACCCTACATTAATGAAAAAAAATGATGTTCATTTCTTTTAACAAAACAAACGACATTAAAAGGATATCGCTTTATTTCGCCGCATAAAAAAATCGCTTCTGTCGTCGAGGCGGAGATGATTGTATTATGCTTTTTACTGAAATATATTTGGTAGTACTGTACTATTTAAAGTTTGGATTGTATTTGTCAGTCAACATAATTTTGCATATTTTCTGTTGGTTTTATCTCACTTGTTCGTTTATATATTCGAATGACACACACTACAACAATATTGAAACATGCTTAAAAAACGATAAAAGACACCATATCTCAAAATGTTGATCATTGACATCATATAACTTTTATGCCTGCAGAGTAAGATCAATATAACTAGTTTAATGCTATTAATGTTTTATTTTTATCATCATTCAGTTTTTTTTTTGGTAAAATTGATTCAAAAAAGGGTAGAAATTTAAAAACTGACAGAGGAAATTCGGACTAAAATATTCATAGAAATTGTGAATTAAAAGTTTTGATTTGTGTTTGTTTAGTCTCGCTGCCATTCGTAAATTGTATTTTATTAAAAAAAAATAGCAATTTGTATTATTTTCCAATTAAGAAAATTTCAATCATTGTGTAAAATTTTTAAGGAACTTTGAAATTCCTGAAATTGTCAATCAATATTAAATGGCCATTATCTCAAAAAGTAGGTCATTAACCTACTTTTCTGAAAGTGAAAAATAGCATTATTATGATAGGTTTTTAACTTACAATAGATGGTTTTTCATTATTTTCAGTGGATTTTTTTTTTCATTCCGAGTAAACTTATACCTTAAGTCATTGAAATATCTGAACCCTAACTTTCATGTTTCCTATCGATGTATGCTTTACGCATATAAACTCAGCTATTTAATCAATAATGTCTTAAAAGGTTTTTTGTCTGTTATAATGCCATATCTTGAAAACATTTATATTACACATCAAATGATCCCGGATATAAGTACTCTGAGTACTTGATTTACGTCATCATGTAGGGAGACTTGAATGCTGACCAGGTCCCCCCTTCCTTGCCTCTGCCTCAGACATAAAAGTACACATATCTATTCCATTTTAAAACTACTATTAATCTCAACGTTTTCTTTAACGTTATCTCCTCACATTTTGATTCATGTTTTGTAGAATAATGATACAAACGACGGAACAAAAAATCAAAATCAACAGATAAATATATAGTAAAAGAACAAGCGATTCATGTTATGATGGAGGAATCAGAAACCGGAACAAAAGAGGTGAGTATGAAAACACCTATATCATAATTGTCAGCATGAACGTAGATCGATATCGAGCGTTTATCTGAGAGTAAGACAGGATGACAGATGTTCAGAATAAAATCCATCTGAAATCACCTAAACTCTTAATTATTTGAATACACATCAAATTTATACGTTTACAATAGTCTCGGTGAGGTTAGTATTACATGAAAATATCTAAAAGTTAGTTTTTATGAGATCAGCCTAACCATGATTATACCCCCCGCAAACGAAGTTTGGGGGGGGGGGGGGTATATAGGAATCACCTTGTCCGTCCGTCCGTCTGTCCGTCCGTCTGTCCGTCTGTCTGTTCAATTCGTGTCCGGTCCATATCTTTCTTATGGAGAAACATTGGAAGTTCTTACTCCACACAAATATTGCTTATGACCTAAGGGTGTGTCATGACCTTGACCCAAGGCCATTCGGGCAAGGTCAAGGTCACTGGCAGAAAAAGTTCAAAATTCGTGTCCGGTCCATATCTTTTTAATGGAGAAACATTGGAAGTTCTTTCTTCACACAAATATTGCTTATGACGTAAGGGTGTGTCATGACCTTGACCCAAGGTCATTTGGGCAAAGTCAAGGTCACTGGCAGAAAAAAATCAAAATTCGTGTCCGGTCCATATCTTTTTAATGGAGAAACATTGGAAGTTCTTACTTCACACAAAGATTGCTTATGACCTAAGGGTGTGTCATGTCCTTGACCCAAGGTTATTTGGGCAAGGCCAAGGTCACTGGCAGAAAAAGTACAAAATTCATGTCCAGTCTATATCTTTTTACTGGACAAATATTGGAAGTTTTTAATTCAGATCAAGATTGCTTATAGTCTGAAGGTGTGTCATGACCTTGACCCAAGGTCAATTGAGGAAGTTCAAGGTCATTGTTTTAAAAAAAAAATCGGGCTCAGTATACTTATAATTCGAAATGTTTATATTTAAAGAATAGAAATTGGTTTGTGTACTCATATTAGTATTAACAGTTTTATTAAAAAATAGAGCAGTTGTTATGTATAGAAAATGGATAGTGAAATAGATTCATCCAATGTTTTCTATAATAGAAAAAATACATGAGTTATGATTTTCTTAGCGGGGGGTATCAATTGTGAGCTTGCTCACAGTACCTCTAGTTAAATTTTATTTACAGCGGTAAAAATAATTTTCCTATTTCTTTCTAAAGTACGGAAGCTCTTTTGGGTTATATTTTGCGTTTAATCGCGAAAACTACTACGCTTAACCGCAAAAAACTATTGCCATTAAACACAATATTTGTTTTGCGTTTTAAAGCAATAATTCTTGCGATTAAACGCATTGTGAAACTGTCGTTTAAAAATGCTTTATAACATTGTTAAAAGAAAGTAAAAATGCTATTTCAATCTGATGGAGTGATTTAGCATTTATTGTAATAAAAAGGCATTCTTATAATCCATTTTCAGATAAATAGAGCATTTTATTAATCCGCTATTTTAGTTTGAATTTCCTATGACCACTAAAAAAGTGACATTTTTTGTCGTGACCAGAGGTAGAAATATTGCAAAAAATACTATTTCCTATAATTACACTCTTATTTTTTAATGTAATTTTAAAGAAATGATAAATATAAAAAAAAAATTAATAATAAATAATTGGCATGTTGGTGAATTAGAAAAAAGATAATAACGTCTGAATTTCCTCTGACCTCTATTGAAATAGATGCTACAAACCCTACATGCTGTTAGAAAAGACGTGTAATTCAGTTTTAAATGGCAATTTCTTTCAACTAGTTATACTGTGAACCTGCATAAGTTCTTGTAAAACAAATTTAATGGAGTTGTGTTGCAAATACTACAATTAATTAAATAAAAAAGGCTGAAAATCCGAATTTCCTCTGATCTGACTTTTACAAAAAATCACTCTGCGCGCTTCTTGAAAACCAATACTGCCATAAATGATTGTATTTCTTAAAACCAATCGTATAAAGAGAAAAATATTTTTTAATTTAACATTTTTTTTCACTTCCTAAAGAGTTTATTTCAATGGTTATTACAGAATTTCATAGTTGTGCATCTGATATAATCAAAAAACTCTAGTCTCTGTACACTAAAAAGAAAAATGAAAATTTTAATACTCACAATCTTGATTAAACCTTTGTTGAAAGATTTAAAATACAATTAAACCGAATAAATCACAGGTTTCATAAAAATCATATACTGACTGTAATTAATTTGAATTTCCTCTATTAATCTTTAAAAGTTTTGTCTGATTTGCAAGGTATTGCATTAAAATAAGTGTCGGAAAATAGGAGAATCTTTCAAATGATTACAGGTATATAATGAAATTTGATACTTAATCATGATAATTCTTTAAATCATATTATCTGATTGGAATAAACAACACTGCCGATTCTGAAATGATTAATGATTTGTCCTTATGTATATACATGATTGTATGCAATCCTATAATTCCTATATATGCTGAACTCTGAACTTTGAACCCTTCCTTGGTCCCCATATTGGTCTTGATGCTATTTATAATGTATGATTAAGACTTTATCAGAATGATTATGCAGGGTAATATATTACAATGATTCAGCCTCAATTTGAACTAAAAAATAGAAAATGTGGAAGGCCACGCCAATCAAATTTCTTTTTCATCGGATCCTGCATGTTCATGTTTAAATAAAACGTTAAAAATCATATCATTATGGACCGCCTAAAAATTCGGCAACAAAAAATAATAATCTTATTATTTTATTGTTCGTCCGCTTGTACCCTTTTCCACTTAATGTCCGACAAGCAAAAAATTATTTTGGTTTGGCCTAACTAGGATATGTATTTTTTTTTCATGCAAAAATGATAAAACTATAGATAGGATATCTATACCGGTAAATATAACAAAAAATAGTCTTAATATTCACAAAAATCATTTCCAAAAATATTTAAAATAAAAATTTTACTCAAACATTCATTTATAACTCATTAAAAAACTCTGTAATTTAAGAGAACTGATATTTTATGTGAGGCTTGTTGTATATTAGTGTCATAATGATGATCTCAACTTGATCTACATCAGTAACCTCATCAGGGTTATAAAATAAAACAGACTTCAGACAGATAAATGGATGGACAGACAGACACTAATAGACTAAAATGATGATTTAATATACATGTACTATGCAATCATCAAATTAAACATAATTATAAACATTAGACATATATTTTAAAAACAAGTTTTTCCACATGAACAGTAAACAGTATATAGCCATAACATACGTCATTACTGCACTTGGTCAGTATAAACAACTTTTGATATCTATTAATTGTATTTCTTATAGCATATGCATTTTCATAATATCTATTCTAATTCTTTGTATGCATTATATGTCCAAATTATTCATGACTTTTGGAGATTCAGAAATGGTTTTAAAATCCAAGTAAATGTAATAAATCATAAATGGTAGATTATCACTGGTTTGGTCCAGTTTCATATTTTAGGATATGTTGTGTTGCTTATTAATTGTCTTAATATTATATCATAAATGTTCAAAAAAATATTGTTATCCTTAAATTACCGAATAAATGATCCAGGTCACCAATTGGGAAAGGCTTTATCAGGATGAACATAAGAGAAACAATAATCTGAATAACAGCTCTTCTCTTCATCACTCATGGTTGTAGTTCTTTACATCAGTCTTATATTTTTCCGCATTGTGTCTTGTATTAGGAATGACCTCGTTAACACATACCAGTGATGTTCTCATCTCTTGGAGGTTTGAAAAGTCTGTATTAAAAAAAAACCCTGATATAACTGGTACTATTACTTATAACAGATAAGAAGGACTCATATGAAAGGATGTTTTTTTAGAAGCTACATGTAGAAAAATAAATTTTATATAGGCATATTATGAAAGTGTATGCAACATAGACAGACATAACCATATATGAATGGATTATTCTATATAAAACTTTGATATCAGGTGAAACCTGTCAACATTTTAATCTAATCTTGAAAATTTAAATTAATGTAACTTGACAACTTGACAATTGCATATCTTGTATTAATGTGTGTGTTTAGAAATCTTACGTTTTCATGATTTGAAAATAATGGGAATAAAATAAGAATTTGTAACAATAATGAACACATCACATGAAATCTATATATGATGTGAGCAATTCTATCAACTGATAAACCATGATATACTAATTTTTCTTTCAACTGCACTTTGATTTTCACAGTTCAATAAAGGTGAATATCAGTCAGCTGTTCAAATGTTTTCAGAGTACAGAGAATCAACATTATCAGTTATTGATAGTGCATTAAAGATTAATTCTTCATATTAAGAACAATATGTGCTAAAAAAAAAAAACTCGATACAAACATATAACCTATTTCCTTACAAATATACTGTTCAAGCTAACATGTGCATGAAAGTGTTACACTTAAAATTTGTGAGTACTGTAAATGTTGGTAAATAAGCTTGTCATATGCTATAGTTAACGCAAGGCCCTCTACGCTAACAGCTGGGTTAGTACGCGCCTGGTTAACCGTACCATTTATCATGGTTTATTTCATTTGAGAAAATTCGAACTAAAATTGTGCTTATTTTATATACAAACACTGCTATTCTGCATATAGGCTAGGCTATATTGTTTTCACGTGGATAATGTACGAGCATAATAATCTATAACGTTAACATTATACAATAGCACATGTCATGATAACACACCTACCATGCTTACTGCTTGCAAATGACAGGTTTAGATCACAGGAAACTGGTGTATGGTCTCGTTTTTTTTTCACTCCCTTTTTATGACATCCGACATCGCGGTTTTTATTCGCAAAATTAGTCATACACTAATGATATCCATCAGTTTTTCTCATTACAACTTGTTGTTTACATCGAGATTTGGGAGCAAGTATGTTGTTAACTTTATGTTTGTAAATAAGTAAAAAAAAAAGTAAAACGCTTTGATATAATGTTGATTTAAATGATATTTTATGCAAGTAAACTTACACACATTGTATCACTGTTTTAAACCTTAAATTAAGCATATAAAACGTCACTGTGGAAATACGACAGCTCATTGGCAGACAACAGATCGCGTTGCGCAACGAACTTGTTTTTGTCAGGTTCACATATCCTTAACTTTTTTCGGAGCAATAGTATGTTATTAATCATAAACGCTAAAAAAGCTTATCAAACTCAATTTAAAACTGAAATCCATTTATAATTCGGACAAATGAATGCGGAATATACGCGTTAAAAAATTGATTTTTACGGAAATTTTAATTCTGCATTCTGGGTTCAGAAAATAGATGTTAGTTCAAGGTAAAGTTAAATTGTACCTAAAATGAAGTCAAATTTGTTAACTTTGTACTTAAACACATTCGGATTTTTTGTTAACTTGTTCTTAAAATGGTTTAGGTTTTTTGTTAATTCATTCGTAAAACCATTCTGATTTTGTTAGGTCCTACCAAGAATCATTCGATTTTTTTTTTACCTTTTTGAACTTAAGTTTCTTTTGTAACTAGATCAAGAACTCTGCTTCTCAGAGGTACTTCTAGCATTGCTTTCGACATTAACAGAAAACCCATTCGTTGCTTCGCTTTGGCTTTGCTCTAGTTCTTATTCTTTTGTTTTTTGACTCCTTTCTACGCTTAATAACTTAAAGATCATTAATTTTCTTTGACAAAGTCACTTCCGTTTTTACGTTACGTCATTTTTAAAATTCAAAAAAAGTCATTTTGTCCGGGGCTTTTCTCAAAAACACTTTAAGATGGAGGCTTGAAATTTTCAATGGTCAAACCTTGTTCGATTTATATCTGTAATTAGGCTGGAAATAAAAATATGTCACTTCCGGTCGAAACCGTTTTAAAATCGGACGATGCATTACAGATATATTAAACTTTAAAAATTGAGTTTTCCGGAAATTTTGATTCCGCGTTATTTGTTAAAAAAGTAGTGATACGTCTTTGGTTAAATTAACTCGTACCTAAAAATTAAATGTTAAATCATACTTGAACACATTCGGATTTTTTTGTTAAGTTGTTCATGAAATCGTGAAGGGTTTTGTTAATTCGTACTGAACATAATTCGGATTTTGTTAAGTCGTACCAAGAATTTTCATTTTTTTAATCTTCCTGTTTTAGTTATTCTTGTTATTGGTTAAAGAACTCTGCTGTTTAGAGGAACTTCTAGCTTTACTTTCGACATTAACGGAAGACCCACTCGTTGCTTTGCAAGATCTTTGCTCTAGTTTTTATTATTTTTTTGAAACAATAATTTCAATTATCATATAATACATATTCTTTATCTTTATTTACAAACTATTTCTTGGGACAAAATGATATACTAGTAATAAACACATGTGGAAGACGTATAAACTATAAACATTAAGTAAGATTTGCAAGTTTATGACTGAATATTGACTGAAAGATAACCCTCGGCACTTTCACAGTCACATGCATTTATTTCGTTTGAAACCTTAAACCTCAATTGTTGTTTACATAGTATCTAGTGGTGATTTCCGGCTACTTTTTTTCAAAATCAAAGTACTGAAAAACTGACGAGAGTTGATTTTATCGATGTTTATTTATTTTGAAATCAATGATATGTTATTTTGCATGACAAGTACAAGTAATTTTTTAATCTGTTTTTGAATTACGCACATTTTTGTAATATGACTTTTTCGACAGAGGACTGTTGTTAAAACGCCATATGAATCATGTTAAGTAATATTTAAAGATAGAATACATTCAATCAAACTATGTATTAGTGATAGAAATATGTCTGGAAAATTTATGGATCCAAGCAATATTTAACTATCGTCTCGTTCAAGCAAACGCTCGGCTGACACCTTAAATCTTCGACAACCAAGAGAGACTCTCTGCTTGTCAAGATTTACGGACACAGCCAAGCGTCGAGTTGAACGAGACTATATTGAACTCTGGCGTAAGAATTCATACAACTACAAAAATATCTAAATTGTTCGTACCATTTAAAATCTGACTATTTTCAAGGTATTTATAAATGTGTTTCCTTGAAAAAGAATGCTTTAGCATACATACTTTTTTTTATATAAAATTGTAGTTTCCAAGTACAAGCTCAGAAAATCCATTTAAAGAAAATTCAAAACGAAAGACAATTGTTGAAGATGGGATGCAGGATGTATCTCACGAAAAGCCGTTGAAATCTTCCAAGAGGTCATCAGCAGATGCAGTTAAATTGACTGACAAGGTATGTTGTCTTTATACATATAACCAAGAAAAACCTCAGTGGTCGATAAAGCATGACGTCATTCAGAAACTTCAAAACAACGTTAAATTATTATCACGCCTTATCAAACGTTACCATGTTAGTATTGAAAACATTTGTAGAAAATGAAAGATATATATATATATATATATATATATATATATATATATATATATATATATATATATATATATATATATATATATATATCTGATATATAAAGAAAATTTGAAAAATGAAAGACAACACAGAGTAAAACGTTAGCTGTTTCATTCAATCTTCAGACGTTTTTAAAATTACAATTACGTTACTTGGTGACGTCTACAATACAATGACGTCAAAGTTAAAGTGAACATTGTAGAGAGATATTGCCGCGTAATCTATAGCGTAATTCAATGAAATATATACACAATACATGAAAAAGATAAATTATAGCAGTCTATTGAGGCAAGGATTTAAAGTTTGAAAAAAATGTTTTTTCTTTTTCTCTTCTTGCACTCTCTGTAAAACGTTTACAAAAAGGAAACACTTTAAATTGCCCGCCTCCGCATACATCGATGCGAGTTTTATTTTCAGGTACTCTGGGTCTTTAATATGCTGTTTATGCACCCGGATTCTTGTTCTTAATGTAGTCCCTGTTTCGCCGATATAAAAATTGTTGCAACCATCACATATAATGATAAATATTAAATTTTTGGATTGACATAACATGTCCGAATTTATGCGGAATTGTTTTCCTCTGAAGTCAATTGAGCTGCCTTGTTTTAAAAACGGACACGTGCCGCATCGTATGTCTCTACATCTAGATACTGTTTTTAGTGACGTATTAATTGTAGATGGACAGAGTATTCTTTTAAGGTTCTGAATTTGGATAATACGCAAGCCATATCTTCAGCTGTTTTGAGAACTCCGTTGAAATGATTGACCATTGGAGCTATATTCGGGTTTCTAGGGTTATGTAGTAACAAGCGGGAATATTTTAGCTTCCCTGTTGTTCTGTGAAATTAGATTAATAAGATCCTCTCTATCTATTCCTTTGTCCTTCATTATTCCGTCATTGATAAGGTTGATAGGGTAATGGTGGTCAATTACAAATTGTTTTTTTTTCGTTGAGACGTTGATTTCTGATATATATATATATATATATATATATATATATATATATATATATATATATATATATATATATACATGAAAAAAATCACAACACCGAAATAAACTCAACTAGTTTCATTTTAAATCATCAGGAGTTTTCCTGATATATATATATATATATATATATATATATATATATATATATATATATATATATATATATATATATACACAAAACAAAAACATAAGTCGGGTTGCTCAAGTTGATAATAAGCAAGACGGGAACTTTTAAAATAAGAAACTTGTACGTAAAAACTAATATGTTTCTTACTAAATCATGTTTTTTTTATTTAGGAAATAACTATTGATTGTAATATACAGTCAATAGCTCCCAAACAAGCAATTGCCACAACCGGCGACACCACTAACCAATCTCGTTTGGAACAAATGATAGCTGGACCTTGCACTAAGTTACTGCGCGCTATTCTTACCGTGCAAAATCCTCCATCTGACCTATTAAATCAAATGCCAAATCTCCAAAAAACTGTGGATAAAAATTATATAAATCAATGCAAAGAAGTTGAAACAAAGCTAAAACGAGATAACGATTATTCAGACTTTGACATTACTTTGCTTTCCTTTGTTTTTCGAATCTTATGCGGCTTTGAAAAAGAATTCAATCGTAGGATGAACGAAAAAACGCCAAGTGGAGAAACTGTGATTAGGATAATACAAAAGTTACGTCAAAAGAAAAACGATATAAAATCACACAAACCGGACACTTCGACTCCCTATTTTGAATACGAATCGCAATGCGACGAGCTTGTAAAAATTGTTCAAGATTTAAATGAGTATTCAGGAAATGATACAGATTACAAGCGCGCTGTTTGTATGCTTAAAATAGTCTCTATGGATCCCGATGAAAGAAAAAACTTCCAACAAAAAATTGAGAAAATAAAAGGTAATATGCACTTTGTTACATTAAGTTAACTTTCTCATTAATCGAAATTATATTTAAATTAATGTTTATTTGTATGCAGTGTTTGTGCATCGTTGCTTGTGAACTATTTTAAACAATCTAAGTCAAGGGTATGAGGCATACATGGCAACAGCCATACAAACATGTGGTTTTATTTCGCTGTTGCGACTAAAAATATAATGTTAGAAATTGTTTATATAAATGAATAGATTTAGTTCAACAATTATTTTGCTTATGTACATATCAATTTGGGTTTGTAAGGTTGAACGTTTCATATAATTTTAAAATATATGAAAAAAAGGTGAAGACCTTGACCCTTTTGTCTTATTGACTGGCAAGGTCAACATTTTAATTTAAAGTGGTTTGATTACCCTACGATGCAAGGTTCAAAAGTTATAAGTGTTTTAAACAAACTTGAGAAACTTTCAGGGGCGATTGCGATTACTGTTAGAAAGGGGCCTTAGGCCCTTTTGGTATGAATAGATTGAAGTACCCTCTAAGTGTACTGAATACATTGGTAAAAGTATAAACTCTTTACCTTGAACGGTTTATGATAAATAGCGATAACAAGCATTTTGTACAATAGGAACAGTAACTCTATAACTGTTTTAAGGTAGGGGCTGAAGAGTTGTCTTTTTCAAATGAATTAGGAAGACCTATAATATCCATGAAAAAAGTTCTCTACAATCTCAAACAAAAGAATCTAAAAACTCATTAATAAACGGAATCTTAAATGACCTTGACCTTTATGTAATTGTGTTCGGCCAAGGTAGACGCTTCTATCACAAGTGGTTGGAAGTCTCTGAGACAATTATAAAACAGTTGAAAATTCAAATACTTTCAGGGCCAATATCTGCTGAAAGGGGGCCTCAGATTCTTATGTATGAATAGATTGAAGAACTTTCAAAGAGTACTGAAAACATTGGTAAACGTTCTAAGTTTCTATCTCATATGGTTTCAGTGGATAAGCGATAACAACCTTTTCGAAAACAATGGCAGTAATTTTCAGTTCTGAGAGTTATCAAGCAAAGGTTCATTTGGTACCAGAACTTTTAATGGTAAATAACTTAAGGTATACGTTTACTCAGAATGAAAAAAAAATCAACTGATGATAATGAAAAACCATCTATTGTGTGTTAAAGACCTATCATTGTAGTGCTATTTTTCACTTTCAAAAAAGTTGGTCAATGGCCTACTTATTGAGATAATGGCCATTGAATATTTTTTGAAAATTTAAGAAAAATTCAAAAAAATTTTACACTATGATTGAAATTGTGTTAATTGTGAAAATAATACAAATAGCTAAACTCTTTTAAAAATGAAAAACAGTTAATGAATGACAGTGACACTAAACAGACACAAAGGATTGAGTTTTCATTCACAGTTTTTATGAATATTCCAGTCCGAATTTCCTCTATTAGTTTTCAAATTCCTACCCTTTCTTGATTTAATTTTACAAAAAACTGAATGATGATAATACTAAAACATTTATAGCATTAAACTAGGTATATTGACCTTACTCCGCAGGCATAAAAGTAATATGAGGTCAATGTTCAAAATTTTGAGATATGGTGACTTTTATCTTTTTTTAGGCACTTTTCAATATGTTTGTAGTGTGTGCCATTCAAATATCTAAACGAAAAAGTGAGATAAAACCAATAGGAAATATGCAAAATTATGTTGACTAATAAATAAAACCTTAACATTGAATATTACAGTACTACCAAAAATATTTAAGTAAAAAACAAAATCTGAAGAATTTGTCCGAATTTCCTCTGTTTTGCTAAGAGTCCTACTTTGTTTGAGCCTAATTCCATAATATAGTAAAAATATCGAATGATTTTTCAATAATTATTCATTTCATGAATACTTTAAATGTTTAGAACAAATTTTACTCATGACATTGAACGTTATAACAATCCGAATTTGAGAACTCAAACCCTGAGTAAACAACGTCCTTAAAGAAATCATGTTTCCATATCTCTAGAAAAAACGCTGTCCCTGGGAAAAAAAGAGAAGAAAATAATAATAACTAGACACGATCTCGTTGCGAGCAACGAGGAGGTCTTCCGTCCGATTTTCAGAAGAGAAAATGAAATTACCTTTTATCTTCATTAACGAAGCATATCAGGAAATGCAGAGGGGGGGGGGGGGGGGGGGGGCTAAAGTGCAATGGATGAAGGATTATATACCCCTTTGGATCTTGAATTTGAAGGGGCAGCCCCTTTTTCTTGATGTCAAAGGAAAGCTCATGTTATGTCAAACACATTGTGTTCAACAAGTGTTATATTATATATAAACCGTTCTCGAGATATCTGGAAAAGATCATTTTAGCGACCGACCCTATTACTTCTTTTAGGGACCGGTTAACAAATAAACTGATTGTTTCATATTCTTAAGCACATTAATTATTTTTAAGAATGTTTTGTTTTGAAGATCGAAATTCCTGACTTCTGATGCCTTACAATCCCTAATTACGTAACAAAGGAGTAAACAGTTGTCATTTATAGGTTAATAATGTTTCGATGAACATAATTGTTTTATGTATAACAAAGTACTGCACAATTAAAAGTTATTATCAAAAGATTTCTAGCCCCTTAAAATCCCTAATTACGTAACATATGAGAACATTTTTATCATAAATAGATGCATAACTGGAAGAAAACATTTTTGCTTCTTATCATATTACAAAATATTTCTCAGTACAGTGCTATGGATGAAATGTTTAAGAGACCTTTAAGCCCCTAATTTGAGGGGCCAGCCCCTTTTTCTTGATGTCAAATGAAAGGTCTGTTAAAATTAAACATATTTTGTTCCACAATTGTTTAGAAATTCCTTACCGTTCTTGAGCTATTTGGAAAAGAGCGTTTTAGGGACTGACCCCTTATCTCCTTATTGGGGCCACGGAACGATTTTTTGATGGTTGAATATTGTTTAGATAAGCATTCTAAGCATTTTTATGCTATGTTGCTTTTCAAATATTTCTCCTTTTTGTGATAGAAGTGATCGACATTTTGGACTTCTGGCCCCTTAAAACTCTAAATTACGTAACGCATGAATTTTTTTTATAATGATTTGTTAAATATCTATAAGATGAACATTTTTGCTTCTTAAACATATTACAAAATATTTCTCAGTAAAATGCTATGGATAAAAGACTTCAGAGCAATTTTGGTCCCTAATTTGAGGGGCCAGCCCCTTTTTCTTGATGACAAATGAAAGGTCTATTAAAATCAAACATATTTTGTTCAACGAGTGTTTAGAAATTCGTTACCGTTCTTGAGCTATTTGGAAAAGACCGTTTGAGGGGCTGACCCCTTATCTCCTTATTGGGGCAACTGAACGATTTTTTGATGGTTGAATATTGTTTAGATAAGCATTCTAAGCATCTTTTATTCTATGTTGCATTTCAAAATATTTCTCCTTTTTGTGATACATGTGACCGATATTTTGGACTTCTGGCCCCTTAAAACTCTAAATTACGTAACGCATGAAATTTTTTATACAATGATTTGTTAAATATCAATAAGATAAACATTTTTGCTTCTTAAACATATTAAAAAATATTTCTAAGTAAATTGCTATGTAAGAAAGACTTTAGAGACGTTTTAACCCCTAATTTGAGGGGCCAGCCCCTTTTTTTGTGTCAAATGAAAGCTCTTTTAAATATAAATTTTAATTGCTCTACATGTCTTAACAAAATATTTTCGGGAAAAGAGATACATAAGGAAAACCAAGAAAAATCACTACATTTTTTATATCTCAATTTTCGGGTCCAGGCGAGCTTCGGCGTCTTTTGTGCCAGACATTAATGATTCACTTTATGCAAAACTACAATCATTCCTCTACAATTTAGTGAAAATTTGAATTCGATATCTTTTTCCGTTTATGAGGAGTTCGATGGACAAGATGACCCTCTAAAAATCGCTAAAACGTCAATATCTCTAAAACGGATATGACGTCATCAAAATTAAAAAATATATATTAAGTTCAAATCAATATCTATTAGATCTTAAAGTTTCATGAAAATCGGCCGAGCCATTTCGGAGAAATCGCGTGCACAAATTTTGTAAGAAGAAAAAAAATAATAATAGGGAAAAAGAAACCAAACGAAAACAATAAGGTCTTCCGTTGGAAAACGGAAGACCTTAATAATAAACATAAAGAATACAAAAGGTATTTTACCTGAATGGTGAAAAGACCTAAATATTCCATCCATTTCAATAAATCACTTCAGACTTTAAATATTCTTTTTAATAGTGACTTAACCTCAGTGACTCTAAGTCTCAAAGTATCGTCATAAAGACATTAAGTGATTTCAAGAAACAGCACGATTCACGCACTATCTAGATGTCTGTAGTGAATATTAAAAGCGAAATTTATGGTACGCTAAAACTATTGAGTTATAAATATGATCACTTCTGTCAAAAACTAGCTATGAAAAATGTTAACTTCTGCCCAAAAATATAGTCTCTTACCTAACACTGTAAAGATGTAATGTTCTCTAAAACCATTTACTCAATATAAATAATTTGGCATTGTAAAATATAAAAACATATATAAAATCATTATATGATGCAGAATTAACAGACAAGAAGGGACCCAAAATAGCTACCCCAAAACATAGAAAGGAACCTCTTTAAATAAGGAAGTCAGAACCGAAGGCTCTTAGTTACATGCAGTCTTAAAAATGAAAACCTCCATTCTAGTTGGATTGAAAAAAAATTGCTTGGTGGATTATACAAAACAAAAAAAAAAGTATTTTGTTGCAATGAATAATTTTAAATATGTAAACAAATATTTAGTGTTCAATATTTCATAATATCCTAATCATAATTCCTTGAATTCTTAATCACCGCCTTAAGTTAACCCTTAGTAAATTGTTATTGAAAATATGAGGTTATTTAAAGGTCTCTTCGATAATTCCGATTTTGTGTATAAAAATGAATTTTTCTAGATTTTGATATCTTCTATGAATACAACAAAAATGACATATGTATGAATTTTTTGGAAGACCTGAAATCGATCCCGCTAAAATCCACATCAATCTCAATGACGTAACGGTTGAATTTGAATAGGTAGCAATTTGTGATGCAAGTTGATTTCAGTTTGTGTTCTTGGTGATAGAGCATAAACGTATGAAAAAACAAAAGATGTTTGTGAAACATTTATGCCCCCCTCCCTTGGAAACATCCACAAAGAAAATGAACGTAAACTGCAAATAACTGGCATTTTTCTAAGTTAAAGGGCCATAACTCTGTCAAAAATTGCTCTATCATACCCGAAATCAAACTTGACCTTGATATTTTTTTGACTGATGAATCTGTATATCAAATTTCATATCCATATGTGCACCCTCTGCGAAGAAAATGAGCAGAAACTGCAAATAACTGTCGAAACTGTCAAAAATTGCTCGATCGTACCCAATATCGAACTTGACCTAGATATTATCATGATAAACCTCTATACCAAATTTCATTTCAATATGTTCATCCTCTGCGAAAAAAATTAGCGGAAATTGCAAAAAAGTAGAATTTTTGTTAAGTCCAAGGGCCATAACTCTGACGAAAATTGCTCGATTGTACCCAATATCGAACTTCACTTAGATATTATCATGATAAACCTATATACCAAATTTCATTTCAATATGTTCATCCTCTGCGAAGAAAATGAACGGAAACTGTTGGTGGACCGACCGACCGACAGACAGCAGCAAAGCAATATGCCCTCCCTTCTTCGAACGGGGGGGGGGGGGGGGGGGGGGCATAAAAATCAGTATCATCAATATCTACATATTTTATACTTGTACAAGATAGGTTTAAACAGAAAACGCTTTTTATAAACTGTTCATAAGCATAGAAAGTCAAACTCAGTCTATCCCTTTAATAATTGCTCTTCGTAAGTCGCCGTGCGTCTGTGCGTCGTGTGTTAACATCTTTTCAATTTTTAACTTCTTAAAATCTACAAGGCCAATGTTTACCTTTCTTGGTGTAAAGCATCTATGGTAAGATGAATCACAATTGGGAATATTTATAGCTCTATTACCTCATGAGTGTCACTGGCGGGACTAAATAAACCAACAAAAAAAACCATCCAAATTTTTTGAAACCTTCTCTACTTCCACCAAATGGGAAAACACTAAATGCATTGCAATGATTTTAATGAAAACCTCTACCAAATTTGCTCTAGGATGGAGATAATTTCGCTATAAGTGAAAGCGTAATAGATCTTTAAAAAAACCCGTTCTTCTCTACTCCCATATCCATTTGAGAAGTACAAACTGCATGGTTATGATGTCAATGAAGCCCTCTACCTAAATAGTAAATTTAATAACCCGATACAAAGGTTCAGGCCCAAGAATTGGACGAATATGACATATATTAAAGCTTAGAAATTTTCTCTACTACCACAAATAATTGAGAAAAACTAAATGTCTTGGTGATGATGTCCATGACGCCCTTTACCAAAATTGTGAAATTCATGGTTCCTAGGTCAATGGATTAGGCCTTAGGGTCGGTCCAATGTGGCCACACATGGAGATTGTATTTATTTTTATAATATCTTTTGTACAATCACAGTTGTGGTAGATAAAGTCAGGCATCGTTAAAATACTTAAGTGGCCTAATGCTAAACGACGTTATTCGTAGTCCCATACCATGAAACAGTATCTGAGGGTGGGGGGGGGGGGGGGGTTGAGGTAGAAGTAAATATGACCATATATTAAACATTTATATTTAGGGGAGTTGCCGTTTGTCATCCACTGAACATTTTAACTTCATCTTTAAAACTACATGGTAAACTGTCACTTGGCAATATTGAATGAATTTGTGTTCTATTTTAAAAAATGTACTATAATTTCAAAAATATTCTGCTATACTTCCGCCAATCTAGAAAAAACCCTGAATTCATTATAATGTAGATTAGTGAGTCTTCTACGGAACTTGCAAATTTCATGTACCCTTTAGACGGGATTTTGACTTAAGAGTGGGTCAAAAGTAGGCATTTAGGTATAAACTATTTCATATAATGGGTGTGTTATGGCTGTTAATTATGTTACAAATCTAAATTATTATATTCAGTCTTGAATTTTAATAAAAGAAATGAGTACATATTAAAGAAGAGACTGAATGAAGCTGTCCATCAAAATTAAAGATGTCATGAAAGCCTTTGGCAGGAGTTTGGGTAGGGAGTGTAACAGTTAATGTAGTTATCTTCACTTGATTGTTCATTTTTGATAATCATTGTGAAATAATGTTATAAAGAAGTCGAAATATTAGAAGTTTTAAACAATTTTTTTTTGTTTATTGAAAACAAAATCAAACCACATTTTTTTAAAATAAACAGTAGCTTGGTAATAGCTAATTGTTAGTAGTTTTGGCTAGCTAATAATAGTTTTATAAAAGTCCTCAGGGGAAGAATGTTTGCCCTTGAGAATAGGAAAGGGGGGTCGTTTATGATTGTTTTGCCCTTGTGAATAGGAAAGGTGGATCGTTAATGATTTTTTTTTCAATTTGATTTTTATTAAACCTGTATATTAGCTATCTTTAATTTTTGTTTATTTTTTATTATTTTTATGATTTTTTAAAAACATGTATATTAACCATCTTCAATTTATCTATAAAATCATATAAACCTAATGCTATCTTGAAAGTGAACAACCTACCTCTAGGGAATATGATTTGATAAAAAAAACACCATAGCTTTGCATCTCAAACATACCACACACATATTTTAAACTGTTATAGCAGTTTGTTTTGTAGGGGGGATTACTAAAATGTTAACCCTCTCCCCATGATAGCCAAACACTACTCCCGGGAATCATGGTTTCAACGAAAAGAATGTACAGTGCCTGAAATTGCTTTGCACAAGTTGATTTTTTTCTTGGTCTCATTGGTTCGTAAAAAATGATGTGTTAATTTTTGTCTCTTTACAGTTCTTGGTAAAATATTGACTCTCTTACCGTTCATTGTGGCCATAGGAGCCCCCCTGTGGATCATGGTTTGAACAAGCTTGAATTTACGTACCTGATGATGTCATAACTCAACTTAATGACTTTTTAGCGAAATGATTTTCAAAGTTGTTTTTTTTTTGTATATATTCCTTTGTAGCCCCCCCCCCTCCAATAGTGGTCCCATTTCCCAGAGGATCGGGATTTAAGCAAACTTCAATCTACACTATATATTTTAAAAATTAATTGCTGCGTTACTTTTTATGTCTTCATGGTTACTACATATTTTAACAAAACAAAACACTAAAATCAGGAGTTAAATATTTACTCAATATTTGTTCAAAATATTTTATCAGTGGGTAGAATAAATCAAACAAACAACTATCAATTAAAACATCTCTGATGTTTATTTTATTCAAATGTCGCTATTTCCTAATTAAAAACATTTGGAACGATCATTCAACATTTACAAAGATAATGAAATACCAATGTCACTAAAAAATCTACAGATATCAATTCAACATTGTTTCAGTTCCTTCACAAGAAATGTGATATTGTCAAATCAGTTTAAACATGTCATGTTTACATTATTACTTTTCTTGGATCATAATCTAAGTCAACTTCGCTAGCTTCCAGAATTGTGTCTTTTAAAATTGTGTTGCTCTAGTTAGATTTTACCGACGGCGCTCATATCCCAGGAACCAAATAACACTGGCGATGTGAGAGCAGCAACCAACTACCCTTGCACCAACTTTGCAAGTACAGTACCAAGATGTAAAAGGTTATTGAATGTCGTTGGAGTCAAATTCAACCCACAATGTATGGGTTACACTTCTTACGTGACGTGATTGAATTTTCACTTTAACAAGATTCTGGTTTTCCTTGTGAATCAGAATGTTGTAAGACCCATCACACATATGTTCTTTTGAATATGAAAGAGCATGTTTCACTTAGTAAACACCGAGTGTTATATCACGGAGACTCTCGATTGAAAGCTTTGGAAAGTTGTCAAGCTCAGGGTCATCTTCTTGAAGTTCTTTAAATAGAGTTCTTTTGTGTATAAGATTGTTCTCTTGTAGAAATGTAAGTAGTTTGTTTTGTTGTTGTGATTTTTGCAACATTTTCTCAATAAGAGGAGGATTCTGTTATATAATAGCATGTTTTGAAAGAATAGACAGCCTTTCAAATGCACATCTATAGTATGATATATTCATAAGTGTACATTATACATGTGTAATAATTGTTATATAAATTATTTATTTGTGATAAAAATATTTTCTATATGTGCTCAACAAGCTCAGTAAAATCCTACTTTTCATAAAAAACACATATATATTTTATATTATTAGCTCAACTCCCCTCCACCACCAGTTTTTTTCTTTGTGATATGCAGTAAGCCTTTTTCATTTATTAATTGCACGAATGGCAGGTCGTATGTTACTTTCAGAACTTCATGTCTCATGTATCTGCTCATTAGCTCCTATTCTAAAAGACTATTAATTAGAAATAATACTATCAGAAAGTATATAAGAGAATTTAAATCTAGTAAATCTGATACATTATGTATGTACGTTTTTATTGGACCTGTGATGTATGTAAACATAACAGCATATACTAGCATGACAGCAGACGATATGGATTTACGACTGGGTTTTTAGATCAATCCTCTAATTGAAAGTTCAAGTTAGATTATTCTAACTATTAAAAGCAGAGTGAAGTGAAATTAATAGCATTATTGTAGTTTTAAAGTATTGGTTATGTAAATATCAACAATACGGTGTGTCGATGTATATATTTCGTACATGTCCGATGTCATATGCAATGTCAACCAGTGCACGCACGGGTCAAAATCTAGTATAGAACAATATTTTTAAAAAGTATTTGCATTAACACTTTATTGGCATATCCCCCCACCCCAGTGTCCTGAAACCCTGACCCAGGGGTCATGAATTTCACAATTTAGGAAGAGGGATTCATGGACATCATAATCATGCATTTAGTTTTTAACAAATATATATGGAAGTAGAGAAGACGATTTTCTAAGATGTTATATTTTTTACTATATGGCCATATTGGCCCCACCCTAGAGCCAGAATCATTGACACAGCGGTCATGAATTTCATAATTTTCGTAGAGGGCTTCATGGACATTATAGCCTGGCATTTAGTTTATAAAAATATATATGGGAGTAGAGAAGAAGGTTTTCAAAGACTTAATACATTTAAACTAATTGGCAATCTCTAAAGGATATCTTTATTATTCCCAATACACAAAACAAATTTGATTGGCGTTATTTGTACTGGATTCCAAAGCTTCACAACAGTCTCTACAAACAGAGATATATAGCAGGTTAAGGTTAATGTTCTACTTAACCTCTCTCTTTACTTCTAACTAAAATTCTTACAGTAGTGAAGGAGAAACTTCAAGAGTACTGCACAACAATATACTCCAGAAATGGTATGAAGCAGATATGGATAAAAAAAATCTAAAGAATTATTCAAAACTTTGAAGTAAAAAAATCAATAACATCAAAACATACAATTTTTCAACACTTTATACATGTACAACCATTCCCCATGACAAATTAGAATAAAGGCTTTTTGATATCATCACCAGTTGTTTATTCATTATAAACGGAAGTCGTAAAAAGGCCTACCTTGTCATTGAAAAATCTAAAAAATTATTTTGTAGAAAACCATTCTGATTGCACACACAAGTACTGTGAAGTTGACATTAAAAAGATGCTTGAGTTTGTGAAAGACAACATCTATGTAGTTTTCGGAAATCCAGTTTTCCAACAATCTGTTGGAATTTCCATAGGTACCAATTGTGCCCAATTGTTAGCAGATTTATTTTTGTATTCTGATGATGCAAAATTTATTCAAAAGCTTGTACTTGAAAAAAAAATCAAAAACAAATTAAATCAATATTCATGTATATTGACGATATATTATCAATTAACAATAGTTATGTCCATCCTTACGTCGACTCGATATATCCCAGTGAACTTGAAATAAATGATAACACGGAGTCTACGTCATATGTTTCATATTTGGATATTTCTCTGGACATGGTCATTGATGGTATCCAACATCAAAACTTAATGATAAACGCAATGACTTTAATTTTTCTATAGTCAAATTTCCTTACTTATGTAGCAATATACCTGCATCACCTGCATATGGTGTTTTTGTCCCTCAGTTGATTCGATACGAAAGGTCATGCTCTTCATATGAACAGTTTTAAGACGAAGCAAGCTACTGACAAACAAGTTGATAAACAGGACTATCAACAGTCTCGCTTGAAGTCATTTCTTTGACTTAAAGCGAGACTGTAAGTTCTATGGTCGATACAACGACTTTTTCAACAAATACAATCTTCCACTGTGTCGCATGCTGACTGACTTTTTCATGTTAATTGTTAGACTATAATTATTCACCTAATTGTCTACAGTCTTTTCCGATTTTTTCCCGATTAGGACAAAAAGCACTCGGTGGGTGAGACCGGTCAGCAGAGGATGCTCACTCCCCCTAGGAACATGATCCTACCTCTATCTGTTTGGAGGTCCGTGTTGCTCTACATTGAATTTGTATTTCGTTTTATGGATGTTTAAGATGTTTCACGGTTTGTTATTGTCATTTTTTCGTTGGCCCCACCCTAGAGTAAGAACCCTTGTGTCAACAAAATTTCATAATCTGGGAGAGGGTTTCATGGACCACATAACCATGCAACCAGTTTTTTCCTTACAGGTATGGGAGTATAAAAGAAGCTTATTGATTTTTGTTGCATATTTGGCCTCACCTGTGGAGGCCTGGGGTGGTAGAGCAATGAATTTCACAATTTAAATTCCTCTTACCATAGAGATGTCTCATATTAAAGTTGTAACAATTAGCTTTGCAGGTTTGAAGAAGAATTTAAAAATGTAAAATTGTTAACGCACGACGGACGACGAAGGACGATACGGATAGCAATACGTCACCTGTGTTTACTCAGGTGACCTAAAAATTGTAAACTTTATCCCCCCGGGAGGGGTAGGGGCTGAAGGGTTGGGCTAAAACCATCGAACCTATTGCAGTCTTGCAAAAACCTCTTCTTTACTCCTAGACATCAAGCAGTAAACTGGTGGCATGATTGTTTTAAACATTGAGCTGTCTACCAAAAAACCGTGAACATTTTGGCCAAAGGGTTAGGGGCTCTGGCGCTAGGGTAGGTTTCTAATGATTATATGGGGAAAAGGCATTTTATTTTATGTTGAAGAAAAATGCTTCTTTCAAAATTGTGAATGTCATGGTCCCTGGGTCAGAGTGTTTTTGTATTTTGGTTGGGCTCTATTGATCATATTACATAGTAAAGATGCAGCAATACCTTGAATATCTTCTTTTGGATATTAGGCAGATGAAATCTAAGTAAAAAGTTATGACGAGGAAATATGCTTCTACCAAAGTTGTAAATGTCATGGTCCCTAGGTCAGTGTTTCTGATGATATAATGTTGCTGTAAATGAATGCAGTCATTTTGTGAAAATCTTCCTCTCTGCTTCTGGGTTTTGATCAAATGAACTAAGTACAAAGTTATTAGAGGAAGAGCCCCTCTTCCACAATTATGAATATCTTGACCCTTAAATCAGGGGTCCCGGTGTTAGGGCAGGTTTCTATTGATTATATAGGGTATGGTGGTCTAATTTCGACCGACTTTTTTGTACTTAGTGTTCGACACTTACGGTAGACCGGCCGCCCGAGTCCACCAAATATTGGGAAGGTCCACCATCAGTTCAGGACCTGGTGGACCGTCAGTCCACTAACATTTGAAACTTTTATAATCACATTTTTAATGCAAATTCTTACATTTAAATTGACAACAACAAATGTATGAAGAAAGTTTTGTGATCGCGGTAACTTTACCAGAATTTCCTCATGTATTTCCTCATGTCTTTTGAGTTCATGATTGTGTAAATTAACCTTATTGGCAAGAAAATGACAGGTGGCTAATAACAAAGACATTTTCACTGCACAATTCATACTGAAACAATCATTATTTAACCATTTGGCTATCCTCTTCATAATGGTGGTAAGTGGGTCATTTGGGTTGGACTAATACCCCTAAATGCACTGAAGTAAAGAGACTTGTTTTATTTGTCACTTATCCTAAATAATGACGAGATATTTCCTCTATTTAAGGTATAAATACAATAAATAAATCCAATTTCTTAAATTAGATTTAATTGTTAGATTTTATATTAGCTGTTGCAGACATGCTTTTAATCTATTTTACATGTATTTTAAGTATAGTCTGTCTTAAGATATTTAAATAACAATATTTTAAAATTATGTTTTGAATTTGTGTATATCATTGTAAACTTAATTAAATAAATGAAGTCTCTCTGATTTAATTCTCAAACTTCTTTCTGTTTAATTTTTCTGTTAGGGAAAAGTGAAATCTTCAGACCAAAAATTCATGCCTTATTGTAAATATAATATGCTATACTAGTAGAAATAATGATGTAGGAAAATGAAATAAATTCAATAAAGTAGAAGATAACACATGAATAGCATGGAAAAAAATTATTCAACAAAAATTCCACCATTAATGAAGGTCCACCAGAATTTGTGAAGGTCTTCCAAAAATTCTTGACCAGTGGACCTGCAGTTTACCAAGGTTAAAAAGTTAGTGTCGAACCCTGACTTAAGATTTGTTCAATTTTGTCACTGTTTGTAATTGTACATTTTTTGACCGAGAAGGTCCATGGGCCTCTTTTTTGGTAATGTAATTCAGTTGTTTAAGCAATTTTTACTATTTAATTCAACTTTAATAAATTCTATAGACACACGGGTGACCTGGATTGAAAATATCACATCAATAGAGTTAGCAAATCTATTCAGTTCTTTCAATGTGTATTTTGAGATGGATCAACTACGTTGTTCATTTGACTGCAAAGACTTATTAGAAAACCTGAAAAGTGAAATAACATCACTCGCAGAGAATGTTGTTCTTACAAAAGAAGGTGATCAAAGAACAGATGGGACACTCTTCAGAGTACTTGTGTTTAAAGTTAAAGTTGACATTAATGGAGAAGAGTTCTGCGTTCTAGAAAAGGTATATACGAATACACAAACTATTTTTCTAACTATAATTAATAGCATGAAACTTATTGATAAATTAATAAAAAGTATCGCAGAAAAAAATCATTTTAACAACTGTGTATTATACAAAATAAATATGTTCATTTTAATAATTTGAATTCATTGTAGGGCTTTTGCAAAGAAGATTTGTTTGCAGTTAATGATAATTACCAAGCCAGAGTGATCTATATAACAAGCAATAATATCCCAATTGTTAAAACGAAACTCGTAGTCTATAGAGAATACTGTACAGCTATCAACGACAATAATATTTTTCTACATCATGAGTTTGAAGACATTGATGAAGTAGCTAAGTTCATCGGCTCAGAGAGACTGTCTTCATATTGTGATTTCTTTGAATCAGCGATACATACTTTGAAGGAAAACGATTATAGATTCGCTGAAAGTCAAGCTATTCGAAATAGAAGCACACAGAATGAAAACAAGCCAAAAAGGAAATCTTCCAGAACATTGGAAATTGATCGGTATGTTTTGACACTTGAGTAGACTGTTATAAATAATAAACTATGGAAAGAACACGTAAGTAACATTGGTAACATTCATACATGAAAGTTTGTAACAATCTATCCTGAAAATGTTATCTTTTTATTTTCCTGTTTTGTAAGGTTTAACATGAGAGATGGTGAATTTTAAATACTGTAATTTCATTAAAACTTGCAATAATGTTGAAAACAAAATAGTATCTCTTTCTTATAATACTAATAAGGCCCGCGTAATTTTAAGCTGAGCTGAAAGCTCAAGTGAGCTTTTCTGACTATATTTTGATAGCTGTCCGTCTCTCCGTAGGTTTTTTTTTTTTTTTACATTTTCTACATCTTCTAGAGAACAACTGGGCCAATTTCAATCAAACATAGAAAAAGCACTCTTAGACAAAGGGTATTTAACGTTTGGAAAATTAAGGACCACGCCATTTTTCAAGAGGAGATAGCTAAGAATTATTGAAATTTGTTGAGAATTTAAAAAAATTCTATCTAAAACCATTTCGACGGGAAAGCTGACACTTATATGAAAGCATCCTCAGGTTGTGAAGATTTAAAGTAATGAAAATCATGACCTTTGGGGGTAGGGTTGGAACTCGTCAGCCAGGAAAGCTGAAACTTGGATAGAAGCAATGTCAGTTAGCGTAGATTTACAGTTGTACAAATTTATGACCCCGGGGAGTAGGGTGGGGCGACAATCAGGAAGGAAAGTTGAAACCTGTATATAAGCATCTTTATGCAGTGAAGATTCGATGTTGTTAAAATCATTAATCCTGGAGGTAGAGTGGGGTCTAGATGAGGAGTTGAATTTTTACACGGGAAAATATGGAGTAAAATTTCAATTTTTTTCCCTAGAAACCAATCAGCCAGGTCAGCTTAACCTTTGTGGAAGTATCCTCAGGAAGTGTTAATTAAAATTTGTGAAAATCATGACCCCTGGGGGTAGGGTTGTGTCACATTGGAGATTAAAGTTTCACAAACGAGTCTATATAGTAAATCTTTAAAAATCTTTGTCTAAAGATACTAATCAGCCAGGAAAGCTGAAACCTACCTGGAGGCGTCCTCAGGTGCTGTGAATTCAAGTTGTGAAACTCATGACCCCCGGAAGTAGGGATAAGAACACATTGAGTGGTTGAATTTTTACATGGAAATATATTGAGTAAATCTCTTACACTCATCTTTTCAGAAACTAATCAGCTAAGAAGGGTGAAAAATGTTTGGAGAATCCTAAATAGGGTGGATTTAAGTTTGCTAAAATCAAAATGCCCGGGGGTAGGATTGGGTCACAACTTTTGGGGAAATAAATTTACATAGAAATATATGAAGAAAGATCTTTAAAAATCTTTTTTTCTAAACATTGTATGACTAGAAAAGCTGTAACTTTTGTGAAAGCAACCTCTGATAAATTAGATTCAATTTGTACAGTTTCTACTTGCATTAAACTTTATTTTCGAAATAATTGCATTATGAATCCATTAAGCTGATTTTATTATATATATTGTTGGTTGAAATTGGTTCAGTGGTTTTAGAGAACAAGCTAAAAATATTTCGAAAGTTAAAGACCGACATACGACAAAAAAGAACGGCTACGGAAAAAAATAGCAAAACGTCATCTCAGGTGACTCAATAAAAGACAAAAGCAAATTTATAATAACAATTATAAGCTGTGTTTTGAATTTTTATGAGGTTGATAGTTAAAAAATGGTAGGAAGAAGATATCTTAATAAATTGAATATTTTTTGTTTAGTTTTCTCTCGATCATTAAATTGTATTATGTATACGAAATAATTGATAAGAACATCGTTTTTAATTATTTTGATTTATGTATATGTTGATTGTAGAAGGTGGAGAGATTGGGTTGACAAAGAAATCCTTAAAATGGCTGGACATGAACCAAATTGCAGTGCTGCATTGGATGAAACCAAACAAAAAAATCAGAATCTAGAAAAAGAGTTAACAAAAATATTAAGACAACTTCAGGAATTCAAAGTCAAAATACTCCCGACGGATCAAAATGAATGTAAGAATACAATTTTGGTTCACTTTGACAAAATAAAAATGTTAATTAAAATTGTAACAGTTATTTTAAATGTAAACACTAATGGATTTTACAACAGTTGATAATTATTTTCAGAGGTGTTTTATATCAATTACATTTGAGCTGAAGATTTATGTAATCTATCAAAACCAACCGATTTAAAATTCGAGTTTTGTTTAGCTTTAACAAGATTGCCACACAAAGCATATGATAATTAATCAAAGTTAAGTTGTAAACTGTATGGATAACACCCATTTACCCCGTCTAATATTAAAAAAGCAAACTGATGGAGTTCGCGTATATTTACTCAAAACTAAGCAGAAAGCACATAGACTAGTTGCCAATATTTCTCAAAATGTCTCCACGGCCATAACCAGGAATAAATATTTCATTACAAATTTTTATAAGATGCCCACGAGCCCTGATAGTCACTAAAGTACGAACGCCTACAGGGAGTCTCATGTTTGCATTTATATGATTTTTAGCTAAAAGGTTATCGGAGACTCCTTTAACTGTTTCAAACACGATTAGTATTTGCAATCATTACGGGCCGCCAAAACACATTTATACAGATATCTCGAGAACGTTTACCACTTTGTGAACACTTGGTGAACAAAATATGTTTATATTTACAAGACCTTTAATTTGTTGTCAAGAAAAAGGGGCTGGCCCCTAAAATTAGGGGCCAAGAGGGCTCTAGTGTCTTTTTACAATAACTCTTTACTGAACAATATTTTGTTAATAATTATAGATGTAAAAATGTTCTTTGTACAGCTGTTTATCTATACAATACCATACCTAAGTCATATATTACGTAATAAGGGGTTTCAAGGGGCCAAAACTCAAAACTCTGATCATTAATATCTGAAAAAGGAGAAATATTTCGAAAAGCAATGTAGAACAAAAGTTGTTCAAAATAATGTTCTGTACAATGTGATACCAAAAATTTTGTTGTTAGTGGACCTGGTAAGGGGTTAAAGGGTTAGCCCCTAAAACACATTTGTACAGATATCTCGAGGACGGTTTACAATTCATGAACACTTGTATAACAAAATATGTTTATATTAGCGAGACCTTTTATTTGATATCAGGAAAATGGGGCTGGCCCCTCAAATTAGGGGCCACAAGAGCTAATAAGTCTTTTTATGATAACTCTTCTCTGACCAGTAATTTGATATTTATTATAAAACACCAAAAGAGCTTTTATTAAGCTTACCGGTAATTAAAAACTGAAATCCGTTTTAAAATCAGACGATGCATTACAGAGATATTGGGATTTAAAAATTGAGTTTTCCGGAAATTTTAATTCCACGTTTTTTGGTTCAGAAAATAGTGTTATGTTCTAAGTTAAATTATCTCGTTCCTAAACAAAATCGGAAATCGTTAATTCGTACTTGAACACATTCGGGATTTTTTTTTAATAAAGTCGTTCTGGAAATTGTAAAGGTTTCTGTTAATTCGTTCTTGAAATCATTCAGATACTGTTTAGTCGTACCAATAATTATTCGATTTTTAATTTTTTTCTTTTTAATTTTCTCTTGAAGTTGGTTTCAGATGTCTGCTTCTTACAGGAACTTCTAGCTTTACTCTCGACACTAACGGAAGACCCACTCGTTGCTTTGCAACGAGCTTTGCTCTAGTGTTCCCTCTTTTTCTTACGCTTTTTTGGAGAGGGGGTTCAAAACATTATGGCTGCAATATATTGAACCCCCTACCGTTTTCCAATTCCCATTGGGTTCAATATATCGCAGCCATAATATTTTGAACCCCCTCTCCAAAGGAAATTTGAAAGGTAGGGGGTTCAATATATCGCAGCCATAATATTTTGAACCCCCTGTCCAATGGGAATTGGAAAAAGGTAGGAGGTTCAATATATAGCAGCCATAATATTTTGAACCCCCTCTCCGATGGGAATTAGAAATAAGTAGGGGGATCAATATATCGCAGCCATAATATTTTGAACTCCCTTTCCAATGGGAATTGGGAAAAGGTAGGGGGGTTCAATATATTGCAGCCATAATATTTTGAACCCCCTCTTCAATAGCAATGAAAAATAGAGGGGGGTTCAAAATATCGCGGCCATAATATTTTAAACCCCCTATCCAATGGGAATTGGAAAAGGGTAGGGGGTTCAATATATCGCAGCCATAATATTTTGAACCCCCTCTCCAAAGGAAATTGGAAATAGTAGGGGGTTCAATATATCGCAGCCATAATATGTTGAACCCCCTCTCCAAAGGAAATTGGAAATAGTAGTGGGTTCAAAATATCGCGGCCATAATATTTTGAACCCCCTCTCCAATGGGAATTGGAAATAGGTAGGGGGTTCAAAATATCGCAGCCATAATATTTTGAACCCCCTCTCCAATGGGAATTGGAAACAATAATATTTTGAACCACCTATCCAATAGCAAAAAAAAAAAAATAGAGGGGGATTCAAAATATCGCGGCCATAATATTTTGAACCCCCTCTCCAATGGGAATTGGAAATAGGTAGGGGGTTCAAAATATCGCAGCAATCATATTTTGAACTCCCTCTCAAATGGGAATTGGAAAAAAGTAGGGGGTTCAAAATATCGCAGCCATAATATTTTGAACCACCTATCCAATAGCAAAATAAAATAGAGGGGGATTCAAAATATCGCGGCCATAATATTTTGAACCCCCTCTCCAATGGGAATTGGAAATAGGTAGGGGGGTTCAATATATTGCAGCCATAATGTTTTGAACCCCCTCTTCAATAGCAATGAAAAATAGAGGGGGGTTCAAAATATCGCGGCCATATTTGAAACCCCCTATCCAATGGGAATTGGAAAAGGGTAGGGGGTTCAAAATATCGCAGCCATAATATTTTGAACCCCCTCTCCAAAGGAAATTGGAAATAGTAGGGGGTTCAATATATCGCAGCCATAATATTTTGAACCCCCTCTCCAATGGGAATTGGAAATAGGTATGGGGTTCAATATATCGCAGCCATAATATTTTGAACCCCCTCTCCAATAGCAAAAAAAATAGAGGGCGATTCAAAATATCGCGGCCATAATATTTTGAACCCCCTCTCCAATGGGAATTGGAAATAGGTATGGGGTTCAAAATATCGCAGCCATAATATTTTGAACCCCCTCTCCAATGGGAATTGGAAACAGTAGGGGGATTCAATATATCGCAGCCATAATATTTTGAACCCCCTCTCCAATGGGAATTGGAAATAGGTAGGGGGTTCAAAATATCGCATCCATAATATTTTGAACCCCCTCTCCAATAGCAATAGAAATAGGAGGGGGGTTCAAAATATCGCAGCCATAATATTTTGAACCCCCTCTCCAAAGGAAATTGGAAAAAGGAAGGGGGTTCAATATATCGCGGCCATACTATTTTGAACCCCTTCTCCAAGAGCAATGAAAATTCGAGAGGGTTTCAAAATATCGCAGCCATAATATTTTGAACCCGGGGTTCAATATTTTATGGGGGGGGGGGGGGTTCAATATATCGCAGCGATATTTTGAACCCGGTTTCATAATATCGCATAATATATTGAACCCGGGTTCAATATTTCGCGGTATCAAAATATTATATGACACCGGTATTGTTTTAACTTTAAACTTATTTTCCTGAATCATTTTCAAGTAAATTACTAAAAATGCAGTAACTAGAAACATTTCTGGTTAAATAAACTGGAAGAAGACAGTAAAAATATATCTAAAGATAAGATAGATAAAAATCTGCAGTTCTGCACAAATCTCGCCGATTCGATAAATATTTGTATTGTTTAATTTCTCATAAGTTTAGCTAACAAGTGCTTGTGCTTCCTCACACACTCTTAATATTAAGTAAAACGCTGCATTTACATGTACGAAATGAATCTGATATGCCCTTAAAAACACAATTCCTTGTTTTTATTCTTAACGAGGCCGAATCTAATTATTCCAACCCTATATATTTTGATGAAATATCTTGCATGAAATTTTACTGTTATATCAATTGTTTTTAGATAAAAAAATATTAACAGCCCCGATTTCCTATGTAGTCTTGAACGTTATCAAATTTTTAGAAGGCACTATGTGAATTTGTTGAAAATGCGCTAAATCTCACTTTTTCCGCATATATTTTTTTTTTTATCTCTGCCCATGATTTTTTTCGACCGATGGATTTAATGTTTAGAACTGGATCGTGAAGGTTTCAGCTCTGTCAGTATCTATAGAGCTATGATTCACATCTGGTTTTTAAGAATTGGAGAGGCAAAACTTGGAGTGTATAGTAAGCCCAAATGAAACAAATAAATGCTTTCTCTGGCGATTTATGCACGGTATGAAGATGGTAACGTTGCAAAAAAAGATAAAAAAAATAAATAAATAAATAAATAAATATAATTAACATAACACGCCCAAACGATGCATTTTTTTTCTGCGATGATCGCTGCCGTCATAACCCGTATTAATAATCAATGAACATATTTTGTTGTTTCTATTTACATCCCCATTTTAACAGATTAATGAATTGTTCGTAAAGAGTAGGTAAAATTAACTAAATCATTCTTAATGTACATCAATACGTTAAATGAACGGAAAGGTAAAAAACCATCTTAAATGGGAGGTTTAGTCTGACATCATCAAGATTCTTTCGTGCAGTCCAAATTTTTCCTAGCTAGGTCGATTAATGTTTGGATAAATTGATAAATTGATAAACGGAGCGTGTCTATTTCAGTCCTGTCAGTTTCAACAGAGCTATGAATTACAAATAATTAATTTTCTTTAGAAATAGAGGGAATCATAATTGGTTGATGTGATTATAAACAAAGAAGTTAACTCAATGTACAACTTAATAAAAACACCAGTTCATGTTCCTATCATGTTCCTATCGGCGATTTTGTTTTTAATACTGTTGTATGTGTTTTAAAGGTGTTAAACAGTCAAAATCTTTAGTGGTCCGATTCAATGTAATGAACACGAATGAATTTAAATATGCAGAAAGTCACTATCTGGATGTTGGTTCCTGAGAATGATTCAGAAATGATGTAATCATACGATTATACTTTTTTAAATTAAAACTTCCTATTTCAAGTTATATATTTAAACGAGCCAGAACAAAAATGGTCATGAAATAGTACCAAGTAGATAAAAGGAAAGAGTGATTACTAGTACCTCCAAATTATACATTGACATGATTTCTAATTATACGTTACAAACAAAAACTAGACGATAAACAAAATTGTACATTATGTTCATGCATGTTTTTATAAGTCGCACGCATTAGTGAGAAACTGTTATCGTGCCAGTACCTACGGTGTCGCAAGAGTTCAGAATATTTTTCCAAACATGAGTAGTTAGTGATAATGTATTACTAAAAATGTTTGACATCATAATTACAACTCATATTTTTACTTCCATATATTAAATTATTGACTCGCTATTTTCTGCTTTAATACTGATAAATCAGGATCGGAAAAACTGTATAATATTATTAATGTTGAACCTACCTCATATTTTTTATCGGAACTTATTTTTTAATTCGATTAGCATTAATCAATCAATAACTTTGTAATCGTTAAGACCAATCTCGATATATATTCATTTTCTTGTGACAATTACTGAAGAACTTGAGAATATCAGACGGTTTCACGATCCCGTCCTAACCTTGGCTTCATTTTCATATTAATTTTAGTCGATGGAGCGGATTCATTAATATATTTGCGACTTTGGTGAAGTGTGTAAGACTTAAAAATGATTTTGAAATATGTTCATGTAGGATACATAAAGACTAATTATACGACATGAATACAGCACACTGACAGTGTATTTATATGCATGCATAAGCTTTGTATTATGGGTAATGGACGGTTGAGAGTTATCTTAAACCGATGGTGAAATATACATTCAAAACACGGAATCAATCTCTGCATACTGCATGTTTTTTCTATAATACTAAAATTACATATTTGCTGTGGAATAGTCACACATACATGAAAAGTGTCTGGATGTTATTTTTCAGGTGTGTGCACGCCCGAAATGTGAATAAGCAAAAGCGGTTGGGGGGGGGGGGTTAGCAATTGTAGAAAAACAATCACAGTAGTTCGAAAAAAAATGTGTCTAGAAGCGACCGGAAAGTAAAAATATCCCACATACATTAAAAAAAAATCTTTTTAAATTATGTGAAATTTATTAATATTGGATGGGGGTGAATATCATCCGATCCAGGGAAGGGGCGCTCTTTTCCATAAATTCTGCATAAAGTCGATTGGAAAAAAAAATGAACAGGAAGAGTGGTGTAAAGGGCATGATCCCAGCAGTGGTATAATTAATTACTTTAAAACATTTTCTTATTGCGTTTATCTGTGAGTATACAGGTTAAAGTTTAGTTACTGTAAACTTCAAAAGAATAGTTCAGTGCTGCTACTATATAATTGCATCAATAACTCGTACAATGGATCATGATTTAACAAAATTGTATAATACGTTACTTCTGATATTGTTTTCAAAGTTCATTACTAAAATATAACATATTTAATAATGTCACGAAAATCGAATAATGTATGTTGTTTAAGAACAAAAGCTACTAATATATTTTAGCTATTGATTGTTTATATTGAAAAGACAGTGTTTATGTAAATGAAATATGTTCGCATAGAATACGCCACTAACTAGTTTCTCGTTGATATCCTCAAACAAACTGAAACCGCCACTTTTTTTTTCGAATAGTCACTTTTCACTGGCAGACAACTGCGCTGCCAGTAAAAATAACAACAAACCTTTGTTTCTGAAATAAATTAATAACATAGATCCAAGCATACAACTATATACAGCAAAGTGAAAAGATGCTGATAAAAAGTGCTGTATTTTATGTTCATTAAACGACTAATTCACCGAAAACGTTGCGTATGTGAAACACGACGTCATGATTTTCCTATTGAAAAAGCATCACTGTAAATGGGCAAAAAACTCTACTTAGAATAAGCGTATAGCCATAAAATTTTAGATTTGAGAACTTTAAGATGTGTTTTATTCAATTATGTGAAAATCTAAAAATATGCAAAAAATGGCATAAGCACCCTTTTCTCATGGGCGCAATCATATGTGATATAATAGAAATAATTGTTAAACATAGGTCAATCTTTGTGCCGCACCAAAGTAGCAAAAATAATTTGTTGATCCAGTGGGGCTCTGCTCCCGACCTTTCCTTGCAATCAAATTTTACCCAAAATTAACATTTTGAAAACTTAATTTTGGGACATTGACACAACATTTCTCAACACACACGTTTAAGATGAAGGCTAAACAAATTATTGGCATATTTAAAACGAAATTCTATTAAAACGAATAGAAGTGAGAGTTGCTTCACAACCCTAACAAGGACATGTACCTCCTTCTTGGATTAAGATTTTAAAGATTTGAGAATCTATCCTTTTATTTGCTTGTCAAGATTTCCGATAAATTATGCTTATCCTATCAAAAATAACGCTGAGTGTCTGCATGACCAAACATTATACGGAGAGTTATCCCTCCTGCTGAGCACCTCCCGTAAATTGTTTGTAGGATGGGGGAGGGCGTCCTCGTTTTTTAACAGTTTGTGTTCGTTTCAATCTTTTAATTTTAACACTGCATTTTACATACACTATTCCACGTCTTAACGGTAGAGGTGTAAGTATGAGTACAAGGAATTGAAGAGTTTATGAAACATAAAAACTCTGTTTTTCATGAATCAGCGCAGTGGATTTTGTGATGAACACTCTATGATAAAGGCGTAGTTTGTATTTTGTCATCAGTTGTACTTAGACGTATAAATCGGTTTGATTTTCTGGTCGGAACAATTAAATACACAAACATTTATTATGTGTATTTTTATGTTATCATAAACTAGATTATAGGGAATTAACACTAAAAACTTTTTATTTTAAGGTATATGATACAATATGTTGTGTACATGGTCTCTAATATTATTGTTTCAGTTGTATGACTAAAAAAACCATGCAATTTTATTCCCCAAAAGCATAAAGTGGCTGTACAGTACGTCTTTTCTCTTTTCTAAATGTTGGCGTTTTTTTTAATCTTTTAGCTAAAATTAAATTTATTAAGGTCTTCCGTTTCCAACGTTTTTGTACTGTTTCTAACAGAAGACCTTCTTGTTTTCGTTTTGTTTCTTTTTCTTCCCTATTTTTTTTCCACCAATATTGTCCACACAATTTCTGAAAAACGACTTAATCGGGATATATGAAACTTTCAGATATAATTGAAACTGATTTAAACGCTTTAATTATTTTTTTTATTTTGATGACGTCATTTCCGTTTTTGAGATATTGAAGTTTAAGCGATTTTCAGAGGGTCGGCTTGTCTGGGATTTTCTCCTTAACGATTAAATTTATTGAGGTCAAACTTTCAAGGATGTAGTCGAAAATTCGTAGTATATTTAGGCATTTATTTTTGTCTGACTCAAAAGGTGCTGTAGCTCGCCTGGACCGGAAAGTTGAGAATAAAAGAATGTCGTTATTTTTTATGGTTTTTTTTTTTTATTTCATTTCGGAAAATATTTTTAAGACATGTTATGTAAATTGTGTTTAGAATTTGATGACCTTCCACTAGATACCAAGAAAAAAGGGGCTTGTCCCTCAAATTAGGGGACCAAAGGACTTTATCTATATCTGTTTTATCTATAGCCCTTTACTGAGGGATTTTCTGTGAAAGGTTCTAGAAACAAATATGTTTCCAAGAAATGTAATGATTTTAGGATATGTTATGTAATTGGGGGTTTTTAGGGGCCAAAAGTCAAGAATTTTGATCACCCATATCTCTGAAAGGAAAATATTTTGAAATGTAGTAAAGAAGAAAAGATGATGTAGTTAACAATATGCAACCTTCAAAATTAGATTCAGCGGCCCCAATAAAGCGATAAGGACCTGGCCTTTAAAACGTTCTTTCCTAGGAATCTTAAGAACGGTGACGAATTTTTAAACACTTGTTGAACAAATTGTCTTAAGAATTAAATGACCTTTCATTTGATAGGAAGAAGAAGGGGCTGGTTTCTCAAACCAGAGACCAAAAGGGGTTTAAATGTTTTCAACCAAAGCTCTTACAACCAAATCATATAAGTATCTGGCCCTTAAAATGTAAACCCTGTTTTTCTATTGTTCATCGTGTTTACCTGTTAAGTAGCAAAATCAAGATCGAACATATACATCTCAAATTCTATTATCAGACGAAAGACCTCCTCGTTGCTCGCAACGAGATCATGTCTAGTTATTTTTTTTTCCCCATAAATTTTGTGCACGCGATGTCTCAAACACTATTCGGCCGATTACGACTATTTTTTTTACAGACGATTGCCAATGGTCATAATTTTTGAAGTTTTTCGAAATTTTGAAATCGGCACTTTTGGTTCCGATTTACGGCCGAATAAAGAAGTTTTTACGACCAACGTAACGAGATCATATCTAGTTAATAACTATTATCACTGCCCCTAAAAATCTAGATAAAAGACTGTATCCTTACCTGTCCCGATTCAAATTCCTCCTTTTATGAATACATTAATCTATTTATACAAACGTAGAGTTTTCAACACGATTTGTTTATGTTTCACAAATTAATGTATATAGTTAACTACAAATCTGCAGTGGTATAAAAAATGAAGTTTAAAAACTCTAGACACCCCCCTTTCTCCTTACATTCGTCAGAGTCTGATAAATATCGATAAGATGCCATCTTCAAATGACTTCTACATTTGAATACAATCGAAATATAACCCCAATTTATCACATACATGCCTCTATCTCTTTAATGAGAGTATTAACTCTACAATAATCGGCAGTTGGGTGTTACATTAAAACAGGCACTAACTTCTGAAGCATTCAAACTCATTTTCTAAAGCCATGAATGGGCAGAAGTTATGTTCATGTGAAGATGACCTATATTAATATAAGGAAAAGGGATGGTTTTATTAAGGCTGATTGACAAATCCTATCTTAGCCTGAGGCTAAAACGAAAGACCTCCTCGTTGCTTACAACGAGCTCAGCTCTAGTTAACTATCTTTTAAAAATGTTCTTCCTTTGTACTTTTACAGTTGTAAGATAAACTAATGCTTTGATATTTTGTCAATAATGTTTTCTTCCTCCATATTGATTTTGTGACTTATCACATTATATACAGTGGAGCCTCAGTTATCCGGACGCTTTGGTTCCCAAGTCCAATTGTCCGGATAGATGAAGCGACCGGATATCTGAAATGTGTCTATTGTTGTCATGAATGATAATGTATTTGTATACAATGGCTTTCAGTGTTGATACTAGGTTTTATTTGCCTTTCATTCCATATAGCAACACATGCTAGAGTTGTCTGATGAAATGAACGTTTTTAGATATAAAGAACTCTGCTTTATTTTATTATTCTGTCATAAAATATTAACCGGACAATAATGATAACCGAATCTAGCTAAATTCTTTGTGTCCAATTGTGATATGTGTGTGATACACTGTTGTTTGCAATTTTCCATGAAAGTGATTTGGGAAGTCAGTGTGTTTATACAAGCTACTCATGAGGGTCTAGCACGTAAAAAGGTGTGAAACTTAATTGACAGGGGTAATCTTTTATACTGAGTAGGGTATCATCATATTTTACCGTCCGGTTAAATGAAGCAGAATTAGTAGTAAATCAGTGTTTTGTGGTAAAAACAGACCGTCCGGATCCGGAACGCGGAATTCCGGATAAATGAGACAAAATAACGTATAAAAAATCTGTTCCCAAATAAAATCGTCCGTAAACTGAAGCGCCCGGTTATCTGGCGTACGGATATCTGAGGCCCCACTGTAATATTTTATTTATACTTAATTAACGGACGAGAATTAGAATATCCAACTTTAAAAACCGCCAAAAATAACCTTGAACCATTCTCGGGTAAAAAGTATTTGTTACTCAGTGACACGTGTCTATTAAAAAATTGGAGTGCTCTTTTTATCTTAAGTTCTCAATTGTTCGTCCCTGAAGCTAGGGTATTCTTATCCCGAGATTCCATTAACACCCCTTCCCCCTGCCCATAAATTGATGCTTGCATTTATTTAAGACTGGCGTCTTTCATACCTTTTAGACCGTTATTATCTCGAGCGATTGCTACAAAACAGTCCTAATGTTCTACTGATCTTAAAAATTTTAACCTCGAAATTGAAATTACAGTTAATAAAGAATAGTTAAAGCTAAGTTCATGAACCACGGCATCACCGATGTGAAGCTCACTCTAAATTCACAATTCTATAAAATTAGAAATCCACCCCACTTCAACTAAATAAAAGTTTATTAATAATAAATGGATTCGGACAATTGAAATTAATTAAACCTAGATGCTGTCATTAGACAGTTATACCCGCACCAAGTGTTTGCCCCTAAATAACACTATTTTGTACCAGTTTACTGTAATTAAAAATGAAGGCCACATGCAAGTTCCGGTGAAACATTTAAAAATAATATTTTTTTATAACAGAGGGATGCAATCCCTTCCCATATGATAATACACATGAACAGCACTTTATGGGCAATTGGGGTTGAACTGTTTGCATGTGAATTTTAATTTAATCAATAATCTCCACATTTCATGTAATAGAAAGTGTAATGATCTATATAATAATTACGAACACAATTGAATTATGCCCCACTCCGCGGTGGTTGCCGGCTTTAGATTTGCTTCTGTGTGTCTACATGTACATAATCGTGTGCACAGATTTAGAAATGGGGCTGGAGTGAGGGGTCCAGACTCCCCCACCCCATGACAATTTATTTATATGAATAGTAAAATTACCAAAAATACATCTCGAACTCCAATGCCCTTACAGACATGTCATTTCTCTAACCTATTGCGCTTTAATGTAAGGTAATATTATTTTGGGGGAAACTATTATATTTATACTTTATTGTTTATTTCAATAGGAAGTATACGTGTCCTGCACCACCTTAAAGTTGTTATTTACCTAATAAAATAGCTAATGCAAGAGGTTTTGAAGAATAGGTCATAAAAATACAAATGTACATTCATGTTACAAATAACTGATCTTTGTCTGACGTTACGTACACAACACAGGTCTACAGGTCTCAATAGCGGGTACTTGTTTTACATAGCTCTTCGATTTACATGTACGTGTTTTTCATATGCAGAAAAGGATTAGTAAACATGCATAAACATTTCTTTTGTGATAATCAGCTAAAGGGATTCGTATTGTGCTCTAATTGGATTATCAATAAGATGTTGACCAATATAGGTAAGAATAATACATGTATAGTGAGTATTATAGAAGCACAATATTATGAGACACCGGTATGTACATACATATTACTTTCACTTTCTAAACAAGTGATTTCCCGTTGCTACATGTAGCATACTGTATCATCATCTTTCAATATTTAAATAAGCTTATCATCGTTACCTATCCTATCGCATTTGTAAAGTTTCTGTCATTTTAATTGCAAAAGTTATTTCTTCATTTGTCAGACTTACACCATTGAGTTGAGAACCCTTTTTGATCCTGAAACAATTTCGGATTAAATCTGTGTATTTCATGTATAAGTAAGTGTAGGGACTTCCTAATGTATTATAATGCATCAAATACAATGTAGGCCATGACCAATGTCATTTTTATGCATCAAATGGTGTTATTTACATGACCCCTTGGTGTTGTCTTTACCCCCCCCCCCCCCCTTATGAAATAGGAAATGATGATACACTGTATATTTTGATAACTTTTGAGTTCCTCTTTCCTAAACCATATAATTTATTCTTGCTCATTGTGTCATTGCTCATCAAATTGTATATACTGAGCTAAGCCTCCTTGGAGACACCCTGACATTCTAGAACTAGAAACAATAAAGAATTTTATCTGTTTTATATGTAGTGCTTGATCCATGTGGGTAATTCCTAGCCTGATGATGACACTGCTTTGTTTAGGAGATTTTACAATTGCCCCAAATATGTGAATACAAATGCATATAACATTTTGCTTATAAATCTCAAGAATTAAATTAAGCAATTTCAAAAATGTTAATGTGCATTAAGAGAGAAAAAGCAATCAAGAAATGGTTTAAACTTTGCTACTGTACACATGTAAGCATGAGAGAAGACTGAATCGTTAGAACCAGGTATAATATCTTTATCTAACAGTTATGTATCCAATCAATGTAATGATTATATCATGTGTTACTTAATTAGGGGTTTTTAGGGGCCAAATGTCCAAAATTTTGATCACCCTTATCTCAGAAAGGAAAATAATTTTGAAATACAATATAGAAGAGAAAATGTTCAAAAAGATGTTCTAAACAATATTCAACCAATATTTCGTTAAACGGCCCCTATAAGGAGAATAGGGATCGGCCCCTAAAACATTCTTTCCCATAAATCTCAAGAACGGTAATGAATTTCTAAACACTTGTTGAACAAAATGTGTTAAAATTTAAAAGATCTTTAAAGAAAAAGGGACTTTAAAAGACCTTTAATTTGATATCAAGATAAAGAGGCTGGTCCCTCAAATTAAAGACCAAGAGGGCCTAAAAGCTTTCAACCAAAGCTCTTACAACTGAAACAAAGTAGTAACTGGCCCTTAAAATGTAGACCCTGTTCTTTTATTTTAAATCATGTTTAGCTGTTAAAAAGCAAAATCAAGATCAAACATATACTTTTTAAATTCTAAAATCAGACGGAAGACCTCCTCGTTGCTCGCAACGAGATCGTGTCTAGTTAAATGTATTATTATTCTAAGACTTCTTCTTTCCCGCTCTGAACTTGTTTCTCAGAGATGGCTGAACAGAATTGAGGAAAACTCTAGAATACAATAGGCCTACGTGCAAGTATCTAGTTGTGCACCCTAGTTTGATTTTTTTCATTTGGGGTTAGACAACCACTTTTCGGGAGGGGGGGGGGGTCAAAAGGGGGTCTAACATTGCACCATATGGGAAGAATCGTAGACTCTATTATGAATGGTAACTTGAAAACGGACAAAGATAATAATATAGGATTTTCATAATCATATATTGACTATTACTGGCAATATATAGGGTTTATTAGATCTGACCCCTGGGGTCATCCCCACCCCCAAAGAATTGGAAATTACTATATATCTCAGAAACTGTTATAATCATGACATCTAAAACAGATATATTTTTGTTTCTTATATCAAGGGGCATCAAATGTTATGTAGATGATGGGCCCTGTGGGTGGTCCTGACCCCCCTCGAACGCAAGTCCCTTAATGTCTTCAAAACAGCTGAGATATCCACCCTTAAACCATATACATTTGTATATTCCTGTTCCTTGTGCATCAAACGGTAAATAGGTTATGGACCTTGGGGGTGGTCTTAACCCTCTCCGAACAGGAAGTACACGAATATCTCGAAAGTGGTTAAATCCTCACCCCTAAACCATATATATTTTCAATTCTTATAGGGCATCAAACAGTTTGAAAGTAATGGGCCTCGGGTTAGATGGAATTTTTCAAAACTGTAATGCACATCTCTAGAACAGTCACTGTCATATCCCAAGATATGATGTGTCTATCCATTAAATCATAAGAGGAGTTCCGGAATCTATGTTGTTGTTTTTTTGTTTGAGAGATAAACGTCTATTTTCTGCTTCTTTTTGACTCCCTGATGAAATCTAAATTTATAAAACTTTATTGCACACCTATGGGACAGCCCTAATTATATCCCAAGAGATGACGTAGCTACTCCAAAATTTGTAAGAGGAGTTCTTGGAACCATACCTTTTTTGCAAAAAAAAAAAAGTCATTTTTTGTTGCCCACTGATCCCGTTAATAATTAAAAAATTCTTGAACCTGAACACACTTCAATATGACACCCCAAATCATATTCTAAAAGATAATGCGGCTGCTTGAAAAAAAATGACGTTTTTGAAACCAGTTTTCTTGTTAATAAACGTCATTTTTCAGCCATTTAATGACCCCGAGGACAAATTAAAAATTCCGAAACCTTATTGCGCATCTATAGGATACCCTTAAACATATTTAAAGAGATGATTTGTCTACTGTTGAAACTGTAGGTGGAGTTCAAGGAAGAAGGTTTTTTGTGAAAAACGTCATTTTCTACAAATTATTTGACCCCAGGGACTAGCAGAGAATATTTGAAACCTTTTCACAAAACAATATGACACCCTATATCAAACTCCAAGAGTTTAGTTTGCTGGTTCATAAGATGTAAGAGCAGTTTGAGAAAGTAAAACGTGACAGACGGACTGACGGACGGACGGAACAGGGTAACAACAATATACCCGAACTTTATTTAGATAGTGCGGGTATAATTAAACCAATGTTTTGAAATCTCTTTTTAGGGTCTTCCGTTTCCAACGGAAGACCCTCTTGTTATTCTATTGTTTCTTTTTAGGGTCTTCCGTTTTCAACGGAAGACCCTCTTGTTATTCTATTGTTTCTTTTTATTAGGGTCTTCCGTTTCCAACGGAAGACCCTCTTGTTATTCTATTGTTTCTTTTTTAGGGTCTTCCGTTTCCAACGGAAGACCCTCTTGTTATTCTATTGTTTCTTTTTATTATTATTTTTTTTCTTTTTCTGTATTTTTCTGACTTTTTCAAAGCTTAATATCTCAAAAAGTTTTCAACAGATTTACATGAAACTTTCAGGGATTATGTAGCATTATTGTGCCTTAAAGATGTTAAATTTTTAAGTACAACGTCACTTCCGTTTTTACGTTACGTCAATTTTTAAATTTTAAAAAAGTGATTTTGTCCAGGGCGTTTTTCAAAAACGCTTCAAGATAGAAACTTGGAATTTTCTGTGTTGAAGCATTGATCGTTTTTATTTGGACATAAGGCTGGAATTTAGTTTCCGTCACTTCCGGTCCAAACCGGAAGTGTTTTAAAATTTTCGATTTTTCGAATTTTTCGTTTAAATTTCAAATGCTTATGCGGTTTGTAGAGTTGGTCATGCTGAATACGAAACTGAAATCCGTTTGAAAATCGGACGATGCATTACAGAGATATCGGGGTTTAAAAATTGATTTTTCCGGAAACTTTGATTCCGCGTCCTTGGTTTAAGAAATAGCGTAATGTTCAAAGTAAAGTTAACTCGTACCAAAAATAATTGGTAAGTCGTACTTGAACACATTTTTTTTTAAGTCGTTCTTAAAATCGAAAAGGTTTTTGTTAAGTCGTACCTAAAATCATTCGTATTTTGTTAAGTCGTACCAGGAATATTCGATTTTTAGGGTCTTCCGTTTCCAACGGAAGACCCTCTTGTTATTCCATTGTTTCTTTTTATTATTATTTTTTTTCTTTTTCTTTATTTTTCTGACTTTTTCAAAGCTTAATATCTCAAAAAGTTTTCAACAGATTTACATGAAACTTTCAGGGATTATGAAGCATTATTGTGCCTCAAAGATGTTAAATTTTTAAGTACAACGTCACTTCCGTTTTTACGTTACGTCAATTTTTAAATTTTAAAAAAGTGATTTTGTCCAGGGCGTTTTTCAAAAACGCTTCAAGATAGAAACTTGGAATTTTCTGTGTTGAAGCATTGATCGTTTTTATTTGGACATAAGGCTGGAATTTAGTTTCCGTCACTTCCGGTCCAAACCGGAAGTGTTTTAAAATTTTCGATTTTTCGAATTTTCGTTTAAATTTCAAATGCTTATGCGGTTTGTAGAGTTGGTCATGCTGAATACGAAACTGAAATCCGTTTGAAAATCGGACGATGCATTACAGAGATATCGGGGTTTAAAAATTGATTTTTCCGGAAACTTTGATTCTGCGTCCTTGGTTTAAGAAATAGCGTAATGTTCAATGTAAAGTTAACACGTACCAAAAATAATTGGTAAGTCGTACTTGAACACATTTTTTTTTAAGTCGTTCTTAAAAGCGAAAAGGTTTTTGTTAAGTCGTACCTAAAATCATTCGTATTTTGTTAAGTCGTACCAGGAATATTCGATTTTTTCATCTTTTTATTTTAGTTACTCTTGTTAATGGTTTAAGAGCTCTGCTTCTTACAGGAACTTCCAGCTTTACTTCCGACATTAACGGAAGACCCACTCGTTGCTTTGCAACGAGCTTTGCTCTAGTTATTAGGGTCTTCCGTTTCCAACGGAAGACCCTCTTGTTATTCTATTGTTTCTTTTTAGGGTCTTCCGTTTCCAACGGAAGACCCTCTTGTTATTCTATTGTTTCTTTTTATTATTAGGGTCTTCCGTTTCCAACGGAAGACCCTCTTGTTATTCTATTGTTTCTTTTTATTATTATTATTAGGGTCTTCCGTTTTCAACGGAAGACCCTCTTGTTATTCTTCGGTTTCTTTTTATTATTATTATTATTATTCTTTTTCTTTTCTTCTGACTCCTTTTTTGCCTCATAACTCAAAAGGTTTTCAACCGATTTTAATGAAATTTTCAGAGATTTTTGCAAGTTGGCGTCCCTCAAAAATGTTAAAGTTTTAAAGAAAACGTCAGCTCCGTTTTGACGTGACGTCATTTTTAAAAAATTCAAAAAGTCATTTTGTCCCGGACTTTTCTCAAAAACGCTTTAAGATAAAGGCTTGAAACTTTCAATGCTTATGATTTGGTCGATTTACCTCTGTAATAAGGCTGGAAATGAAAATCTGTCACTTCCGGTCGAAACCGGAAGTGAAACAAATTTTTCGAAAAAATGAATTTTCTGATCAAATCAAAAATGAATATGTGTTTTGTAGAGCTTAATAAGCTGAATCTAACACTGAAAACCGTTTTAAAATCGGACGATGCATTACAGAGATATCGGGGTTTAAAAATTGATTTTTCCGGAAATTTTGATTCCGCGTCCTTGGTTTAAAAAATAGCATAATGTTTATCGTAAAGTTAACTCGTACCAAAAATAATTGTTAAGTCGTACAGTAACACATTCGGAATTTTTTTTGTTAAGTCGTTCTTGAAATCAGGAAGGGTTTTGTTAAGTCGTACTTAAAATCATTCGGATTTTGTTAAGTCGTACCAGGAATAATTCGATTGTTTGATCTTTTTATATTAGTTACTCTTGTTATTGGTTCAAGAGCTCTGCTTCTTACAGGAACTTTCAGCTTTACTTCCAACATTAACGGAAGACCCACTCGTTGCTTTGCAACGAGCTTTGCTCTAGTTATTATTCTTTTTCTTTTCTTCTGACTCCTTTTTTGCTTCATAACTCAAAAAGTTTTTAACCGATTTTGATGAAATTTTCAGAGATGTTTGCAAGTTGGCGTCCCTCAAAAATGTTAAAGTTTTATAAAGAACGTCACCTCCGTTTTGACGTGACGTCATTTTTAAAAATTTCAAAAAGTCATTTTGTCCCGGACTTTTCTCAAAAACGCTTTAAGAAAGAGGCTTGAAAATTTCAATGGTGATGATTTGGTCGATTTACCTCTGTAATAAGGCTGGAAATGAAAATCTGTCACTTCCGGTCGAAACCGGAAGTGAAACAAATTTTTCGAAAAAATGAATTTTCTGATCAAATGAAAAATTAATATGTGTTTTGTAGAGCTTAATTAGCTGAATCAAACACTGAAAGCTGTTTTAAAATCGGACGATGGATTACAGAGATATCGGGGTTTAAAAATTGATTTTTCCGGAAATTTTGATTCCGCGTCCTTGGTTTTAAAAATAGCGTAATGTTCAAAGTAATATTAACTCGTACCAAAATAATTGTTAAGTCGTACTTGAACAATTCGGATTTTTTTTGTTAAGTTGTTCTTGAAATCGGAAAGGTGTTTGTTAAGTCGTACTTAAAATCATTCGTATTTTGTTAAGTCGTACCAGGAATAATTCGATTTTTTTGTCTTTTCATTTTAGTTACTCTTGTTATTGGTTTAAGAGCTCTGCTTCTTACAGGAACTTCCAGCTTTACTTCCGACATTAACGGAAGACCCACTCGTTGCTTTGCAACGAGCTTTGCTCTAGTTATTATTCTTTTTCTTTATCTTACTTAGACACATTCGGATTTTTTTTGTTAAGTTGTTCTTAAAATCAAGAAGGTTTTTGTTAAGTCGTACTTAAAATCATTCGGATTTTGTTAAGTCGTACCAGGAATTATTCGATTTTTTCATCTTTTTATTTTACTTTCTCTTGTTACTGGTTTAAGAGCTCTGCTTCTTACAGGAACTTTCAGCTTTACTTCCGACATTAACGGAAGACCAACTCGTTGCTTTGCAACGAGCTTTGCTCTAGTTATTATTATTATTCTTTTTCTTTATTTTTCTGACTTTTTTAAAGCTTAATATCTCACAAAGTTTTCAACGGATTGACATGAAACTTTCAGGGATTATGTAGCATCATTGTCCCTAAAAGATGTTAAATTTTCAACTACAACGTCACCACCGTTTTAACGTTACGTCATTTTTTAAATTTTAAAAAAGTGATTTTGTCCAGGGCGTTTTTCAAAAACGCTTCAAGATAGAGACTTGGAATTTTCTGTGTTGAAGCATTGATCGTTTTTATTTAGACATAAGGCTGGAATTTAGTTTCCGTCACTTCCGGTCCAAACCGGAAGTGTTTTAAAATTTTCGAATTTTCGAATTTTTCGTTTTAATTTCAAATGTTTACGAGATTTGTAAGGTTGGTCATGTTGAATACGAAACTGAAATCCGTTTGAAAATCGGACGATGCATTACAGATATATCGGGGTTTTAAAATTGATTTTTCCGGAAATTTTGTTTCCGCGTTCTTGGTTTGAAAAATAGCGTAATGTTAATAGTAAAATTAACTCGTACCAAAAATAATTGTTAAGTCGTACTTAAACACATTCGGATTTTTTTTGTTAAGTTGTTCTTAAAATCAAGAAGGTTTTTGTTAAGTCGTATTTAAAATCATTCGGATTTTGTTAAGTCGTACCAGGAATTATTCGATTTTTTCATCTTTTTATTTTAGTTACTCTTGTTATTGGTTTAAGAGCTCTGCTTCTTACAGGAACTTCAAGCTTTACTTCCGACATTAACCGGAGACCCACTCGTTGCTTTGCAACGAGCTTTGCTCTAGTTATAATTATTTTTTTCTTTTTCTTTATTTTTCTGACTTTTTTAAAGCTTAATATCTCAAAAAGTATTCGACAGATTTACATGAAAATTTCAGGGATTATGAAGCAATATTGTGCCTCAAAGACGTTAAATTTTTACCTACGACGTCACATCCGTTTTCACGTTACGTCAATTTTTAAATTTTAAAAAAGTGATTTTGTCCAGGGCGTTTTTCAAAAACGCTATAAGATAGAAACTTGGAATTTTCTGTGTTGAAGCATTGATCGTTTTTATTTGGACAAAAGGCTGGAATTTAGTTTCCGTCACTTCCGGTCCATACCGGAAGCGTTTTAAAAATTTTGAATTTTCGAATTTTTCGTTTCAATTTCAAATGTTTATGAGGTTTGTAGAATTGGTTATGCTGAATACGAAACTGAAATTCGTTTGAAAATCGGACGATGCGGGGTTTAAAAAATGATTTTTTCGGAAATTTTGATTCCGCATCCTTGGTTTAAAAGATAGCGTAATGTTCAAAGTAAAATTAACTCGTACCAATAATAATTGCTAAGTCGTACTTGAACACATTCGGATTTTTTTATTAAGTCGTTCTTGAAATCGGAAAGGTTTTGGTTAAGTTGTACTTAAAATTATTCGTATTTTGTTAAGTCGTTCCAGGAATAATTCGATTTTTTTCATCTTTTTATTTTTTTTACTCTTGTTATTGGTTTAAGAGCTCTTCTTCTTACAGGAACATTGATCGTTTTTATTTGGACATAAGGCTGGAATTTAGTTGCCGTCACTTCCGGTCCAAACCGGAAGTGTTTTAAAATTTTTGAATTTTCGAATTTTTCGTTTCAATTTCAAATGTTTATGAGGTTTGTAGAATTGGTCATGCTGAATACAATACTGAAATTCGTTTGAAAATCGGACGATGCATTACAGAGATATCGGGGTTTAAAAAAATGATTTTTCCGGAAATTTTGATTCCGCGTCCTTGGTTTAAAAAATAGCGTAATGTTCGAAGTAAAATTAACTCATACCAAAAATAATTGCTAAGTCGTACTTGAACACATTCGGATTTTTTTTGTTTAGTCTTTCTTGAAATCGGAAAGGTTTTTGTTAAATCGTACTTAAAAGCATTCGTATTTTGTTAAGTCGTACCAGGAATATTCGATTTTTTCATCTTTATTTTAGTTACTCTTGTTATTGGTTTAAGAGCTCTGCTTCTTACGGGAACTTCCAGCTTTACTTCCGACATTAAAGGAAGACCCACTCGTTGCTTTGCAACGAGCTTTGCTCTAGTTATTATTATTATTATTATTATTATTCTTTTTCTTTTTTTTTCTGACTTTTTTAAAGCTGAATAACTCAAAAAGTTTTCAACGGATTTACATGAAACTTTTAGGGATTATAAAGCATTGTCGTCCCTAAAAGATATTAAATTTTCAAGTACAACGTCACGTCTGTTTTTACGTTACGTCAATTTTTAAGTTTTAAAAAAGTGATTTTGTCCACGGCGTTTTTCAAAAAGGCTTCAAGATAGAGGTTTGGAATTTTCTGTTTTGAAGCATTGATCGTTTTTATTTGGACATAAGGCTGGAATTTAGTTTCCGTCACTTCCGGTCCAAACCGGAAGTGTTTTTAAATTTTCGAATTTTCGAATTTTTCGTTTCAATTTCAAATGTTTACGAGTTCTGTAGAGTTGGTTATGCTGAATACGAAACCGAAATCCGTTTGAAAATGGAACGATGCATTACAGAGATATCGGGGTTTAAAAATTGATTTTTCCGGAAATTTTTATTCCGCGTCCTTGGTTTAAAAAATAGCGTAATGTTCAAAGTAAAATAAACTCGTACCAAAAATAATTGTTAAGTCGTACTTGAACACATTCGGATCTCTTTTGTTAAGTCGTTCTTAAAATCAGGAAGGTTGTTGTTAAGTCGTACTTAAAATGATTCGGATTTTGTTAAGTCGTACCAGGAATAATTCGATTTTTTTCATCTTTTAATTTAATTTTCTCTTGTTATTGGTTTAAGAGGTCTGCTTCTTACAGGAACTTCAAGCTTTACCTCCGACAATAACGGAAGACCCACTCGTTGCTTTGCAACGAGCTTTGCTCTAGTTATTATTTTTATTCTTTTTCTTTTCTTCTGACTCCTTTTTTGCTTCATAACTCAAAAAGTATTTAACCGATTTTGATGAAATTTTCAGAGATGTTTGCAAGTTGGCGTCCCTCAAAAATGTTAAAGTTTTAAAAAGAACGTCACTTCCGTTTTGACGTGACGTCATTTTTAAAAATTTCAAAAAGTCATTTTGTCCCGGACTTTTCTCAAAAACGCTTTAAGAAAGAGGCTTGAAAATTCCAATGGTGATTATTTGGTCAATTTACCTCTGTAATAAGGCTGGAAATGAAAATCTGTCACTTCCGGTCGAAACCGGAAGTGAAACAAATTTTTCGAAAAAAAAAATTTTCTGATCAAATCAAAAATGAATGTGTGTTTTGTAGAGCTTATTAAGCTGAATCTAACACTGAAAGCCGTTTTACAATCGGACGATGCATTACAGAGATATCGGGGTTTAAAAATTGATTTTTCCGGAAATTTTGATTCCGCGTCCTTGGTTTAAAAAATAGCATAATATTTATCGTAAAGTTAACTCGTACCAAAAATAATTGTTAAGTTGTACTTGAACAATTCGGATTTTTTTTTGTTAAGTCGTTCTTGAAATCAAATTGGTTTTTGTTAATTCGTACTTAAAATCATTCGGGTTTTGTTAAGTCGTACCAGGAATAATTCGAATTTTTTCATCTTTTTAGTTTAGTTACTCTTGTTATTGGTTTTAAGAGCTCTGCTTCTTACAGGAACTTCCAGCTTTACTTCCGACATTAACGGAAGACCCACTCGTTGCTTTGCAACGAGCTTTGCTCTAGTTTCTTTTTATTATTATTTTTTTTCTTTTTCTTTATTTTTCTGACTTTTTCAAAGCTTAATATCTCAAAAAGTTTTCAACGTATTTACATGAAACTTTCAGGGATGATGTAGCATTATTGTGCCATGAATATGTTAAATTTACAACTACAACGTCACTTTCCTTTTTACGTTACGTCAATTTTTAAATTTTAAAAAAGTAATTTTGTCCAGGGCGTTTTTCAAAAACGCTTTAAGATACAGACTTGGAATTTTCTGTGTTGAAGCATTGATCGTTTTTATTTGGACATAAGGCTGGATTTTAGTTTCCGTCACTTCCAGTCCAAACCGGAAGTGTTTTAAAATTTTCGATTTTTCGAATTTTTCGTTTCAATTTCAAATGTTTACGAAGTTTGTAGAGTTGGTCATGCTGAATACGAAACTGAAATCCGTTTTCAAATCGGACGATGCATTACAGATATATCGGAGTTTAAAAATTGATTTTTCCGGAAACTTTGATTCCGCAACCTTGGTTTAAGAAATAGCGTAATGTTCAAAGTAAAGTTTACTCGTACCAAAAATAATTGGTAAGTCGTACTTGAACACATTCGGATTTTTTTTGTTAAGTCGTTCTTAAAACGAAAAGGTTTTTGTTAAGTCGTACCTAAAATCATTCGTATTTTGTTAAGTCGTACCAAGAATATTCGATTTTTTCATCTTTTTATTTTAGTTACTCTTGTTAATGGTTTAAGAGCTCTGCTTCTTACAGGAACTTCCAGCTTTACTTCCGACATTAACGGAAGACCCACTCGTTGCTTTGCAACGAGCTTTGCTCTAGTTAAGGTCTTCCGTTTCCAACGGAAGACCTTCTTGTTATTGCTTTGTTTCTGTTTCCCTTATTATTATTCTTTTTTTTTCTTACGCATTTTTGTGCACGCGAGTTCTCGGGAACGGCTTGGCTGATTTTAATGAAACTTTCAGAACTAACAGATATTGATCTGAACCTTATTGGAAATTTTTTACATTGATGACGTCATTTCCGTTTTAGAGATATTGACGTTTTTACGATTTTTAGAGGGTCGGCTTGTCCGGTGTTTTTCTCCTAAACTAAAACAGATATTTGATTCAAATTTTCAGGGTTTGTAGACCTATGTTTGTGGATATGACAGAAGCATTTTCATTGTTCTGTGACGAAAAACACCGAAGCTCGTCTGCGCTTAAAAATTGAAATAAAAAGCGTCATGAATTTTTTGTGGTTTTCTTTGAATATCTTTTTTCTCAAAAGTATTTTGTTAAGACTTATAGAACAAAAAAACTTCAAAAAGTCAAGATCTTTCATTTGACATTAGGGAAAAGGGGCTGGCCCTTTAAATTAAGGGCCGAAAGGGCTTTAAAGTATTCTAATAATATCTTTTTAATGTGAAATATTGTGTTATACTTTATAGAAGCAATTATGTTCATCGTAACGTTATGTACCTATACATGACAGTTATTTACTCCTTTTTTACGTATTTAGGGATTTTAAGGGGCCAGCAGTCCGAAATTTTGATCTTATATATCTGAAAATGGAGAGAAATTTTGAAAAGCAATGTTGAACAAAAAGTACTCCAAATAATGTCGTTAACAATTTGCAACCATAATTTTTTTGTTATCCGGTCCCGAAAAGGAGTTATAGGGTCGGCCCTTAAAACGATCTCTTCCAGACATCTCGAGAACGGTACATAGTTTCTACATACTTGTTCAACAAAATGTGTTTAAAATGACAAGAGCTTTCTTTTTGTATCCGGAAAAAGGGGCTGGCTATTCAAATTAGGAGCCGATAAAGTCTTTTAATCATAACCTTTAATTGTGAAATATTTTGTAATACATTACGGAAGCAATTATGTTAATCGAAATGTTATGTACCTATACATGAAAATTGTTTACTCCTATGTTATGTAATAATGGATTTTAAGGGGTCAAAAGTCCGAACTTATCATCAATGTCCCAAAATTAAAAAAAAGCAATTTTAAGGAGCAATATTGAACAAAATACGCTAAAAAATGTGATTAACAATCTGCAACCAAAACTTGTTTGTTATCAGTTCCCACGATCTCTTCCAGATAAATCAAGAACGGTTACAAATAACTTTTTACACAAAATGTATCGAAATCAAAAGACCTCTTATTTGATATGAAATAAAATGTGGCTGGTCCCTAAATTGGGGATCCAACGGGGTGTATAATCCTTCATCCATCGCTCTTTTAGATCACATCTGCATTTCCTGATATGTTTCGTTGATGAAGATAAAAGGCAAAGTCATTTCCTCTTCTAAAAATCGGACGGAAGACCTCCTCGTTGCTCGCAACGAGATCGTGTCTAGTTATTATTATTATTCTTTTTCTTTATTTTTCTGACTTTTTTAAAGCTTAATATCTCAAAAAGTTTTCAACGGATTTACCTGAAACTTTCAGGGATTATGTAGCATTATCGTCCCTAAAAGATGTTAAATTTTCAACTACAACGTCACTTCTGTTTCAACGTTACGTCAATTTTTAATTTTTAAAAAAAGTGATTTTGTCCAGGGCGTTTTTCAAAAACGCTTTAAGATAGAGACTTGAAATTTTCTGTGTTGAAGCATTGATCGTTTTTATTTGGACATAAGGCTGGATTTTAGTTTCCGTCACTTCCAGTCCAAACCGGAAGTGTTTTAAAATTTTCGAATTTTCGAATTTTTCTTTTCAATTTCAAATGTTTATGAGGTTTGTAAAGTTGGTCTTGCTGAATACGAAACTGAAATCCGTTTTCAAATCGGACGATGCATTAGAGAGATATCGGGGTTTAAAAATTGATTTTTCCGGAAAATTTGATTCCGCGTCCTTGTTTAAAAAATAGCGTAATGTTCAAAGTAAAATTAACTCGTACCAAAAATAATTGCTAAGTCGTACTTGAACACATTCGGATTTTTTTTGTTAAGTCGTTCTTAAAATCATTCGAATTTTGTTAAGTCGTACCAGGAATATTCAATTGTTTTCATTTTTTTATTTTAGTTACTCTTGTAATTTGTTTAAGAGCTCTGCATCTTACAGGAACTTCCAGCTTTACTTCCGACATTAAAGGAAGACCCACTCGTTGCTTTGCAACGAGCTTTGCTCTAGTTATTATTATTATTATTTTTCTTTTTCTTTATTTTTCTGACTTTTTTAAAGCTTAATATCTCAAAAAGTTTTCAACGGATTTACCTGAAACTTTCAGGGATTATGTAGCATTATCGTCCCTAAAAGATGTTAAATTTTCAATTACAAAGTCACTTCCGTTTCAACGTTACGTCAATTTTTAATTTTTAAAAAAGTGATTCTGTCCAGGGCGTTTTTCAAAAACGCTTTAAGATAAAGACTTGAAATTTTCTGTGTTGAAGCATTGATCGTTTTTATTTGGACATAAGGCTGGAATTTAGTTTCCGTCACTTCCGGTCCAAACCGGAAGTGTTTTAAAATTTTCGATTTTTCGAATTTTTCGTTTTTATATCAAATGTTTACGAGGTTTGTAGAGTTGGTCATGCTGAATACGAAACTGAAATCCGTTTTCAAATCGGACGATGCATTAGAGAGATATCGGGGTTTAAAAGTTGATTTTTCCGGAAATTTTGTTTCCGCGTCCTTGGTTTAAAAAATAGCGTAATGTTAATAGTTAAATTAACTCGTACCAAAAATAATTGTTAAGTCGTACTTTAACACATTCGGATTTTTTTGTTAAGTTGTTTTTTTTTAATCAAGAAGGTTTTTGTTAAGTCGTTCTTAAAATCATTCGGATTTTGTTAAGTCGTACCAGGAATAATTCGATTTTTTCATCTTTTTATTTTATTTTTTCTTGTTATTGGTTTAGGAGCTCTGCTTCTTAAAGGAATTTCCAGCTTTACTTCCGACATTAACGGAAGACCCACTCGTTGCTTTGCAACGAGCTTTGCTCTAGTTATTATTATTTTTTTCTTTTTCTTTTTTTTCTGACTCCTTTTCGGCTTCATAACTCAAAAAGTTTTCAACTTATTTTAAGGAAACTTTCAGGGATTTTGTGCAATTATAATGCCTCAAAGATGTTAAAGTTTCCATAACGACATCACTTCCGTTTTGACGTTACGTCATTTTTAAACTTAAAAAAAAGTCATTTTGTCCGCGACATTTCTCAAAAATGCTTTAAGATAGAGTCTTGAAATTTTCTGTGGTTTTGAATTTGGCAATTTACATGTGCAATAAGGCTGAAAATAAAAATCCGTCACTTTCGGTCGAAACCGGAAGTGAAACAAATTTTTCGAAAAAATGAATTTTCTGATCAAATCAAAAATGAATATATGTTTTATGAAGCTTATCAAGCTGGATCTAACACTGAAATCCGTTTTAAAATCGGACAATGCATTAAAGAGATATCGGGGTTTAAAAATTGATTTTTCCGGAAATTTTGTTTCCGCGTCCTTGGTTTAAAAATTAGCGTAATGTTCAAAGTAAAATTAACTCGTACCAAAAATAACTGTTAAGTCGTACTTGAACACATTCGGATTTTTTTTGTTAAGTCGTTCTTGAAATCAGGAAGGTTTTTGTTAAGTCGTACTTAAAATCATTCGGATTTTGTTAAGTCGTACCAGGAATGATTCGATTTTTTCATCTTTTTATTTTAGTTACTCTTGTTATTGGTTCAAGAGCTCTGCTTCCTACAGGAACTTCCAGCTTTACTTCCGACATTAACGGAAGACCCACTCGTTGCTTTGCAACGAGCTTTGCTCTAGTTGTGTTTTATGATTGCTACAGCGCTAGCTCACTAATCTTTCTACACGATAAACTTGTTTATAAACTCCACTAACGCTTTCTTCCATTTTTCATGATTTTGACCCTAAACAGAGGGCGGGTGTGGCCGGTTGGCAGTAGATGTTTACTCCTCCTAGGTATCTGATCCCACCTCTATCTTTTTATAGGTCTGTGTTGCTTTGCTTTCAGTTTGTATTTCGATTTATTAATTTTTGAAATGGTTGACAGTTTGGTATTGTCATTGAAGACGATTTGGATGTTTCTTTTAGCTAACTAACTGATGTGCAAAAACAATAATTTAGCAATTTCTTCTGACTTTTAACGATCAATTAATTAGTTTGTCAAAAGAGGGATGTAAATGCAATTGATAAAATGCTTTCTTAATGATGCATGCGGGTTATGAAAGTAGTCATCTTTGCAGAAAAAAATGATGTCTACAATTTGCCACCTTCATATCCCACATAAAACATCAAAGGAAGCATTTTATTGTTTAAATGTAAGAAGAGGGTATGCCAACGTAGGTAACGAGTTCGTTGTATGGAATCAGGTGTAACAAAAAAGCAGGGTTTATATATCTGTGTGTCAGTGCCTATTTATGTCGTTAAAATGAAATAGGAGACTCCCTGTCCCTGACAGGTCTATAATACTTGGTTGAACATTAAGACATGGAGTCCTCTTGTTTTACCGTGTGTTTTCTTAAAAGTAGGAGTTAACTCGTGTTAAATCGGTAGCAGAAATTTGCCATTGTTGATTTTAATTATACAACACTCGAAATAGAACCGGTTCTAGACATAAAGAAAAATGAAGTAAAGGACATTTGCAAAACAAATGATATTACTGTGACGATACATATTCGATACCAGATGTTTCGCCATAGCGTGTAGTCCTAATCTTTGGTTAACTGTAAGTCGATTTTAATATTTTCATGTATAATTTCATTCTGTCATTTTTGAAAATATATAGCAGCTTACTTGCGGCCCTAAGGAGCGAACAGAAATAAGTGAAGTTACTAGAGGATTAACGAAAAGCCCTTATATTTTCCAGAGATTAAAGCAATTTGAAGGTGACTGAAAGGTTATTTAATGAATGGCACCGGAACCCTTAATACTTTTCTGTTCAAAATCATTGGACTGAATGACAGACCTTCATCATATGACTTCAAGCTGAACGATGAAAACACATTCGTTAAAAACTGTAGCAATCTATTTTCTTTAATGTGTTTTATTAATTAAAACTAGTGCATTTATGGAACAAAGGAGATGAAACAGAATAACATCCTTCACAGACCGTGTATGTCTTTTTGATGTGCCATTTTGAATATGTATACAATGATTTACAAATCTGTTACTCGTTTTCAATTTTACATATCTTACCCTCATGTATTTGATATTTGGTGTCAAGCAGACACGATCTTAAAACAGTAATTTACTTTGTGGTAATTGTTTACTTTTTAAGTATATATCAGGTTCTAAATGTGATGTATTAATATGAATATTGAACGTTGTTGTTTTAATTTTTATCTTATCTATCTCTGATTTTTATTTTATTCATCAATTAATTTTGTCAACTTTATTCACATTTAAATCAGTTTTAAGGAAAGTGAGAATAAAACAGTTTTCATGTTTTTATAGGTGGGTGTGTATCTGACAACATGTGCAAATGTAACTCGGTAACCTGAGTTTTATTTTGTTTAATGTACTCTTCTAATGTACATTTTCATAAATAAAAGAAATTATGTTTAACCAGTGCATGTTTCTTTAAAACATGAATTCAGTACAAAATTAATGCTACATGTTACTTTTTAGACAAACAATTATGTTCTTTTCTATGTTTAATTCATTTAAATTATGTCTTGTACCAGATTTAGTCTTGATTTGGTTTTTTGAGGAATGTTGGGGTACATATGTATCTGGTACGGAAGCCCGTTGGTGCCACGTAGAAAAAATATTTTATCTGGCGGCCGCCAGATAATTATTTGGCGGCCGCCATTTATTATCTGGCGGCCGCCACATAATTTTCTGGCGGCCGCCAAATAATTTTATGGCGGCCGCCACATAATTATCTGGCGGCCGCCACATAATTATCTGGCTTCCTGATGCGCGCGCATGTTTTAATGGGAGCTTTTTAGTGAGTTGTGGCTACACTCTTATTTATTAGTTTTCTTAATTATTTCTGAAACTTGACATTAAATATCAATTGCAGAGTTTAGGATTTTAAAAACTGGTTGAGTTGAATGTATAGAAAACTTTGTTGTTAGAATCTAGAATGAATTTTATATTACTTTGTGCCTTGTATTATACATGTATGTTGTAAACCATGGTATTTTAGAGTTGATTCTGAACTTTTAAAACTAAACTAAACACCCGTTCAGAAAATCTTAGAGAGACTGTGGCCGATCACGGTCTTTTTATTGTACTGCCTTTCATGTGATTTGGAATAAGAGTTTAACAACGGTTAAATAGATTCATTTTTATGGCCACGAATGCTAGTACACACTTATCCTAGTTTACCCTTATAAAGTCAGAGATGGATCTGCTCTCGTGATAATATTGCTTGTACTAGCTGTCGTGGTCAATAAAGCTGACTATAATCTGCGTTGGTAAATTCTTATACCAAAATTAAAACATATACAAGGCATTGCGTTCCTTTACTTATACATGTTTACATAAAATTCCTCTCAAGTTAAGGTTTTTTTAGCTCAACTGAGCTGAAAGCTCAAGTGAGCTATTCTGATCACATTTTGTCTGTTGTCCGTCAATCCGTCTGTCCGTAAACTTTTCACATTTTCAACATCTTCTCAAGAACTACTGGGACAATTTCAACCAAACTTGGCACAAATCATCCTTAGGCAAAGGGGATTTAAAGTTGTGAAAATTAAGGGCCACACCCGTTTTCAAGGGGAGATAATAAGAAATTAATAAAAAAGAATCAGCCAGATGATTCTTCATAATTGTTAAGACTTTGGCTCCAGGACAATTCTTCGGCCTCACAAGAAGGTTCAGAGTTTGATGTAGCTTTTTTTATCCATGTATCAACAATTGTTAAGGATCGTTTTGAGAACTGCAATACTCAACATGTGATATGACTATAAAATCATCATGTTAGAAAAGGGACTAATGATTATAAACATAAGAATATCCAGGGGGAAAATGGATTTTATTTATACAGGATCTACATTTATTATTGTACATTGTCCAGATTGTTTGTATTATGACTCCATTAAGCTGATTTTATCATACCTATTGTTCCTCAGGTGAGCGATGTGGCCCAATGGCCTCTTGTTAATGTTAAGATTTCCTGAACGGGTGTTTAGTTTAGTTTTAAAAGTTCAGAATCAACTCTAAAATACCATGTTTTACAACATACATGTATAATATAAGGCACAAAGTAATATAAAAAGCATTATAGGATCTATCAACAAAGTCTTCTATACATTCAACTCAACCAGTTTTTCAAAACCTTAAGCTCTGCAATTGATATTTAATGTCCAGTTTCAGAAATAATAAATAAAGCTAATAAAATAAAGCGTATACACAACTCCCTAAAAAAACCCATTAAAACATGCGCGCGCATCAGGAAGCCAGACTTTATTTGGCGGCCGCCAGATAATTATATGGCGGCCGCCAGAAAATTATGTGGCGACCGCCAAATAATTATCTGGCGGCCGCCAGATAAAATATTTTTCTAAGTGGCACCAACGGGCTTCCGTACTCTGGCACATTTAGGTAAAATAATTAATGACAACTGCGTCCTTTGTGTTATAAGGTCCATTATGCAATTATACTTATAAATCAATAATTAAATTATGTGATAAACACAATAATTTTGTGAGGACTCTACTTAGGATTGATTAAGATTTTTGTATGCATAACTCGATAACTGCTCATTGAATTGAATTTATACAGTTAAACTTTTAAGCATATCAACGAGCATTGCATTTTGAAATTAGTTATTGTTTCTCTTTTTTTTGTGTCTTTTTATTTCTTTTTTCAATTCCTAATAGTTTATCAGCTACTTACAAGCATTCAATTTTTTATTTTAGTGATTGAAGAATGTCGTAAAGGAGAAATCGTACAAAACAGCTCTGAATTGAGAAAAAATGAAAACATTGTCAGGTACATAGTTGGTCATAGAAGTGATAAAAATCCAATTGCAAAAGTATTTCTTCGCAAAGATGATGAAGAGGCCAAACAACTTTTTGAAAGATGTTGTAATGTATTGGAGGGCATGAAGTTCGAATATGTAAATATTGAAAATTTTTGTCCCGTGGATGAACAGATGATTAAGTTAAGGTCTGCTATTGACGTGATGGGTAGAAAAAAATTGCGGGAATTTGTGTCGGAAAATACGGATCAGATAATGGCAAGATACTCAACAATTATTGGCGTTGATATGCAAGAGGATGAAGCGCAAGGGCCACTAAGCATTGTACTGTACAGCCTAGACAAAACTTTGGTACCGTTTGGGGAAAAGCCCCTACCCACGAATCTTGGAGGATGGCCTTGCATATTCAAGGAAAGTATTGCAGTGCTTAAAACAGGTTGTAACATTTGCAAATGCTCAGAACACATAAAGGCCGGTTGTAGCATTGGAATACCTTTTCATCCTGTGTCTGGATCAGTCGGGTTTTTTGTGGAGCCAAAACAGAATAAGTCCAATACATTTGAAATCGGATTTCTTACCGCATCTCATGTTGCAGTCGCTGATTTTCAAAATCTTTATCAAAAGCTATTATCAGGCCACCCTCTTAGTGAGAAGAAACATCTCATTGTCCATCCATCCTGGGAAGACGGTGACAGGATTTCCAACGTGGTTGGGGAAGTTTTTGAATCATTTATCGGAAACTATGGGCAAAATGAGAATGGACTTGATCTTGCAGTTGTCAAAATGAATAATTTTAAAGAAGAAGGTAATCAAATTATTTTATTTTTAATGGAAAACATGTCATATTTTTATTTATTTTTTTTTTTACAAAAATTGAGTATTTTCAAAATCCATGTGAAAAAAAAGTTGTGCAAAACATAAAATACTTTGAGTTTTGATAAGATTTGTGAAATGCCCATGCCAAGGCCTTTTTTCACGTCTAGAGTATACTGAAAATTAAATTATTCATTTAATAATCCATCAAAATATAAATCGCCGTTATTTTATCGCAACAATATTCCGATACTCATTAAGAATAACTCATTCTTCTATATATTTATTGCAAGTCTATTAATTTTAATCTCTTGTAGAAACATATGAACATATAAAAAACGAAATGATGCATACATTGGCTCCAATAAAAGTGTAAGAATAAACCATGAATTCTTTAATCGACGTAAACATTGTTAAATTAGCGGTGTTAAATAAGCGTTGTGAATTTTAATGTGCTACTAACAAATATTTAAATGCAAATTAAAGGAATGTATTAATTATTAGTTGCCCCTTTATTTGCTCCACTCCACCGAAAAATGTTTGACCCATCATGAATTCGCCCAGACATAATTCGTTTAACAAACTAATGTTAAGGTATCCGATCCATAATTCAATAAAATTTGATGCCTGGAAAGCATATGAATTTTTTATTGGATATTGATGACCACCCTGTGGGGTATACAAAAAGTAGGTCAACAAGGGTGATAACTCATAAGGGGAGATAAAAATCGGCTACTTTTAATTAATTTTATAACAAAAAATGAATAAAAAACATAATAACTAAAATTAATTATCTTGTGTATTTTATCATATACATGTAAATACTTCAAAAATACAACAAAATTTTCAACATTTAAAATTTCGGCAAGTAAAATTATGCAAAAAAGCCATAATTTAGGACATACGAAAAAATAATATTTTTGGTCGATTTGAATAATTTTTATTTCTGTTACATATCTGGAAGCTATAATATTTTTTGTGTTTAATCAACAAGGCTGCTATAGTAGTTAAGAATAAATAGGTCATCATGGACGACAACTCACAAAGAGAGATAACCCATGGGCAACATTTGACAAAAAAAAGTTTTTTCGAAAGTTTGGTAAAGATATTGTCAATACAATGAATGTATTTCACTTATTTTTTTTATGCTGATAAATAATAGAAATATTTGTCTACACAGTTCATGTACTTGTAAACAGACACACAAATTTCAAACTTGGATTAAAAACACCCATTAATAAAATTCATTTGCTAAAATATGCACACAGTTTTGGAATACATTCTCCTAACACTTTTTGTCTGATGAAACTCTTGGTTTCCCTAAACTATTTTTCATTGAAAACACATCTACTAGTCCATCTTCACCACTTCTCTTGAATATAAGTCTCAGGTGTCCCAAATTTAGTCCAGATCCAGCAATATTTTCTGTTGTGCAGGATTTCATAATTTTTTCTCCGATAAGAGGGCGAAGGGAAGTGATGTTTTTAGACTTACAAGAATTGAACTCTTCCTGAAGAAATTGGCAATCTGTATTATAAGAATGTTTTTTAAAGTCTGAAACAGAGAGAAGTGCAGCTTGCATGATTTCATCTAGCATGATGACATCATCGAGAGCATTATGTGCATTGTAAGTATGACCACAGAAATGCTGTGCTAGAAATTCTTGCTTATACTTTTCAAGTTTTGGGAATTTCTGTCTGAAGAGAGTAAGTGAATCACAAAATGCTAAGACTTTAGAGCAAAATCTATCTTGCAACCCACAGCTACGAAATGCGCTGCATAATACTCGAAAATCAAATGTTCGCCCATTGTGTGCTACAATCACTACGGTGGGAAATTTCTCCAACTACTCCAAGAAATCCATAAGTGCAGTCTTTATTCTCACAAAATCAACGGGCTCACCACGGTAACAAAAAACTCCACCACTCCAGGTAATGTTGGTGACTTTTTCAGCCATTGGTGTAATAGGCAGGTCTGGAGCCACATATCTTGAAAACTGCTCCTTGGTATCGCTGTTCACAGCAGCTATCTGAGTGATGTGGGGCATACTGCCATGCTGAACGGACAATATATAGATGGAAATACTGATAATAGTCTATTTGTATTTGGTTGTATAGCTTTGCTTTTTTTTCTTTTATTCTTTTTTTTAAATATTTGAGAAAAAAATATTTACTCAGGCCAGTGGTTTCCAGATCTAAAATAACAATGCTGGGTGCTGAGCAGTTTTTCAAATTTGAAGAGGAGGAAAAGCTGGGCTTTGGCACAGGATTTGGAATTTTTTCTATATCCTCTTCTTTCACAGAAAGTCCAATTTCTAAAACAGATATGGTATAAATAATATACAAACTTGTCCATACTGAAATAATTGTGAAAAAATGTCTGTAACTGTCAAATGACAAACCAGATTGATAAGACAATCCTTCAATTGCTTCATTTCCTCCCTTCGAGGTAGACCTCTCTTCCTTCAGAAACAGTCTTCTTCTTTTGCTCTCTGGTAATCTGGCCCGATCCGTTCTCTTCATTCTGTCAGCATCCATCTTCTCTGCATACGAATCACAGAAGTGTCCAGGAGATAGGTCATTGCTGACAAATGTCTGAAAGTATTACAATAAGAAAATGCATGAGTTCACAACATTTCATGGAATTAAATTCTAAACATTTAGGATCTCTAAAGAATTAATTATAATTATTTTATTTTCCAACATATTCTGAGTTTTCTGTCTTTGAGTCATAGTGTCATTTTAACAATAATGCAAACAATTGTAACATCATCACAATGTCAAATCAAAAATTTATTACTTGAGAATTAATATTCACTGCATACATCATTGTTAACATGTTGATGTAATAAAAAGAGTCTATAATATCAATGCTTCAACATACTAAATCTGCAGGGTCTGAACAAGTGAACACAGAAAGGCAAAACAAAGCAAATTATACAATGTCAAAATTTCAACTAATGCCACAAGAAATATCAACAGCAGAACAGAACAGACCTGCCAAAATTCCAACTTGTACCACAGAAAATACCAGCAAACAGAGCAGAAAGAATTGAACATTCATTTTACCTCTGACAAATACTTTCTACCCTCATTAATAAACGCTGCAGTCGCTTTAACTCTGAAGTCTAAGCTCTCACTTTCCCCATAATGGAGATGTTTTGGAACTTTCAGACATGTTTCTCTATTGGCATGCTCACATGCCTGGCTTGACCCTAATTCTATATATGAGGCACTTTTGGCAATGATTGGAGCAAAAATGTCATCGAGGCTCTGGCGTAATAATGGATCCTGCAATGGTACCTTATATGGCAAACTCCTATGAACATAAGTTTTGTTAGGTTTGCGTTTATACCCATAAAATCTCCCGTGACATTTGCTGTGATCACCAAACTGATGTGGAACCAAAGCTACCAAATTTTCTTGCATTCCTTCTTTATCACCTTGATTCTTTGAAAATATGTATTTAATGCACTTTGACAAATGCTGTATTATCTGATTGGATATTTTCACTACTTTAGAATTTCGAAGATCGTACAAAGTTTTTTATAATATTTATGACACAATGATTTTTGTCCAGTCTTTTCACAACTGATAGACCACACTGACTCTTTAGACGGGCAATCAGAGTGTTATCCCCATCCCCTTCAATAATCTTAACTGGCGTACCTTGACTTGACATTTCTTTCAATGCAAGCAGTCCAGCCTCACTCTCCATCATTCTAGCACTTCCATTGTGGTTCCAAACACATCTATGAGACCTTATTCTCTGAACTGGCCTATTTCTTTTCCACCATTTACAGGTTGCACAAGAGCGATGCTTGATGACTGTCTTTAATACTTTGTTCCTTTTACTTATCAGGAAGGTGTGTCCTATTGCAAATACATACATGTTATTGTTACAGACTAGATCTACATAAGGATCATAAAATTGTTGGAATAGTTTGAAAAAAATACCTGTTAAGCTGTCATAACCTCTCTTTTGCCAAGCATGATCAGCTGCTACAGTCATTCCTGATCGGGTCTTTGAGGGGAATATAATTTTCGTTTTTGTTTTGGTGGATGCAGGTCTATTAACAACAACATGTTTCTCTACTGGCGTGGTTTTGGCAAAAGGTTGAGGGGATGAGCTATTACTGAAAGCATGTTTATAACTCATATAGGTTCATCTATTTCTTGATTATAGAAAATCAGTTTAAACATTTCATTGATTTATTTACCTCTCAGTCAGTAGATCAAATGCTCCTGAATTACATTTTTCAATTAGTGATGGATCTCTACAAACAAACAAGATATCAGTTTTGAAAATTAAATTTGATTTTTAGAGAATATTAACTTTTATAATCAAGCATTATATGCTTAAACTTCAAATATTTACCCTTTAAATTCATCTTTAATTATTGCCACACCAAGTTCTTTATCAAAAGAATCTGCATTTGAATCCATCTCCTGTGCTGCAACTTCTCTGAAATTTGACAAACATGTTATAGATAACAATAAAAAAAAAACGAAAGAAAAATAATTTTAGGAACACAAAACACTTTTTTAAAGTATGTTTCTTTGGTAATAACAACGTGTTTACAAATACACACACCTCATTTCATCTCTGAATGCTTTTTGACTTTCATCTGCCATATTCTCATCTGCAAATTTCTCAATCATCTCACCAGCTCTGCGTTCCATAACTTTCAGATTTTTATTATTAACTGTTGGTAGATTGAGTGTTGCAAGAAAATTGTTCATTCTCTGTGGACCACCAACTGAATCAATCATTGCTAAAAAAAAACCATAAATTTATCAGAAATACATGCTTGCATAAGGTAGTGTTATATACAGTTGCAAAGGAAAAATTCAAAAGAGACTTGATTATTCTTTATAGGAACGAGTAACAATAACTACCTGCACCGAGCTTTGTATTTACGAAGAAGCTGGGCATTCCTCTCTGGCCTGTCACCTTCTTCTGTTTTTTCCCATAAGGTACTCTGTTCACATTACCGCAGTATGTACACTGTACATATAAATATCCCGCAAGCCCCACTTTCATTTCTGCTTTCACAGTTTGTAGAGATAGATATAAAGGACCACACAAACATTTCACACAGTTCGAAAGACCTTCAATGAGAACACTAAACTCTACAATACGTCGACCTTTCAATATCAGATCATTCGTCCTGATTTTCCTCGCCGCATTCAACTTATTTAGCCCGGGACAACACACATTACATCCGTTAAAACCTAAACACATATGTGCAGATGTATAATTGTGTTCCTCGATCACATTGTTGCTCGCTTTTTCGCTATCCCTTGCCTTGATTCTCAGCTGACTTTTGAACTGCCCGAGTTTGTTCCGTCTTCTGTTTACAGGCGCCATTACGGAAGTTGACAATCTCGAGAATTCTCGTACGCGTTACCTTTAATTTTTTAATTTTGTTTATTTGATATTCAATTCATTTCTTTTAACATTTATTGAATATAATTTATATAATGTGTTTTTGTAAATTTGAGAAGATTTACATGTTATTTTTAGTTTTACGATCTTGTACGACATAAGCCGAAGTTAGCCGATCGAATTATTGATCGGATACCTTAAAAAAGGTGTTTTGAATTTACCGAGTCTCAAACTTTTTAAAATCGAGTACGAGAAAAAAAAATATATCGTGACAAATATACAGTACTTATTTTCAATTTATAGCACGATTCTTGTTGAATTCTGTTTGTCTACAAATGTTTATTTTAAAATAAAAATATGTATTACTATATTTATTTTCTTTTACGAAGAGTTACTCTACATTTAATGTTTCCTTCACGCCGATTGTTATTAATCTTTTTATTACATACACATTATTCTCTTAAATATTAGATCCGTACTGATTTTTGGTTAATCTTCTCTGTGAAAGGTTGATATCTAAATCATGTTTTTTGGTTCACCCGTATGTGCATCCTGAATTCACGACTTATTTTTTACTCTTCTTTCTCTATCAACACAAAATGGGGGTGCAGTATTCTTTTCCACTTTTTATATCATGGTAGAGCAAATAAACAAACACCAAGAAAACCTCCTTAAATTTTAACAGTAAACTGTCAGGGCCTTGGTGATGGAAACAAGAGGAAAGACGTTTTTCAAACCCTTAGAAACAAAAATTATCATACTGGTACTGTACCAGTTATCGGCTAAGACCAGTTATCGGCTAAACTGAGAGTTCGGGTTTATAGCATGCGACAATCCAAGATTTTTTTAATTCAGTCGTCTCTTTCGAATAAAAAAAAGTAAGTTTGCTTGAAAACTTTCTTGAATGTGTTTTATACATGAGCCTAAACGATCATTGTTTACCGCTGATTTTACATCTTTGCACTTTCAGCAGTGGGGGAAGTGACGTAAAAAGTTAAAAATAGAATATTACCTCTTTGTGATACGTTATTATATCCCTTCTTTAATTTGACATATAAAATCAATACATTTAACATGTATAAACAAAAGGAATTCACGAATTTCCGAGAGATTTGTAGCGCAATTGAACGCCTGATTGCATAATTATGTATTGAATAGTATACAATTTGGTGTATTACCGTATGATAATAAACGAATTTTTTTTATTAGTTTTGTTTATAATGTATCATGACCCCGAATACTTTAGTCTGACCTCACAAGGGGCATAATTCAAACTACATTTAGCAGAGTATAAAATCAACATGAACACGGATTTTTATTATGTTATAATCACGAAGCCGATAACTGGTACAGTAAATCGTAAAAACACGGCAAATTCGGGGCGTGCTTAAAAGCACAAAAACAAGATGTTTTGGGTTCTAAATAATGATATAAACCAACAGATTGATAAATGAGGAGTTCATTTTTTAATGTATGTCAAGTTTTATCCAAAAATATCAAGAAATAAGAATTTACGAAAAGAAAACGTTAAATTTTAGCCGATAACTGGTACAGTGCCAGTATATACTTTTTACAGGATACCCATTTTACAGAAAAAGAAGAAAATATGATTAAATCACAATGGGGTTATAAAGCTTTTTTTTAATTCTTTTAAGTCAAACTCCAGGGGTGTAGCTATTCTTTTTAACAACAACTGTGAATTAGATGTTCACAAAACATTAAAGATGATAGTGGCAACTTTCTTATTCTTGATGTTTCTGTTGATGATTTACATGTTCTACTGGTAAACGTATATGGCCAAAATCTAGATACACCTACATTTTATACAAACTTATTGCAGCATATTGAGAATCTTTTTACGAACCAACATATTGTTCTTGGTGGTGACTTTAATTTAATTTTTGATAAAGAGTTAGATTCAATGAATTACAAAAGCTTGAATAATCCCAAATCAAGACTTGAATTACTAAGACTAATTGATATTTTAAACCTTAAAGACTTTTTCCGTGAAAACAATCCAAATCTGAAAAAGTATACATGGAGAAGGAAAACCCCATTAAAACAAGCCAGGCTGGATTTTTTCCTAATTTCAGATACATTACAAAATATGTCTCTAATGATTAAAATAGGAAATAGCTATTGGTCAGACCATTCCCCAGTTGTTTTATGTATAAAAAAGAATGAATTTTTAAAAGGTAAAGGATTATGGAAATTTAATAACTCCCTATTAACTGATAAAGAATGTATCGAAATAGTAAAACAAATAGTTATAGATATTAAAAAACAATACTCCTGTTTTGTGTACAATAAAGACAATATATCCTCTGTACCGGATGATAATATACAGTTCACTGTAAGCGACCAATTGTTTTTAGATACCCTGCTCATGGAAATAAGAGGACAAACTATCTCGTACTCAACTTATATTAAAAAAAACTCTTGAAAGAGAAGATAAGCTTAAAAAGGAAATTTTAAATCTAGAAAAGAATTCGACTCAGGATTCTTGTCAACAACTTGAGGAAAAACATAATGAATTGGAAGAAATTAGGAATATTAGATTAAAAGGTCAATGTATACGATCAAAAGCAAATTGGATAGACCGAAAGAAAAACCAACAAAATTTTTTGCTAATCTAGAATCAAGAAACTATATTAATAAACAAATATTGTTAATTGAGAAGGACGATGGATCAATAATAAGAAATCAACAAGAAATTCTAAGTGAAACAAAGACATTCTATGAGAACCTTTATACAAGAAAGGACATAATAGAAACAGAAAATATACATGAAAAACTGAAAGACTTTAATATACCTAAACTAAATCAAGAGGAATCAGAAAATATCGAAGGTCCTATTACAAACACAGAAGTTTTCAATTTTTTAAAAAACATGAAAAATGATAAAAGTCCAGGACCTGACGAATACACTAGTAAATTTTCAATTTTTTTTGGAATAATATTGGATCTTTTATTACGAGAGCAATTAATAACTCAAACGAATTACTGCATTTTACAGAACCAAATAAGTTAGGAATCATAACTTGCTTGCCGAAAGCTGGAAAACAAAAACAGTTCCTAAAAAATTGGCGCCCAATAAGTCTTCTAAATGTTGTTTATAAAATAGCATCAGGATGCATTGCTAATAGGATTAAGTCACAATTAGACAAATTAATAAATAATGGCCAAACTGGTTTTATCAAAGGAAGGTTTATTGGAGAAAATATAAGACTCATATATGATTTAATGAATTATACCGAACTACATAGAATACCATGTTTATTAATGCTTATTGACTTCGAAAAAGCATTTGATACTATATCATGGAAATTTATTTTTGAAACACTGGATTTTTTTAAATTTGGACAATCTATAAAAAAAAATGGATAAAAACCTTTTACAATGGCACCAAATCACGTGTTTTGCGAAATGGATTCACTTCTAACTATATTTTTCTTCAAAGGGGCTGTAGACAAGGTGACCCCATTTCTCCATACCTTTTTTTTATTATGCGCTGAGATCTTAGGGATTTTAATTGGAAATAATAGGGATATTAGAGGAATTGTTATAGATGGAATATAATATAAGCTTTCTCAATATGCTGATGACACCTCTTTTATTTTTGATGGTTCGCCTCAGTCTATGGGTGGTATTTTAAGAGTTTTAGATTATTTTGCAGATCTTTCAGGACTAAAAATTAATTACACAAAAACTAAAATGGTTTGGATTGGGAGTAAGAAATTTTCAAGAGAAGTATTTCACCATACAAGATGGAAACTAAATTGGAATAAATCAACCTTCGATTTACTAGGAATAAAATTTTCTGTAACTCTAGATGAGATGTCTAGTATTAATTATGAGCCTAAACTGTCAGATATTAAAAGGATTTTAAACCAATGGAAATTAAGAAAACTAACCCCAATTGGTAAAATCTCAGTAATAAAAACATTGATTCTGCCCAAATTAAATCATCTGATGCTCTCTTTACCTAACCCAGACTCTGATTTTACAACAAATTTAAATAAGGAAATTTACCAATTTTATGGGGAAGCAATATTCACAAAGTAAAAAGAAACACTATTATACAGGAATATGGATATGGTGGTTTAAAAATGATAGATTTTACAGATTTTAGCTCTGCTCTAAAGTCTAGTTGGATAAGAAGAATGATTTTCTCAGACACAAAATAGATAAATCTCTTAGAGGCAGAATTACAAACAAAAATTAAAAACCTATGGGTTAAAGGTATGTACTTAACAGCTAATTTATGTAAAAATACAAAAAAATATTTTTTGGAAAGAAGTTTTGAACAGCTGGATTTTAATCGTAAAAGCAACTAGACAAGAGGTTATGAATGTTCCATTTGAAAACATTTGGCTCAACTCAAAAATAAAAGTTAATAACCGTTCTTTTCTCCTAAAACACTATTTTAATGCTGGTTTTATACATATACATGATCTTTTTGATAATGAGGGTGTTTTTCTTAGTCTAGAAACAATAGAAAACCAAAATATAAAAACAAATTTTATTGAATATGCAAGCCTAAAGAGAGCAATATTTGAAAGATTAGATAAAAACAATATCAATGAAATCAAATACAAGTCTGGCCCAAGTATACCCAGTCACATAAATATCTTCTTCACCAATAAAAAAGGTTGCAAAGACATGTATAACAAAATTATTAAGGAGAAAAGAGATCCAATTACATATGTAAATAAATGGCTAGAAAGGGGCTTTATTTTTAACAACAAAGACTGGAACAAAATATTTGAACTTCCGTTTAAAATTACTAATGAGTCAAAACTACAATGGCTACAATTTCAAATTTTACACAGAATAATACCAACAAATGATTATCTTCACAAGATTAAGGTTAAAGAAACCCCAGTCTGCTCCTTTTGTAAAAGAGTTAATGGGACTATTGAACACTTATTTGTAGATAGCTATTGTGTAAAAGAACTTTGGGAACTATGTGAGGAGTGGTTGTTAAGGAAATTGGAAATGCAAGTAACATTTGACAAAAACTCAATTTTATTTGGAAAATATAAAGAGAGAAATTTGTATAAAGTACATAATCTTTTAATTCTAATAATAAAACAATACATATTTGTAAGTAGATATAAAGAAGTTCAAAAGCTGAATTTTGGTTCACTCGAAAATATAATGAAAAACAGAATATCCGTGGAGAAATACATTTTGCTTAAAATTTGTAGATTCTCAGAGTTTGAAAGGCACTGGCAAAAAATATGTGACTTATTATTATCATATACTAGCTATATTTATCAGATCCAATAGGTTATATAATGTACTACCCCCCCCCCCCCCACACACACACACACAAACACTTTTCTTTCATCTTATTCTCACTATCTTCCTTTTTCAAGAAGTATACAGGTACATTTGTAAAGAATTATATGCATAATATATAGACCTACATTATGTTCTTTCTCTTTAAGAGACAAGCTATTACATTGTGAGATATGTGTACTTGTATCCTTTGTATCTTTTTCTGCTGTCTTTGTCTTTGTCAAATAAATCATGAAATCCTACCAAAAAAAAAAAAAAAAATATGTGTTATGACTACGAACAGTTTCACAAAGTAGAGTTGGTCGAAAACTAAATAAAAGAAATGTATGTTCGCGAGTAATTTGCATCAAGGGAAATCACCCAGAATGTGTGTTGTTTTAATCAGTCCTCTGGCAAAAAATGAAGCAATGTATGCATGATGCTCAATCTGATTAAAACCACCCCTTTCACTCGTTATTTGGAATGGTATGACAGGTGTCGATAAGAGACGACCTTAACATTTGCATACAATTTAAATATACCCCAAACAATCACAAACATGTTCTTATTAGTTGAATGAGAATAGAGGTTGCATAAATTCAAACATGAAATAATTTTATCTATCTGTTTTTGAAGAGTTTCAATAAATCTTCCAAAGCAGTGAAAACTCTTTCTGGATTTGCCAGAAGTAAAGGTCGTGTGGATCTGATCTTCAAACGATACCCTCTGACGAGTGAAAATGAGAGGGGGTTTGTTTTTTTCAGACTGGCCAAATGCTATAAACTTAATTTGTTAGTTGAATTTAACTTAGGTTTTAAAAAAAATAGGTGTAGTTATTTTGAGTCCTATGTCCTTTTATTATTTTGTCTATACATGTTTGTAGACTCTATGCCCTCAAACCACCTAATTATTTTTGAGTTATGTTTTAACTCTAAGATAAGTTAAAAAAAAACAATCAAATTAAAACAAAGGAAAATTTCAACTGACCGTAATTTGGCGCACAAAAAACCCAGTTACGCGTTGCAAACTGTAAAGGAATATTTAAGTAAGCGAATTTTATCATTTTAAAAGAGAAAACATGTTAATCAGCTTAACATATTTATTTGAATTTATGTGACTTAATATCAAATTAAATATTTACTTTAATTATAGGTAAAAAGGAAACTCTAGAAGTTGTCAAAGAAGATGATTTAGATATTGGCGAACGAATCAAAGTAATGAAATGTGGTAAGGGTACGGGAACAACGTATGGAACTCTAGTCAGCTGCAATTGTACTGTACGAGTCAGCGAACCCTTATGGTCAAATAAATATTTCATATTCAAAAATTGCTATGCTGTTAGAAACAACAAAAAGGAAAAGCCTTTCTTAGGAAAGGGTGATTCTGGTTCAGGTGTTTTCGTGGTCGATCAAGACAAAGCTTTAGGAATTGCTTTTTCTAGTTTAGGTGAAGAAACGATTGTTTGTAAAATCGGCGAAATCCTTGAGGATCTTCATCTGAAAATCGTAAGGTATATTGAAAACCCAGAAGAATCAACGTAGAGTGTATTTAATTGATGGGTAATTGATACATGTAGCTCTGTAGAAACTGACAGGACTTGAATCTACACGCCTCGTTTAACGATTGGTCTAAACCTTCATCGACCTGAGAAAAATTACGGAGTGCACAATATAATCATGATTATGTCAGACTCAATTTCCAATTTTAAATGACTTTCGTTTTAACGGACTGATGTACATTAACATTAATTTAGTTAATTTTACCTACTCTTTGTGAAAAGAAAGATGCAAATATAAACAATGAAATGCTTTTTTGATAATTCATAAGGGGTATAAAGGTAGCAATTATTGCAGAAAAATTACTTTATTCCGTAACGCGGGTTATGTATTTTTTTCTGAAAAGTCGGCACCTATATACCCCGCATGGATCAACAAAAGTATTTTTTGTTTAATAGATAATTGTTTAGCCTATTTATTACTAAACTTGTATAGCAATCAGTTAGAATTGAAGACAATTTAATAAGGATGTTGTATAGGGGTGAGAAATTAGTACATGTATTAATTATTCAGAATTGATATGTCCACAATTAACGTACTTTGATGCGGTGAGATTTGATTATAGTCGATTTTTAAGAAACTTGTATGCGGTTACTATAGCATTGAATCATGATTTTTTTAAATATACGCTCTCATATGTGTGTGTGTGTTTTAGAAATATGCTGCCATTTAGTGACTGTTTTTATTTTAAAAAGGACATGCCAGTTGAACTGAAGTATACGTGTTTTGATTGGTATTTTGATATTTTAATTGGCCGCCTTAGCTGAACTGCGTAGTTAATATTTTGTGTATTTCTGACAAATTATGTATAATGATCAATGAACTAGAAAAACAATGATCATTTAAAATGAAATAAGACATCTGGCAGAAATACAGAATTTGTGCATGTTTACATGTATCAGCATATTAATGAAAACATTGATATCTACTAATCAGTAATTTTGTTAAAATGTAATATTAAAATGGTTGTAATAAACGTTTAAAGATAGAACACTCAGTTTTGTAAATGAATATTATTGTATTTGTACATGTATTTAAAGTAAATTGAAAATCTTTATTGATTTGTGAAGTTTATTTTTATTTTAATCTTTGAGACATTTACTCATTTACATTTACTTGGAGAAAAGATTATTATACCCTCCCCCCTACCAAAAAAAAAACAAACACCCCCCCCCCCCAAAAAAAAAAAAACAACTCAGAGACCATGCCTCATTTAGGAAGAGGAAATCATACCGAATGCATATAAAATATCTCCCTTAACTGTCAGAATACAGAAGAAATTTTAATATTTTATACATTTTTCTAAATGGCAATACTTGCCCCACCGAAGAACCTGCACGAGGGGCCATGGATTTTACGATTAAGGTAAAACGAGTCATGAACATTATAACCTCGCACTCTACTTATCTTCCTCTACTGTGGAAGTAGAGACAATTAAATATTAGATAATAAATATTAAATAAATTTGCTCTATATGGCTATATTGGCCCCACCCATGACAAAAAAGCGAATAATTAAATTGTAAGGAAGAAAGCTTCGTGGACACTGTAGAAATAGATAAGAATATTTTTTTAAGATTTGATACATTTGACTTACATGTGTATGACCATATTTTCTCAATCAGGGGCCTGAATCTCTGTGTCATAGAGCATGCATTTCTAAATATTATATATGTATATGCTAGTAGAAAAGATTGTCTGAGATTTTATACATGTTCATTCGAAGGTCATATTGGATCCGCTCTATGGAATGAACCCTTGATCAGGGGGCATGGATATCACAATTTTAGTAGATACATCCTTGCTTATCATAGTTATGTATAAAGGGCCTTACCTTAAGCCAGGATAACAAGGGGTTGAACTCAAACTCTAACTAACCCATCCCCATTTTTTTCATTTACAAACCTTCATCCTGCAGTTTTGGCATAACATGTCACCGGTGCACACATTCATTGCAAAGAAATTGCGCTACTTTGTAGTTCTTCTTCCACAATTTTACCATTTTCTATTATAGTTGTTGTGAAAAAGCAATCGTAATAATTTTTGCTCGGCATGATTTTTACGTGGCACCTGTTTTTGGAACACATTCTTGTCCTCACACAAAGCGTGCTTACAATGAGGGATAGTTCCGGTTGACTGTTTTTATATGTTGTGAAGTATATACTTTTTTCATTGATATCTTTAATTCAAAGAGCAAATATGCATATACGTTCAAGATCTAGTAAACGATTCCATAGTGTCTTTTAGCAATTGGTGCTTAAACCATTATGACGTCATATTTGATTTGAAGAATTTGTCCCGTATTTTACGGCTTTAAAAGAACAAAGTAATAAATTAAAATATTTCTTGACGTTTTTTGTTAAATTATGGGAAAAGTAATTACGATATCTATATGCAATGTGACATCATTTTAACACCAATTCTCTGTAAATACCAAAAATACGTGGCCACGCAATATCATTTTATCACTCTGAATTGAAAGAGCGTTCCAAATGAAGACTCTCTGTGGGTATATTTTTGAAAGTTCATACTTAGTTTCCATAGCAACGACATTGAAACATTTTGCTTCTGGCCAAAATGCGATTACAGTACCATTATATAAATAATGCGTAGGCTCCCTAAATGCATGTAGGTTTGATCATGACATTGGTTTAATTTTGTAAGCAAGTAATCGATGTACTTGTACACATAAATTGATATAAGTGAAATGTACAGATAACAAATCCATCGGTTTGTGTTTCATAGATTTAGCTTATAAAATACACAGGGCGAAAAACCATCTTTAAAGTCCTTAAAGGTGGCTTAAAGGTGACTTAAAGGAGCTTAAAGGCTATACAACCCTTAAGCCGCCTTTAAGTCACCTTTAAGCAAGTGCTTATAGGTCCTTAATGTCCAAACTACTTTAAGGCACCTTTAAGCCACCTTTAAGCATCTTTAAGTGGCATTTACGCTCTCTTTACACTGCCTTTACACTGTCTTTAAGTGGCCTTTAAGTCAATATTGATCAAGCTGAACAATAAAAACATATATTAAATGCAAAAGCTCTTTTATAGAGATGGGAGGGGGTCATTCGAGTGATAATATAATTTCCAAGGAAGGGGGGGGGGGTGTTCCAGGCGGTTTTAATCGTCGCTCCATTAAACACAGATCGCTAACATCAGCACCGCTCCGATGGACACAGATTGCCGTTATAAAATTCTTTATAATTTTTTGGGAGTTTCAAAATTATTGTAGGGATGAGCGCAGTCTCTGTATCTTAATATGTGCATAAAACTTATTAAAGTATGTTTGTTTCCTATTATAAATTAATCGGTGAAAAAAATATCTCTCTCTCTCTCTCTCTCTCTCTCTCTCTCTCTCTCTCTCTCTCTCTCAGTTCATCCGGTTATTAAACAAAATAAAGATAATGAACCAAAAATGCATGTTTTAATTTGATAATCGGTTTAAGGTTTGTATTTTTTTTCAATTTTCATTATTTCTAACTCTAGATCTGCTAGATACATGTTAAAGATGAAAAGACTCTCAACTGCCTTTGTTATATCGGGCAGGATATTACTGCTTTGTTTGTCTAGACATAGTTTTGTTCGTTTGTGTATGTCTATTTAGAGTTTATTGTTTGTCCAACTTAAGAAAACCCCTGGAACTAACACAGAATATACAAGATATACACAACATTTGTGTCGTGTGCCCAGGTGCATGTTTGTGTATATCTAATTAAAGTCTATTGTTTGTCCAACTTAAGAAAACCCCTGGAACTAACACAGAATATACAAGATATACACAACAGGTGTGTCGTGTGCCCAGGTGCACGTCAGGGTTTCTAAAGGCGTTGAATCTTAGTATGTACGAGTATACGATAAGTATGGTGGCATATCTCTGCCCCTTGTGTGCAAGTTATATTTCTATCAAATATGTTGACATGCAAGATAAATATGTTGACATGCAAGATAGTTATGTCAACATGCAACATAACTATGTTGACATGCAAGAAAATTACAATCAAGTAAGAATTATAAAAAAATTCAAAAAATCTTAAATATTGCCCACATGTGACATCCAAGATGCTAGATGCTACTTATTTATGTCGACATGCAGCTTATATATGTTGACATGCAAGATAAATATGTTGACATGCAACTTATTTATGTCGACATGCAACTTTGTTATGTTAACATGCTACTTATTTATGTTGACATGCAAGATAAATATGTTGACATGCAACTTGTTTATGTTGACATGCAACTTATATATGTCGACGTGCAACTTAGTTATATTGACATGCGAGATAAATATGTCAACATGCAACTTAGTTATGTTGACATGCAACTTAGTTATGTTGACATGCAAGATAAATATGTTGACATGCAACTTATTTATGTCAACATGCAACTTTGTTATGTTAACATGCTACTTATTTATGTTAACATGCGAGATAAATATGTTTACATGCAACTTATGTATGTAGACATGTGCGATAAATATGTTGATCTGCAACCGCCAAAGAGAAGACGAACGAAGTCTGCTGAAGTTAATTGCCGCCTAAATCCATGTGACCAGCTTAGCACAAGGTATGTGATTTTATTCATTTTGGTCCGTACAATAGCTATAGTCGATAACTCGATCTCGATAGTTTATATTTTAAACAGTACATTTTCAATAGTTATTAATGTAAAATACATTATTATTTCCACTGACCCTTTACCCCTATTTTGTCATGTGTGCAATGACTTCCTTTTT
>VIAA01000099.1:0-204695 GCA_015776775.1 Magallana hongkongensis | reverse complement strand
GCTGGGTATAATATTAGGGGGGGGGGGGGGGGAGGTCCTGTCCCGCCCCCAATTATCTGTGCAGTTTTGGCAAAAATACATTAACTCTGTAGAGCTCTGTGTAAACAGTACGTACTTTAATAAAGATTTAAAAATATATTTTGTAATATGTAGTAATATTGTAGGAACGATTTTAATATCAATAGAATTTTACACATATGCACACATTATGTTGTAGTGTTTTTAAAAATGTGTATGTACTAGCACCTTATTAGATATTCCGGAAAACAGATGAACCACCAACTTGTTTTCGTTTTTAGCGAGGGAGATTTAATTTCCAGTTGTAAGTTCAACGTAAACAGGATCGTGGACTGCATTTTACATCATACATGTATTTTTGGTCCCTTTTAATCAAGTAATACACCAATGACACTTAATATGTTTTACGGTGCTACCGTTCTGGCGAGCGCAGCAAGAATTTCACATACCTTGCATCATTGTAAACTTAGTTTTATTTAGGTATCAACGAACGTCAAAGAATTTTTGAGAGAGTATTGCTCTACAATAAGTATGCCTAAGGTACTAATTTTAATGGTTATGATACATACAGCGCAACCCCCTTCCCAGAGAGAGAGAGAGAGAGAGAGAGAGAGAGAGAGCCCGGTACCTGTTTGTAAGTGTGTAATTTCCCACTTTTAAATTTAGCTGATTTCACGCAATTATTGTTGCATAAAATGAACAAGGTGTAATTTTGTTATGCTTGCACACATTCTTAAATCTAAGCGTTGTAAATTGTTGACATTTGATTGAAGTTTTTTGACATTCAAAAAATGACGTCATAACCGAATTTGATTTTAAACGGCGAGGAGTTTCCCGAAAGTGACGGAGTTGGGGTAGTGACGGAGTTAGGGGGCTATGCGATAATGTTCTGACTATATGCAATATCTACATAATTTTTTTAACTGTTTATTTTTTCATTTTATTCCTTTTTATTTAGTTCAAAATGTCCTATTGTTTATTTCTTCTCTACTCATGCATACACAATTAGCTTAAAAATGGATCGATACATGTGACAGTAAAGTATGACTCTTGCTAATATACATAAATATACATAAATATACATAAAATCTCTATATTAAAAAAAATTAAAAACAAATCATATGTCGATGAGGCAGGTATCGCAGTCTGAAATAGCTAGTACACGCATTACAGGATGTTTGATCCACCTCTAAATTTATCGCGGGAAATATAGCGCGAGTGCACTGTGACGTCATCCATGACTTTGTTCGTCTTTGCTTACGTTTCTCAACTCAATACGGAGGTATGGAAGCATGTAACAAATCTTTTGAGTCTCGCCAAAGCATATGGGGTATTCAAAATGTGTCGTCAACCTTTAAGTCAAGAGTTAAAAGTCGGCCATTTTTGGCATAGCACCACGGGTGAAAACATTAGAGAGCATTATGGGACGTAGACAAAAAATTTTGTTTGATGAACTGTAGGTTTAGCTCGTTCTTTTTCCCGCGCACACTGGTTCTTAGAGCTCGCTTCGCTCGCTATAAAAAATTCTTGTAACTTTTCAAATAAATATTCAAGTGCAATAGAATTTCGACAGTGTCAACAATGATCGGGGAAGAGGCGGGAGTCATGGAGTATGTCCACCTTCGCGGTGTGGAGATAATACAGCAGATCCAGCACACATTTAGGGTAAATAAATACTTATACGTATATGTTCCTGGTTGTAAATATAGACATATGACAGTTCTCCAGCATTGCGATTTATTTCCTCGGTATTCATTTAAAAACCTTGAACTTTTTTTGATAGTTAGTGTACATATGTAGCTATAGCCACTTTTGCCACATATTATCATTGATAAAAAGTCAGATACTTGTCATTCTGATTAACCTCAGCTGTTCTGACACGATACTGCCCTCAATCGCTGTATCATATCAGAACAGCTGATTTTAATCAGATTACTAGTATATACTTGGGTTATAATTACAATATTGTGTGACCCTTTTTTTGCATGTGAAACAATATAAAGCACAGTTTTTTCAAAGGAGTTTATACATAAACAATGGAAGACTTTGTTAAAAATTGACAAATAATTTGTTCCGAATCAATATCTAACAAAAGATAACCAAGAACCAATTTTTAAAATCAGATGAAATGAAGAAAAATCACTTCAAAACTCCCAACTATTTGTTGTAATATCTTTAGTTTTGTCTTTCTATCATTTTAGCACCATGTTGACCTGATGCAGTTTTTGACACGTGTCGGAGATCCTAGATATGCTTTCCTCATCTATTTCCCTCTGGCCTACTGTTTTCATCGCTCCACTGGAACTAGAGTATTGTGGATTGCTTGTTTGTCTGAGTGGCTGAATGGGGTCCTAAAATGGCAAGTTACAATAAAGCAATATGCATTAATTATGCTTTAATTATACATTGTAATCACGATTTTTATCCATAAAAATTTCTAAATTTACTGCATCGTAGGAATTCTCAATTCATGCACAACTCCATACTTACCCCAGAAAAGAAATGTGATGGAGTTTGATCATTTCAACACTACATGTATTTAATAAGTTGTTGATCCATACTGGTAAATAACATATGGTAGATACAAAATTTGAGAGGGATCAGATAATTTTAAATCAATGTGCCATTAAGCTGTGAGACGCTGTACAAGTAAATGCTTTTGTCCACAGAATCCTCTACACACTACGGATATAGTACTACATGTACCTAGGACAGTTAGATTTGCAGGAATTTTTAATTAAACAGGAGTCTCCAATGTGAATCTTTGTTTTTTTTCTCAAAACTAGAGAACCTTAATTTGGTAAAACATATGAAGTTACAAAGTGCTTTATACATATTCTGGAGCAAAGTGAAATTTCAAGTTCTGGAGAACACTAGTTATATATTTGCTCTAAAAGATTCAAATGTTTGATCAATTCTTGTACATATGTACTCATATTTAAAATTTTCATTAACTGTACGATTAATTGTTAAAATAAATCATTAATTAACTGTATAAGACTATATATACATTACAAAATGAATTTGTTGTGTTATCATAGACAAATCACTGGAAAATGTAAATATTATCCTTAAAAAAAAGGAGGTATATAGAGAGCAAAAAATAATAAACACATCAAGGAAAGGCAGAAAGATAACTAAAGATAGATCCCTGGGAAGCAGAACATATTTATAAGCTTATTATGAGTAGCCTACTCAATACTTATCAATAGATACTTGTATGTTTTGTTGTCACTACTACAGTAGGAGTGACAACAAAATGGATGTGTTTTGCAACTGTAGATTGATATACTTTGCATGCGCAAATTCAAATTAATGTGTATGATTAATTTTTTGAAGGATCTTGCATGGAGAGAGACCGTATTGGTGGGTGAATGAAGTCAAACTACATGACCATGTTGTGAGTGTCCCATCTCTGGAACAATACAGCCTCACCTGTGAAACAGGGCCAGGTAAGTCTATTATTGAAAACCCTCTTAAGTATTGTGTGTGATTAATGCTACTGAAGAATGTTAAATAGTATGATATATCACATTTAACATTAATGAAATATTGTTCAATTTACAAGAATTGATGATAACAATTTATGTTGCATTTTAGTAGGTTGGACATGCTATGATTAAGCTACTTGGACTTCATCGGAAGAATTTTTGAGATGTCATTGTTATTCTGAATTTGATTATAAACACATACATGTGCTTATTAGAATTGCAAACACATACTAATTTACTAAAGTGAGCTTATCTGTTAAACTAACATTGTGAGTAATGGTTCAACATTACAGGCAGTCCTTCAGGACATGCAATGGTTACTTCTGCAGTTCTGTATTCTATTGGAACTTCCTTCATCAAACATGGGGTAAAACACACAGGGTATGTTACAATATACTCACCACAAAAATATACCAGGGCAAAATTCAATAAACATGTTAATAGGTTAATGTCATGTAATGTTTGTCTATTTTTATTATTATATACTTCTTAGAACAACTAAGAGGAAAGATTTTAGAGAGAAAACTGAAAAGATTCATACAGTCGGTTTCAATTCTTAGATATTAATATTTTAAAAACAGCATTAGAACAGATCATTAATCTTACATTATGCGCAAAATAAGTTGAAATTCTTTTCAATTGTTTTTTAACAATTTTTTTTTTGCTTGGTACATGTATTAGAAAACTTGAGCGTGCCCTTGTATGGATATCATTTACAATAGTGCTGATAGCAGTCAATATATCCAGGCTTTTTATTGCAACACATTTCCCCCACCAGGTTGTTGCAGGTTCAATTTCAGGTAAGTCTATGAATTAATATAGATCTACATTGTTATTTGGTCATTGTACAGATTGGAAAGATACAATGTTCTTGTAATCTTTATTTTAGGGAAATACATTTATCTTCTAAATCCTCATGATTCTGAAAATTTCAAAATGATTAAGATCTAGATAATATGTGTACCTGTAGATTGTGAAAGACACAGTCATGTATATATTCTTGCGCTATCTTTCTATTTTTCATAGAATTTAATGAGAAGTATACCTGACATTTTAAGGCTGTTCATGCTTTATCATGTAGGTCTGTTGATCAATTCATCTGTAGGCATCGACTATCTTGATGTAGCCAGGGTATACCGTTCTAACATAATACATTTACATGTAGACCTACTAATTAACAGGCACACATTTCTCTCTGATTGACAGGAATTCTCCTGGCAGAGGTTGTCAAACATGAACACACCAATCACCTCTCCTTCCGTCACTACGTTGTCTGGAGTCTGCTCCTGGTGTCTGGAGTACTGCTAACTTTTACAGGAATCACCATCCTTGGTCTGGATCCTCTTTGGAGTCTAGGTCTTGCCAATAAGTGGTGTGCTAAGTCAGAGTGGGTCCATCCTGATACTACACCTTTCTTTGCTTTTGTGAGAGACGTCTCATCACTTTTAGGCAAGTTCAAGTATCTTTTTTGTTCTTTGAAAATTTCTGCAGAGTCAGTATTTTTGAAAAAGGGAAAGGATTATTTAGACTTATCAGTGTAAGTTAGAGGACTTCGAAATAATTTATATAACATGAACTAGCATGGTATTGCTAGATAACCAACAATTGCCTAATGTACAATGTATATCACTCCCGTATTACAAATGGCTAATCAAAAAGGGTGAATATACTTGCTTTAAAAGCATTATTTTTGGTACCCATACTTTCTTAATTTTTTTTATTTAAAATTAATTTCAGGTTTTGGAATTGGTGTTTTATTAAGAGACTTTCGAAATACTTCGATAAAGTTGAGCATTGGCGAGAAACTGATGCATTCTGGGATGTCACTTCTATTGACTCTAATGGTAGAAAACATAACAATCTCCTCAACTTCAGGCATCTTTTATATTTTTGGATTTCTTAAATTTACCGCAATGATGATCGGCGTTGTCTATGTTATACCAAGGCTTTTATGTAGAAATAAAGCAAAAGATATTTAATGGATGTTTTTTTTTATCAAATGTTTGAACCACACGTGTTAACTTCTACTTTAAAAGAAAGTACTGTGCTAATTTCCAGTTCACTTCAGCTGAAAGCTATAAGTAAGTTATCGGAATGTTTCTTGTCTGTCAAATTGTAAACCTCATAACTTTACCTTTTTATTGAATGAGCATTCTGATTTAGTTGATTGAAATAATTTTTTAAGGACTTCAAGTTTAAGCACCTGTCACACTGTCACGATTTTGAGCTACGATAGTGTACGAATTCAATAATCGCACTTATTCGGGGTTCATCTAAGAGATAGTCGTAGGCTGTCTTCATTCATCTCAGCAAATCGCCAAACGCGGCGATTGTTTTGAACATGTTCAAAACAATCGTGCCCACAATACGATTTTTAAGTATTTGTAGACTTTTGTACGACACTCGCACTGTACTCGTGCACATAGTCTCAATAAATCTTCAACATTCGTAGGAAACTCGCGTAACTTTGTTATACTTACGATGCAACGAATATCCTACGCTCTACCCCGAGTATTCTACGAGTTCATGCGATTGTTTCTCGATTTGATGCGAATACAATACGAAAACAGGCGATTAAGGGCGAGTGCAATACGAGAACCTTGCGAGTGAACTACAAGTTAGTACGAAAATACGAGACTAGTTAGTGTTTAGCAATAGTATTCTTTTTTGATTACTAAGTACATCGTTCATTAATGATTTAAGTTTATTACAGACCCTTTTTTTTCGTTATTTTACATATTCTTGTAATTTTTTCATTCTTAAAAAAATGAGTTTAAAAATCTTGTTCTTCATTGATAATCTTATTCAGGGAATAAATCAAACATTACTGCTGCCACTTTCATGATTATTTAAACAATTCATAACTTAAACAATATCACGATCTTTTTGTTCGTTGATAAATAAAGTAATAAACGCCAGTCAGCAAATTATGAAAACAATTTTACTCACAATTGCAAACACTGTCACGATATGTATTTCGTTGGTAATCTTAACTCACAAATTTACTTATACCTGTACGTGTTTTCATACACCTTTTATAATCTATATGAATATTACTCTGATTGCATTATTTATGTTATGTTTGAGATTAAACAAGTGAAAAGCTGTCAATGTGACAGCAAACCGGGTTTTCTTTTATGTGACCTGTATCCATAATCCATGTCAACCCGTATCCAGTGAAATGGAGTATCCTATATGCAATATTTTGTCAAAAAATGACTGAGTTCAAAAGCTGGTATTTTTTCATAAATTATTGGAAATCAAAATCCGAGCAATATGCACTGTATTTATTGCACACCTCTGATATATGTACAATTGATCTGCGAAACAACAACTTCCTATCTTGAAAACTGTATGAGGAGTTATCCGTACAATGAGGGTACCCTTATGGCAGCCGCCCGCCCGCCAATTTAACCATTTTAATAATCGGATTTTTCCGTTGGAAAACCCGGTTAAAAATATTTCAAGGTAAGTATTTTATGCAAAAATGCAATCATTAATTTGTTTCAGTAATAACCACTTTATGATTTAACACACCAGGTATATAATCGTAACAAGTATTCCTTTTAAAGGAATGATCGGCAATAATGATATATTGATAGCAAGAACTTAAGCAATCAACATGATCAGTTTGATGTAAAATAATTTAAAAAGTATTGTATTTTTAAAAAAATATAGTATATTTTGAATCTGTACACCATAATTTCATCATTATAAACCGTCAACAAATTTAATTTTGAAATAAATTTTGGGAAAGCCGTTCGTAAACTCCTTGTCTAGTTTAATATTTTTAACGTAATTATTAAATGTCAACGTATCTTCTTCAGAATACTGAGTAGGGCTCTAAAAGAGCATTAACACGTATACAAAGAAAGAGTTGTATTAAAATAATGTAATGCGACTGAAAACATTGAATGCCATCAAAACTTGCTGTTGAGGTCGCATTCTAACGTAACCTTGTTTATAAATCAAGCCGTCTTCCTAGCTACTATTATGCATCATCAATAGATCGAGGTCAGTTCATGGAGCATCTTCTTATGATTGAGGTCAGGTCATCGAGGTCAACTGCATTACTGAATGAACCTTTCGATCGAAATTCTTACGCGTGAGACAAAATGTGCATTCTTGAATTTACAGGTCGAACTGTATGTTATGTATCTTTGCATCTCTTAAGGTAAATGAATTGAAATAAAACTGAGTAAAATGTTATATAAATAATAAACCAAACTTCAAGTTTTTATAGGAACTACTTATGCAAGCGGAATGTGTGCGCATGTGGAAGCATTTGCCGGATGCCTCATATGGACACTTAATAGTGATCGGCCGAAGCCGATCACAAAAACTCGTATTTATTCGTAGTAATATCGTGTATCAATCGTATAATTTCGTACTAATTGATGTAAGAGTATCGTACAAAAACTGTATTCCATCTTACCTGCTCGTACTTGAATTGCCTCAACTCGTCCTGTTATCGCACAAACATCGTACATTGTCGAGCAGACATCGTAGTCGAGTCGTACTAGATTAAAAAAGAGCACCGTCTGTAGAAATTATCGCAAGGCCGACGAATAATGGCGATTTTTAACTTTCAGTAAATCGTAGGCAATCGTAGTATAAATCGTGACACGGGCTTTACGTAAATGTATAAAATCCTTGTCACTTTGTAGTTAAAAATTTTGCAAAAAAAATGTGTTTTATCAATCAACTAAGTTGACCGTGTAATAATAAACTTAAAAAAAAACGAGATATGTATGTATAGTTACTGCGATTCCTTATATACAAATACAAACTCTTAATAACAAGGGAGTTCCTGGAACATGTTGAAGGGAAGATCCTAAACGTAGGTATTTTAAGTACATTTTTTTTTTTGCAAAAGTTATGCTTTTTGACACAACGTAAGCTAACAAAAATCGCATAACCATGTACCTTAATTCACTTTACAGAACTATTGCTCCAAAATCTTCTTCTCAAAAATTGTGAGGCCAGAAAAGCTGAAACTTGTGTGGAAGCATCCACAGGTAGTGTAGATTTAAGTTTATTCAAATCATGATCCTCGGGGTAGGGTGAGACGGCCACTTTGGGGAGTCAAATTTATACATAGGAATATATATAAACAAATTTATAATCTTCTCATAATGGCTATAGAAGCTGACACTGTAAAACCTGAAACTTGTATGTACTGTGGATTCAGGTTTTTTTAAAATCTTGATCTTCAGGGGTAAGATGGGGCTAGCTGGAATAATGTAGACCTCTCCCGATTTTTTTTTTTTGGGGGGGGGGGGAGGGAGGATAAGGGCTACAACTCCATAGGAACTCCGTCATGGTGCAATTGCAGGAGTAATTCACTCCCGCAACGATTTCGTCTCATAAAATATACTCTATAAAAGACAATAACATTTGCATTTCTTACCTGAGCTCAAACATGTCCATGGCATAGATCAATCCAAAAATATCAAGTATAGTCCATATATCGGTTATTTTTTGTGTATGTCAACAACGCAAGTTGAATTTGTCCGCCATGTTTAATGACCTTGACCGGTTTTATTTTGGGACAGGCAATTGAGAATTCAGGAGCGGATCTTGAAAACATGATTAACGCGGTAAATATGAATTTTTCATAAAACATTATTTCTACGGCGTCTTTTCTGGTTTTCGACTTGTCAGTCGTAAATTTGATTAATTGTTCAATAAACCAAGATGAAAGGAAATTAGTATATTAAAATTGTAATTATAGTAATTAAGTTAGTATATTTTTCTTTCTCTTTTAATATCATACAACTTGGCATAGAAAAAGTAATAAATGTTTAGAATCTAACAAGGACTATATTTTTGGCGTAGAAAAATATCACGTTTCGCATTCAGAATTGCTGCAGATTAATGAGTCTATTTTAGCATTTTAAGGTAATTATCCATACGTCACAAAACAACGTCTGACGTAATTCACGCGTTATTACGTCTTATCCGTGCCCGATCTAATTGAGACCTAACGTTAAAAGGTGTATATCAAAACAAAGAAATCAAGCTGACATAGAAATTGATTCAAAACAAATGTATCAAAAATCCTGACAACTGCAATCAATTAGGCCTACCGGGGTATTCATCAGCGAAATAACATGACTGGCACGGTTGTGTCGATTGCGTAGTAGTTTTGAAAATATAACGTTAGACCGCTTACTTTTGTCCTGCATAGCCTAACGTTAAACATCAATCCGTTATAAGGTTGAATTTAATCCAATTCTTTGAACATAAATCCCCGAAAGTCTATAAACATCGAAAATGAAATCCTGACCGAGTTTATATTCCAGTGCGTAAGGGAGATAAATACACAAGGGGAATTAAATTGACCTATAACACGTTATCATCTTTATCCTATTTGCTTAGCAATGAGCATAGATTTATTTTCCACAAAAAATGTTTTTAGAATTAAAATCATGCGCTGAAGAAAAGTTATTTCATTATAAGAACAGTCTTAAAAACCATTTAAAAATGTTTGAATAGAGGTTTTGTCTTGAAGGCATATATCAGGTAGTTAGCATAATCCACGAATGTGACTGCAATTTCTAAATACCGATCTCGATCCGTAATACTTGACGATATTCAAAGAAACCATCTTTTGCAATTTAAATAATACCGATTAATCAACAGTTTGTTTAAATAATGTTTTTTATTTAACAAAAATCAAAACATATTTTTTTAGAGTTATGAAATAATAAACCTATGCACAGTTTTATTTTTACGGATATTTTTTTCAAAATATATATTTTAATGATTTTACCAAAAATATGCCAATTGTGATCCTGAAAAGGCCGGTCCCTTGGGTAATTTTATTTTCAATTGATTAAGGACGTTAAGGTGTGAATAATATCAAAATTTTAGAGAATTCTGTACGTAAATAAAATTATAAGAGCTTAAATTCTCTTTGGAAATTTATTAATTTTATCTAATTTGTATGCAGATTTATCAATTTTTTGATAAATTAGCAAGTGTAACATAAGATTTTTGTTTTGAAATAATAATTCATTTATTTTACATGGGATATAAGTCAAAAAATGATTTTGTGGAAGTCAAATTTCAGGCTTAGGTTTATATTCTTTTTGTATGAGAAAAGCGCCATTTTCCGCAATCGGTTCTATTTTTAGCAACGGTCCTAGCTTTTATAATACCGATGGACCAGCAAAAAACAGGTTAAAATTTGATAAGATACACGTTTGAAAAATATGAAAAAATTCTGTACGCATTTTATTTATCTAGTGGGGTATGGACCATAACCTTAAAACAATAACGTTAATGTTGGATTTTTTTTTACTTATTTGAACTAATGAGATGATAATTGGGTTTCCGAATATGTTTTTTAAAATATGATTTGCCTATCAAATTACATTTTTATAAGCTTTTTAAGGACGTTGTTTACTCAGGGTTTGAGTTCTCAAATCCGGATTGTTAAAAAGATAATTTCATCAGTAAAATTGGTTTTGAATACAGAAAGTATTAATGAAATGAATTATTATTCACATAACTATCGATATTTTTACTAAATTATGGAATTAGGCTCTGACAAAGTTTGACTTTTAGATAAACACAGGACATTTCGAATAAATTTTTCATATTTTGTTTTCCACTGAAATATTTTTGGTAGTACTATAATATTGAAAGTTAAGATTTTTAGGTCACCTGAGTCACGCAGGTGACCTATTGCAACTGGTCTTCGTCCGTCGTCGTGCGTCATGCGTCGTGCGTTAACAATTTTACATTTTTAACTTCTTCTTGAAAACTACCAGGCCAATCGTTACCATTTTTGATGTGAAGCATCTCTATGGTGAGAAAAATCTAAATTGTGAAATCCATGGCTCTACCACCCCTGGGGTGCCACGGGCGGGGCCAAATATGCAAAAAAGCCAAATTTTCAAAAATCTTCTTCTCTACTCCCACACATGTGAGGAAAAAACTGGTTGCATGGTTATGATGTCCATGAAGCCCTCTACTAAAATTGTGAAATTTATGGCCCCTGGGTCAGGGGTTCTGGCTCTAGGGTGGGGCCAATATGGCCATATAGTAAAAATGTATTAAATCTTGGAAAATCTTCTTCTCTACTACCATATATATTTTTTAAAAACTAAATGCATGATTATGATGTCCATTAAGTCCTCTACATAAATTGTGAAATTCATGACCCCTCGGTCAGAGGTTCAGGCTCTAGGGTGGGGCCAATTTGGCCATATAGTAAAAATGTATTAAATCTTAGAAAATCTTCTTCTCTACTATCATATATATTTGTTAAAAACTAAATGCATGATTATGATGTCCATGAATCCCTCAACCTTATTAAATTGTGAAATTCATGACCCCTCGGTCAGGGGTTCAGGCTCTAGGGTGGGGCCAATATGGCCATATAGTAAAAATGTATTAAATCTTAGAAAATCTTCTTCTCTACTCCCATATATATTTGTTAAAAACGAAATGCATGATTATGATGTCCATGAGGCCCTCTATCAAAATTGTGAAATTCATGACCCCTGGGTCAGGTTTTCAGGCTCTAGGTTGGGGCCAATATGGCCATATAGTAAAAATGTTTTAAATCTTAAAAAATCTTCTTCTCTACTCCCACACATGTGAGCAAAAAACTGAATACATGGTTATGTTGTCCATGAGGTCTCACCCTACCCCCGAGGATCATGATTTGAACAAATTTGAAACTACACTACACGAGAATGCCTCCACACAAGTTACAGCTTGCCTGGCAGATTGGTTTTGTGAGAAAAATATCTAAAAAGAATTTTCTCTATATATTCCCATGGAAAAAATCCCCAGCCTCCCGCCCCCCCCCCCTATTGTGACCACTCTACCCCAGAGATTGTGATTGGATTAAACGAAATTGAATTTACTCTACCTGATGATGCCTGAGATCTACCTGATTTTCTGGCCAATTAATCTTTCTTAGAGAATATTTTTATCTATATATTACTATGTAAAACCTCCCGCTAATTGTGACCCCATCCTAGCTGCAATAATGTAGCCCTTTCCTATATCTTATATATGATGTTTATTGGAGAAGGCTACACTTCCATATGATCTCCGTAATGGTGCAAAATATATACATCATATACATCATTATATATATATATATATATATATCATTTCCCATTGTGGAATATATATATATATATATATATATATATATATATATATATATATATATATATATATATATATATATATATATATATATTTTTTATTTTTCTTATAATCCTATTGGCCAGATAAGCTAAAAGCTGAAACTTGTGGTTAAGTTTCCTTAAGTAGGGTAGTTTCAAATTTGTTCAAATCATGATCCCCAGGGGTAGGGTGGGGCTCCAATTTGGAATGGGGTCGGGTCAAATTAATTGTTCCATGGAAATATAACGAGGAACATCTTCAAAAATATCTTTTTTTAAACCAACTGCTTAGAAAAGCTGTAACTGGTGAAAGCATCCACAAACTGTGTAGATTCAAGTTTATAAAATTCGTGATCTTTTGGGATAAGAAGGGACCAAATTTGGGGGGGGGGGGGGCAATTTTTACATAGAAAAAACCCCCAATAATTTTTTCAATATGTGGTATTACTTTATACATGGAAGCATTTTGACATATTGTTGATTCTCAGTTGTTTAGACTGTTGCACCTAGACAATGGTTGCGCTCCACCAGGTGATCAAAATTTTATATAGGTTCATAGATATATGAAAATCTTCCTCGGAACACTACTATTAATACTCAATATGTAATATGACTATGAAAATCATCCAGCTACAAAAAGGGATTAATGTTTGACATGGGAATATCTGGAGTAAAATTTGTAAATCTTTTTATATAAACAGGATCTATTCACTTTCGTTTTCCAGGTATGTTGCATGCTACTCCACAAATTTGATTTCATTATGGCTATTATTGTTGTTTGATGAGCGATGTGGCCATGACCTTATGTTTGATGTTGCGTACACGTACCATTTTGTGTGTATGAACTTTAATGGATTTTCTATTTTAAATTGGAATACAAATGCACATTTTTAAATGTTTTAATTTAATATTTAACGAGGAAACTAACATTTTATGTTGTTGATAAGCTTTCAAGATTATTAATTGATAAGCTCACACAGTGTCACCCTGACTGGAATTTCAAGCAATGATATAACAAAATGTCCAATGTTTTATTTTCTTGTTATTTTTTAATTTTTGATTTAAGGTTTCATTTAATATGATACCTTTTTAGCTCACCTGAGCTGAAAGCTCAAGTGAGCTATTCTGATCACATTTTGTCCGTCGTCCGTCAGTCCGTCCGTCCGTCCGTCTGTCCGTCTGTAAACTTTTTACATTTTGAACTTCTTCTCTAAAACCGCTTACCCAATTTCAACCAAATTTGGCACAAAGCATCTTTATGGGAGGGCGCATATAAATTGCAGAAATAAAAGTCCGATCTGTTTTCAAAGCGGAGAAAACCTTGAAATTGTAGAAAAAGGGGGGGGGGTGCATTTTTAAAAACCTTCTTCTCAAGAACTACCGAGGCAAATTCAACGTAGTTTAGCATATATTATCCTTATGGGAAGGAAAATATAAATTGCAAAAATTAAGAGGTAATTCTGTTTCAAATCTGACTTATTACGAAAATAATAATAAAGGAAAGGCATGTTTCGATCAGTTTAATAGCTTCGGGCTCGGCATCCGGTAAAATGGGTAGGCAAGACTTGGCCAGGGCAAAACAAAAGATTGGAAGTTATTAATCTGCCAATCTCATTAAAATTTCAGGATATTTGATGGACTAGTATATTTGTATTCGCTGTAAACATTGCTGCAAAATAATGCGGATATGGAATTGACGATTGCCGATCTGCCCCGGCTTTTATTTTACCACGGCCCGGGTTTGCATACCCATTTTACCCAGACTCGTATTCCATACTTCTAAAACGAGGTTCTTTGTTTAAAGCAGCCATGACATTATACGAAATAGGGTCGATCTGACTATGATGAATTTGCTTGTTGTGCAACAGTTCGCGTATAAAGGGAATTTTTGAAACATGCAAAATATATTGGTGCCGATTTTGTGAAGTAAATTGAGGCTAAATATTTCAATGCGTTGACAGTTTTCACACATGACGTTGGTGTTCGTTTGTTCTGATTTTCGTTTCGTTTCATTATTATTTTATGCTTTGTAACCTGGAAACTATCGTCTGTATTTCGTGATTTTTACGTATTAAATCAAACAGAGACTTCGGTAAATCAAACAGTTAACTGTTTACCTGCGCAAATTAAGCAAAATCTGATGTAGGGGTAGGTGCCTACTGAAATACAATTCATTTTATCGGTAATTCGGCATTATCTTTTGCGTAATGATAGATTAATGCAATAGGTTTTGTTGAGATGCTCAGCATTTTCTCGAGTTTATTCAGTTTAAATAGAGTTTGGTATCGCTGACGGAAATATGTAGGTATATACATGTATATATATGATTCATTTCGAAAAAATAAATTGTGTTCTTTATTTGTTATACATATAGTGCATGTTGTGTTTAATTGTTTACAATTTCTATTTACTAACCACATTTAAGTGTTAAGCTTCGAATTATAAGCAAGATAAAGAGATTTCCTCACAATTCTATGTTTGTACACAGATCTTAAAATCTAAAGATTAAAAAAGTAAAAAATAATGTCAATATTCATTAAGAAAATTTTCAAAGTCTGTTCTTCCAGAAACCAACTTTAACAACTTATTGTATTGTAAACTTAACATTTTTAGCTCACCTTAGGGTGGGGCCACAATGGGGGGTCGAAGTTTAACAAATGAATATATAGAGAAAATCTTTAAAAATCTTCTTCTAAGAAACTAATCAGCCAGGAAAGCTAAAACTTGTGTGAAAGCATCTTCAGGTAATGTAGATTCAAATTCGTGAAAATCATGACCCCCGGGGGTAGGGTGGGGCCACAATGGGAGATCAAAGTTTAACATAGGAATAAATATAGAGTTAATCTTTAAAAATCTTTTTCTCAGAAACTAATCGGCCAGGAAAGCTGACACTTGTGTGGAAGCATCCTCAGGTAGTGTAGATTCAAAATTGTGAAAATCATGACCCCCGGGGGCGGGGTGGGGCCACAATGGGGGGTCGAAGTTTAACATATGAATATATAAAGTAAATCTTTAAAAATCTTCTTCTCAGAAACTAATCGGCCAGGAAACTGACACGTGTGTGGATGCATCCTCAGGTAGAGTAAACTCAAAGTTGTGAAAATCATGACCCCCGGGGGTAGGGTGGGCCACAATTGGGGATCGAAGTTTAACGAAGGAATATAGAGTAAATCTTTAAAAATCTTCTTCTCATAAACTAATAAGCCGGCAAAGCTGAAACTTGTGTGGAAGCTTCGTCAGGTAGTGTAGATTCAAAGTTGTTTTAAACTCGTGAAAATAATAACACCTGGGGGTAGGGTGGGGCCACAATGGGGGGGGGGGGTCGAAGTTTAACATATGATTATATAGAGTAAATCTTTAAAAATCTTCTTCTCAGAAACTAATCAGCCAGGAAAGCTGAAACTTGTGTAGATTCAAAGTTGTAAAAACATGATCCCCAGGGGTAGGGTGGGGCCACAAAGCTTAACAGAGGGATATATAGGGTAAATCTTTAAAAATCTTTTCAGAAACTAATCAGCCAGATGATTCTTTATAAGTGTTAAGACTTTGGCCCCAGGACAATTCGTTGGCCTCACGAGAAGGTTCAGAGGATGATATACGTTTATATCCCATATATAAACTATTGTTAAGGATCTTTTTGAGAACTGCAATACTCAACATATGATATGACTATAAAATCATCCTGTTAGAAAAGGGACTAATGATTATAAACATAAGAATATCCAGGGGAAAAATGGATTTTATTTATACAGGATCTACATGTATTATTGTTCATTGTCCAGATAGTTTGTATTATGACTCCATTAAGCTGATTTTTTCATACCTATTGTTCCTCAGGTGAGCGATGTTGCCCATGGGCCTCTTGTTGTAGAACTAATGGATACAATATATCGATAAAACATTTCCAATATATAAAATACATTAATAAATTGTAATATTTAGTTGATGATATAATTTTAATCAAAAAGGCATACTAGGTATTATATATAATCAAGTTGTGACCAAGTCACAAGCTTAAGTAAATCGCTTAAATAGTACTACACAGAGGAAATTTGTGCACCAAATGACTTTTAGAGAACTTTCATATGAATAAATTCCTCCATGCTATAACAAATGTGATAAAAAGTTCTTAAGCCATTGTCTTTGGTTTTTTCCTTTCATTCAACGTGAATTAAATTTAAGTACATGTAAAATTGATCAATTATTTACAATTGCAATGATTTAGTGCTGCAAATCAATACAAGACGCGATTTACTTAGTGTAACTGCTTTCTATGTTCATCGTTATATTTCAGAAGTAAAGGAAGTAAAACACTTCAACCATTTACCCAGCCAACTATTGATGCATGCATGCATCCACACTTTCCCGTCTTTTTCCTGTATATGTAAAAGCTCTGGCCTGGCAGACTTTTTAAAAAACGAATTAAAAACTTATATTCAAATATATTCAAGCACCGATTTATATGTACTTCAATTAAAGGGACTTTGACACGATTTGAACAATTTAAAGTTTAAAGTTTTACCATGCATAGTTAGTGTTTGGAATAGTTAATATGGGGTTTTTAATGCTTTGTCAAAGTTTGAAAGTCAAATACATGACTTACATGTGTAAGTAAGAATTTGACATTCTTTGTTTAGTAAAGAAAGCTTGGGACTTGATTTTTTTTACATAGTTACCTTGTTTGCCACGAGTCATTTTGTAAAATAAATGGTACTTCCATACTTTACATTAACTGTACATAGGTAAGACTAGAGTTGTTTTTTTTTTTTTTTTTTTTTTTTTTTTACATGACATTGAATTCTTACCTCTTAATCTAATTTGAAAATGAAAAATGAAAAGCCATATCATAAGTGGAAAACAACTACATGTCGATAAACCCAATATCCACAAAGTTGTGTTATTTCGTTTACTAAGGAGCCAAATACTATTTATCAGTTGAGAGTAAAAAGGGCCCAGATTCAAAAAAAAAAACAAAAACTTTAAGTCTTGTAGTTCAGAATTACACTTAGCTTGTTTAAGAAAATACATTAACATTCAATAAAAATATATGAGTTTCTGTAACTAACATATGTCCTTATATATTCAGTATTCTAATGTATAGTTAGAATTTATACTTTTTGATAGCAGATAAAAAGAAGGTTATTAAAGTAATGCAACGTAATTTTATGTATTTTTCTCTCTACCTAATTTTTTCTTTATCTTACGATAGTACTCTTAATTCGATTTTCGATATATTTAACAATCACTGGCAACACTAGCATATTTCAAAACGCTGATCGGCTGAAGATAGAAATCCGCGTCATTTTTGCTACTATGTCCACCTTGTGGTTCAACTGAGTTGTCGCTAAATTGGGGTGACAAATAACTGTTTTCTACTGTCAATGGCGAGTAAGAGTGTCGAGAATTTGTCAAAAGACGAGGTAGTTCGTAGTTTGGAGATTCCTTTGAAAAACTTGCTAAGTGTCTTATTTCTTTTATCTCATCAATATCGTGATAATCACATTCCACTGGTTGGCTTATATTTGATCTTGTTTTTGTTATATATTTACTGGCATGCCCAGATTCCTCTTGAGTTACGTGTTGTTCTTCAGATTCTTCTTTCCCAATTTCCTTACATGTTTTTGGTTTGGTGTTGGTTCTTGCAGTTGTTGATTTCTTACATGTATATAATTGTAAAAGTATTACAAAAAGGATCAAACTTATAAAAATACCTCCACCAACCAGTAAATAGTTTCTGTGTATTTCTATTTTTTTGTCATCTGTAATGACGATTTCACTTGTCATAGATGAAGTCGATGTGACACACGATGTACATAAACGTTGACTCGTTCCTTTTGCAGTAAACACCTCTACAAAAAACCCCACAATCTTTGGATGACTTGCATCAAAACAATACATGGATAAAATCCTTAATTTTGTGTAATTATGTCTCATACCTTTGTAAGATGTTTTGCTTGTATATTCAGTTTTGTAACTACAACCACTAACATGGTTGCAATCTTTTATACTGCATCTTGGGAAACATTTACCGCCGCACCTGAATCCAAAAAAGCCCGCAGGGCAGGGCTCATCGCAAAAGTCACCATAATATCCTTTTCTACATTCTACAAAAATAATATTATTATCTAAGCAATAAAACGTTTTCTTTGGTGATTCATTCAGATTATGAAGATAGCGATATTGAAGAAAAATACGTAACCTGCGTTTAAGCGCTTTATTATATATATATTTTTTTAATGATCGCTACCTTTATTACCTCCATTTTGCTGTTTATATTAACATCTTCCCTTTCCTTTAAACATTAATGAATTGATCGTAGAAAGTAAGTGAAATAAATTCAACTGCTGTTTATATACATCACCTTACGTTAATTAAGAACTATAATGGTTAACTTTCGGGTTTTTTTTTTAAGAAATAGAAGAAAAAATACTCGATAGGTAAATGTAAAATTTATATATTTTAGCCCATATAAATTTGCCAACGACATAAACCATTCAAACTGTCAAGGAAAACAAATCTATGAATACATCAGCTTCATAGCATTCGAGCGAAGGTGCAGAGCAACACTGTCCAAACCATAACATTGTGCAGTTCCTTTTGTAGTTTTAGTGGTAGTGTAAGTTACTTGTTTATCCATTTCATGTCATCTAAAGATGATACGTGTTCTCCCAAAAATTAACAATTTTTTTTTGTTTATGTGGATGTTTGAATAAGATATTATTTTTGTCCAATGATACTTTATTTTGTATATTAAAGTCAAAATTAAAATCAAAATTTGATTTGATATCATTTTCAAGAGCAGGTCAAAAGCACGTTTTATACAACTTTTGGAGGGACTGTAGGCATATTGGATATATTATATCAATAAAGAATCAAAAGTCAAAACCCGCTAGATTTGTTACTCTATTATTTTGTTTTTATTTAGTTGAAATGCCAGCTTGAAATATGTTTAAGCGGCCATACACCTTTTCAAACACAGATATTGTTAGAAGACATATGCCATCTATAACGGTAATTCTTTTTCAGAATTAGGTATTAAACCATATTGCATTAAAGATCATTGACAATACAGCAACTATACATTTGTGATTGATCAAATCTCAATCAAGTTTAATTTCTACGCGTTACTCTAATTTTAAAATAATCTGTTTAAAGTTCAAATTCCGATATTATACTATAAGACAGACTTGCATATTTTGAAATTGCTCTTTATAGAAAATTCTATTTGAGCAACTGTTGCGTGTATGACGTCATAAATGCTCAAAACATGTACTACAATAATTGTATTTTGGTTATACCGCCTCATTTGATTTGCGTAATATTTTCGTCCAATAAGTAAAATTCCCTCTATTTCTACATTTAAAATGAGCTTATAAAACTTGTCCCTTTTTGTTGTGTTTGCGTTTTCTTGTGGTTGGCCTACCGTACGTCTACCGCCTACTGTTTTTATTTTCAAATCAGTGATTGCTGGCGACGATCAGCAATTTATAACTATTTTAGTTTTCGAGGCTGAAGATAAAGGACATCGTAATTCAACATGATCTAAAACAACAAATACGCACTTGTACATTATCATTTCAAAAGCAAACAAAATCTGTTAAAATAAAAATGGATTTAGCTTACCCATTTGACTACTTGCTTAGAATTTTCCCTTCTTTATTTTCTGCGATGATCAGCTGATGATACAGAAAGTCAAATAATATGTCTAAACCTTCTAGAAGTTTGCTTGTTCACAACTATTTTATAATCTAGATTTGATGACGTTTAATTTTTGAATTCTTTTTACAAGGAAGTTTTATCAGAGTTTGTCAATGATTTGGATATAATTGCCATTCAAATAATCATTAAACTATTTAACATTTTTGTTGAAAGAATTTAAAGAAGGATTGAAAATATTGTCAATTTACTGCGACAAAATGAGTAAAACAAAATGAGTCAAACAATACACTCACATACAATGCATATATCAATCGTGCATGTGCATAGGGGATACAATCAACAGTCAATGTCTATCAGTGGTAGTTACTCATTTTTGTTCAAGCATACCCCTATCAGTGAATAAAAATGCATTTGCTGTACCAGTAAGTAATTGTTCTTTTTAAAAATGGGCATGTTTTTTTTCTTGTTTTCAAGCCAATAATTGTCATTCGGATATAGGATGGATTGTCAATTTGATACAAAGATCTTTAAACTTTTTTGTTTTCCTCAAAATGAATTTAAACACTTAATTTGCTGTGTTAAGCACTTATCTATAGGGGTGTCGGGGGTCAGGGTCAATACCCTGTGGTAGTTAAAATTGCTTACTTCATGAAAAAAGTAACACGAAATGACAAATCTTCCCCAGAAAAAACACTTAAAAATCATGTTAATGAATGTGGGATCCCTAGAAATATAATGATACCTTAATTATCTTTACCAATGAAGTTCTCCGATATCTCAAAATTTATATTTTAAATACACTTAGAAATAAGTATCAAATTTATGACATTTGTAGTAATTTCTTGATCGAATACTTTAATGATGCCAACATTAGTATCATATACAAAGAAATGTATATATATTTTTACCTGAAGAGAGTAATATTTTTTCCGCTGATCGAGAAATTATATTTTATGCATATCTCCTGTGCTGAGTTCTACTTATACGAGACATTCTTATTCAGCCATTCCTTCATTGGAACATTATTAAGGAGGCCGACTTTAGTTTTCATTGCGCATGTTTTTGCGCATTCTAGTATAATACAGTTGATTTATACTTCTTATGAGATTTTTACGGTATCATTTATAAAATTGAACACATGAAATAACATACAAATAAAAATATTTATATTTTTAAAGGAAATTCTTATTCTTTAAACGGTTTTTCCTTTGTGGGGTAGGGAAGCGTTGCCATTGCGCTTTTTTGACATTATGATATAATGAAGCTTTATAGGAGTACGTTATAAAAAAATAAGATAACAGAAAAAGTCAAAATTGTACGCCGTTGAAAGTTTACAAACAGAATGATGCTATCCTCGAGGACATTTTCCTCATTTTTGGAATGAATCCATTTTACCAATCTTCATTGGAAATGATCCAAATATATAGCAAACATTGGTGCATATTAATATTTTGAGATGACCCCTACTAAAACCAAGACGATAGAATTATGTATTTTTTACATTTATGGTTGGAAATTATTTTACTAATCATATACAACAATTTGAGAAAAAAGCTATTGTAGTATTTTTTAATCTGCTTTGATGTACGAAAAATGACAGTTTCCTATATATTCCTAATATAGTAAACGTACTTCTACTTTGAGATAGTCCCTAAAAAGAACACTACGGTCGATTTTCTTGAATTTCGCAAATAAACTATTTAAATTACATATGGTTAAAAAAGGAGTATTGCTCTAATCGGCCTTCTTTAATAGTATGAATCAACAAAAGGAATGGTATACTTGCATTGTTTTTAGAAATAAAGTATCATTTTTGGATGTAGATCAGGAGATGTGATTAAATCCCATAAAGCCTGAAGGGCTTTATGGAAGATTTGATCACGTACCAACCCGTATTTATATCCCGATATACATTAATCAAAGTACTGAGAGAACTGAAAGACGGAGTCTTGAAAGTTTGAATTTGTAATTGTCCTTGATTTTTCGAATATGCTGTCAAAAATTAAGAATTTTAATTAGTTGTTTCAATCTACGTTAAATTGGGTTTTTGCAATTGTCTGATTGTCTAAATTTTACTCAATCTTTATAATTGTAGAAAATTGACACAACGGTATTTTATGTAAAATAAGACCCCAAGGAAAATTTTCAATAATTACTACTAACCGGGAAAATCAAAACAACTATATCAAAGTAGATAATTTAAATCATTAGATTTATTCAATTTTGTGATCCAAGAGAAAATCAACAAGTCGGACGGTATCCATTATACAAGGTTTATAAAAACCCCGAAAACTCTCAAACTTAATATGTTTATACCGATAACAAACACAGGCACCTGACGTTAGAAATATTGCTTTTTACAATAAGATTCCAAGTACTTTAACAATAAAAAAGGTTTGTTACAGTCGCCATTTTGATTTTTTAGACCGACTTATCTGACACGATTTTCTTGCAGCGATTCATGCAAAATTAATAAGTAAAAATAAATCCGTTCGCCATTAACTATTTTTTTGTGTAAACTCGTGCATCACCTACACGAAGTATGATAGTTCATTAAAAATCATACTCCAAAAATCAGAGACATAAATAACAGAGATTGGCAACTCCACCATTAACGTGTGAATGTTACGGGACCAACCTTACTTTGAGAACTACAAGTGCAACAACAATCTTGTATAAGTCATTAAATTTGAACCTGATAGTGAACACGTACCTGTATATATGTTTAAGTGTGTTTTATTTATGAAACATATACAAAACGTTTAACTCTTTATTTAGCTTTTAAATTACTTTTTTTAAGATTTATTGACTTTTCACAAAGTAATGGTAATGGCAATGCATTACTTTACTCATGTAATGGTAATGTAATGCATTACTTCAAGAAAAATAAGTAGTGGTAATGGTAATTTAATACCCTAATTCATGAAGAAATGGTAAAGCAATGCATTACTTTACAATGTAATTCACTCTTAGCCTGATTCCAACTAAGCCGGACATGAACATTAACATTTAACTTGGTTCTTCAATCAATAAGATTGTATGATTTATATTATTTGATGATTTGGTCACCCAAAATGTGTAATCTATACAGAATTTGCTAACAATGCATTGTTCAAAATCTTAGTTCAGTTTAATTAATTAAAGAGCCAATGAACAAAAAAGGCAAATTCAGACTTGTTTTTTTTTCTGTGTACAAAATTCCTTTAGAGACGAACAGCAGTCATACCGCATGTAGACTGGAAGCCAATAAAACACCTATTTCTTTGTATAATTCGTCCTAATTTTAACTTCCGCCTGCGCATGAAGTTCGGTAGTAATCAGGTGAAAGATTATCAAAATAATATTGACAACTTTTCAAAAATGGTACATTGCGTTTAGGATCATTACATTTGGTTCAACCTTCAACCTCTTCTATTGATTAATGAGCTCGAACACTGTCTAACTGAATCGTCAACGGCGTTGTGCATTCAGTTACGTACCTCATTCCACATTTGAGCCCGAGCAGGAATATTTTGATCAATAAAACTATTTTTTTTAAATTTCTAAATAGAATTTAGTTTATAAACAGAGGACTTAAAAAGATTTAATGCGTGTTTTTATAATATTTATCTACTGATATGCATGAAAACTTTGTGCACTATTTTCTTACGCGTAGACTCAATTCATGTGTTCTACGCGTGCCTTCCGGTTTGAGATTTTGGCTGACAGTAAACTAATAGACGGGGTCACGTGACCCCTATGATACCTTATTTCTTATATTTACATTTGTTGCAAATTATGACAATAACAATGCTCTCTTTTGTGATGACCTAGAAAGCCGCTTCGATAAAGATGATGTAACAAAAAATATTGCTACAATGTTGCAAGCATTTGATTATCGTAATTATGAAAACATTTGTAAGTGTAAATATAATATAATAATAACTTAAATTTAATAAAATATAACCTTACTTTAAAATGTCTATTAACTAATCATTTTGATGAAATGCTTTAAAATTCTCTACATGTGTAGCCTGCAGGAATAAAAAACTATATTTTTGTAAATAATACATGTAAACGAAAGTATCAAATCAGGAACTAATGTTCATTATATATTGTATAGTTAAAAAGAGACTTTGATAATCAATAATAATTTATCAAAGGTTGGTAGAAAATATGAATCAAAATGAAAGGACAAAAAAAAAAGCCAAGCTAGCTAATTCAAAACAAGTTTTTAATAATTCTTTAAACATTTCTAAAAACTGTTTGATTATAGCAATCGAAGTGAGCTCTAAGAACCAGTGCTCACTGGATAAAGAACGCGTTAAACCTACAGATTCATCAAGAGTTTTTTTTCTACATCCCATAATGCTCTATAATGTTTTCTCTCGTGGTGCTATGCCAACAATGGGTAATTTTTAACTCGTATTTAGTGCCTCGAGGTTTGAAGACACGTTTTAGGTAGCGCACAAGCTTTGCTTAGACCTAAGAGATGTTTTAACATGCATCCATTCCTTCGTGTTGAGTCGATAATATAGATTTAAACGTGTGACGTCACAGTGATCTCGCGCTACGATAAATTTTAGAGGAGGATCAATCATTTGTAATGCGTGTACTAAAGCTTTTTCAGTATAAACTGCGATACGTGCCTCAGATGATTCTATTTTTTAATTTACATTATTCATTTATTTGATTTTGCTTTTGACAGAGAGCTTGAAATCACGATCTCAGGAACCCATTCTCCAATCAGAGAGCGACCACTGTGCTAACCACTCGGCTATCTAGGCAAGACAAAAACCTTGCCTTCGATGACGAACGGAACCTATCGCGCTGGTCGCTCACTACACGGTCGGTTGAGATACAGGTGGAATACAGTTAAACGAGTCATTTACCACATTTAATCTCTTAGTACATTAAAGAAAAATAAATATTTATTATATACTTACTTTGATGAAGATGTATCACACCGAATTAAATTGATATTCATACAGAAAAAATGTGTTTTTCAGTAAAAATCAAGACCATATTCCTACGAATGATGAGTATGTGTATCCTTAGTAACGGTGTTGCCTAGGAACCAAATCTAAGTGTTTTATGAAAAGTATATGATAAATAAATATGTCTCATATTAAACTTTTGAAAAAATAAAAATTGGTGACAATATACATGTATGCTTGCCGAACTTGCCATACCTACCTAGCTAGTCCTTGTTGCACCCGGAGGCACAAAGGGCAAGGACTAGGGATTTCCAGTTTTCTATGTTCTTAGCTGTCTTAGCTTACCTTCCATACAAGTGTTCAAATGCTAATAGAGAATAGCTCTTTCATGTATTTTTGGTTGTCCCCTGTCCGTTTCTTATGAAGTTAAATAATATCTATCAGTGCACTCAAAACAGACTTAGAAGTTCAATGAATTACATATTAGTTAGCTTAAGATAATATTATGAATGCAGCGATTTTGAGGATAGACTTCCTATATTTTCCTGCTAAAAATATATCTATCAGTTTCTTGGTGGAAATTTAAATCAGAATTAACTTAATCAAAAGGTCATTAATTATTAGGAGTTCGTGAAAAACAAACCTCTTTTTAAATCAAAAATTATAGAACATCAATTTGCTCAGAGATCACTGTTCTAACCTTTTAGCAAAATTAAGGAACTGTCAATATACCAAATAAAAAGTTATGCAATTGTATGATAATTAGTTCTTGTACTTAACGAAAAAATATTATGTGCATTTGTTTTTAATACTCTCAGTGTAGGCTACATAAGTTCACTGGCCAAGAAAATTCTTCACTTTTTTAACAGAAAAGACAAATGATTTTTTTTAAACTGTTGTCCTTTAATGACAAACAATCGTACCTTTAATGCCCTATTTTTTTTTGTATTTTGTAGGCATTTATCAAACTATAAATTTTCTGTAACATGTTCGTAAGTATTACAAAAAAAACACACAACGACAATACGAATAAAAACGACAGTTCATTCATTATCCCCAAACACAAAACAAACAATATTGATTAACAATTAACAATTGTTTATTAATTGATCGATACAATTGCATATATATACTGCAAAAACAAAATTGATACATCATTATTAAACAAGAGGCCAAGGGGCCACATCGCTCACCTGAGCAACAATATCCCTAACTCTGATCAAATTAGCATTACAGTATGAAAATCAAAATATCTTGACATTTAAGTACAGTAGATATTGCTCAAAATTTTGTTAAACATCTACCGATTTTTTTCCACATGTTTTCATGGTAAATACCAAGCCCCTTTTATTGTTGTACCTGTAAGAAGATTTTTTTCTATTTCTATATAACCCCCCTCCCCCCCCCCATTGTGGCCCACCTTTCTCTAGGAATTCATGTTTTGATCAAAGTTTAAGGTGCTCAACCCTAGCTTTCACACAAGTTACTGCTTTTTGGATCATAAACTTTCCCAGAATATTTTTAAAGATATTCTCTATATATTCCTAAAATGTAAAAATTCAACCCCCCATTGTTACCCAGCCCTACCCCTGGAGACCATGATTTAAACAGACTTGAATCTACACTATTTGAGGATGCCTTCACAAAAGTTTGAGGTTTCCTGACCTAACTTTTACAAGTAGAAGATTTTTTGAAAATTTTCTCTATATATTCCTATGTAGAAATTCATCCCCCATTGTGGCCCCACCCTACCAGCAGGACCATCATTTGAACAAAATTGAATCTATGTAATTGTATCGATCAATTAAAAAATATTGAATCTACGCTATCTGAGGATGCAATTTGAGCTTTTCTGGCCTAATAGTTTTTTGAGAAGAATATTTTTAAAGCTTTTCTCTATACATGTATATTCCTATGTCAAAATTCACCACCCCCCCCCATTATGGCCCCATCCTACCCCCGGGGACCATGATTTGAACAAACCTGAATCTACACTATCTAAAGATGCTTCAACTCCAATTTGAGCTTCTCTCGCCTTATAGTTTTTAAGAAGAAATTTTTTTAAGCTTTTCTCTATATATTCCTATGTAAAAATTCACCCCCCCCCATTATGGCCCCACCCTATCCCCAGGGACCATAATTTGAACAAACTTTAATCTACACTATCTGAGGATTTCTCCACTCCAATTTGAGCTTTTTCTGTCCAAATAGTATTTGAGAAGAAGATTTTTAAAGATTTTCTCTAAATATTCCTATGTAAAAATGTGAGCCCACATTGTAGCCCAACCCTACCCCCGGGGACGATGATTTGTACAAACTTGAATCTACACTATCTGAGGATGCTTCAACTTTAATTTGAGCTTTTCTGGCCAAATAGTTTTTGAGAAGAAGATTTTTAAAGCTTTTCTCTTTATATTCCTATGTAAAAACTTAACCCCCAATTGGTGCCCCACCGTACTCCCGGGGATCATGATTTGAAAAAACCTCAATCTACACAACCTGAGGATGCCTCCACACAAGTTAAAGCTTTTTTCGGCCAAATAGATTTTGAGAAGAAGGTTTTTAAAGATTTTCACTTTACATTCTTATGTTAAAATTCATTCCCCCATAGTGGCCCCACCCTACCCCCGGGGACCATGATTTAAACGTGAATCTACACTACCTGAGGATGCTTCCGTACAAGTTACAGCTTTTCTAGCGTTATAGTTTTTGAGAAGAAGATTTTTGAAAAATACCAACAAATTCTGAATATATATTAATTATCTCCCTTTGAAAAAGGGTGTGGCCCTTCATTTGAACAAAATTGAATCCCCTTCACCTAGTGATGCTTTAGTTTGGTTGAAATCTTCCCAGTGGTTCTCGAGAAGAAGATGACAATGTGAAAAGTTTACGACAACACCAACGCCAACGCCGACCTAAACCATGCATATAAGGGTAACAATAACATGATATCAACACAACAAAGATAATTTTGACATTTCTGGTGGCCAATATTGTTCAACAAAGTTATCCTTCTTACAAAAAAATGACAATAAAGGGATAGTGAATGGAAATTGTCTAATAAAATTGGAGCTTTTTTAAGTGTCGCAAGAGGTATAATTACATTGTGATACAACACCTAAATAAAAATGAACAAAAACACAAGGCTACTTATTTACATGCACAAAAAGAAAAAAAACACCAGAGATAATAAAAATGATATTTGTTTTTGTTTGAAATATTATGAAAATTACTTTCGTTCAGGTTTCTCAAACACGGAAATATACCCTGCAACTAATAACTAGCCTGAACATGATAAAGACAATAAAACAAAAAATCATCAGATAACATTGTATTTTTTTTTTGGTAAAGAAAAAAAATCTAAAAGCATAAATTAAGAAATAAAATACTCATACCATTGCTACATCTTGCAACATTACTTATTGATAAAAACAACACAAAACACAAAACAAAAACTCAAGTACAAAACTTAAATAACATTATATATGTAAAAACACACAGTGAAATTTTAAAATCTGGAAAGAGTCTACAGTTGAATCAGCAAAGAAAATTGTTTCGTATGCCAAAGAGAGCAAGCAATGGAATATGCATACATGTATATGTACATGTACATTTTACATATTTTATGCATAATAAATGTATATGATTTAGTTAATTATGCAATGTAACAACGAAAGACAATAAATAAATGCTTAATTTAAACATATAAGATACGCTTTATGCATGTTTTTATATTTTAAGATACACTAAAACTGCCAAGCTTAAAAAAACAGAAGTTTCAAAAAAATCTCAAAAAGTATATGATGAAAAAATAAACATAACGTAATTTATTTTTGTATAAATACTAATTATTATGACAATCAAATTTATCCTACTTATGTTTAAAGCAGCGATTCACGCCCACTAACAGTCTAGCACTCCAGACTGCTTTTCATCAGGAATGATCGTGATATTAGAGCCTATATTGTGTTTTAATTGTTAAACGTGTTTCAATATCTCAAAAAGGGGATCAAAACACATTTGTGTAAAATAAAAAAACCCAACACCAACACTACTACACAGTACACTTATCAGTTGTATTTATAAAATAAGGAATCATTCATTGGTGATGATATTGAATAAAGCCAAAAGGGCTTAATGATTCGATCACGTCGATAAATTCAAAGCATTCACATTATGACTCCTCATTACTTATACTTATGTAATGTTCCGCACTTGTACGATTAAATATTAAATTAGTCATTTATAAAATGTATTGGACAATACGTTGCACAATTAATTCGTAGTGTTATCACAGACACAGAGTTATAAGTAGTCATACATTTAAAATGAATTATCATATAAAGTTTATTTTGCTGAAAAATATGACTACAAATTAATCACCGACCTAATGGTGTCTGGTACCAATATCTTTTTGAGTTCGATACCTGCCACATTTGTGAATGATTATATGTAGTTAGATGTTTAAGGGTCATTTAACTACATGTTGCAATATATCTCTATACTGCATATCAATATCAAACAGATAAGATAGATAATTTAAAAAAAAACTAATTTGTTATATTTGTTAACAACACCTGCATTACAAAAACATAATAGTTATGGGATTTGGCACAGAGTTGAACAGTATTCTTAGGTGGTCAAGTTTACACACAATGACAAGTAGATAATAAGATAATATAAAAATTATTAAAGTTTACTTTAGTCAGAGACATATAAACCACACTCCTACGTGGCGATCATGCATCTGTAAAATAAAAAGACTGACATAACTAAAACGGTTTTTTTTATGCAATTAAGTTTTTATAATAAAAAATGTATAAATTCTGTTAATGCAATTGCAAGTAAACTGATTGTATTCAAATCATAAACATTAAAAAAATACGGAAATAAGTTATAGATTATCTTAACTCGTCATTTCTTCGGCATACTCAACATCTTATAAATCTTAATCTAAACGTCACAAATGTTTTTTTTTTTAGGTTGTAGAAAAAATGTTATCATAACACACAAGTACGAAAAAAACCATTGCATTTACAGTTGGCATCAGCAATTGCTATCATTAAAGGGACTTGGACACGATTTGACTTGAAATTTTCAAATTTTATTTTTCCATTTTTAATATATATATACTGATCTATATTGAAGTTAATAATCATTTGTCAAAATTTGAAAGTCAAATATAAAGTTATAAGCAAGATGTAGAGTTCATAATTGTTTCATAATTAAAGAAATATTAACTTCTATTTTCATTGGGCACTTCCGTTCGTCCGTTTCCTTTCCCGGCACAATAAACCTTGTCTCCAGGAGAAACGGTAAAGACTTAACCAACCAAACTTTGTGGGATGACAAATTATATCTGTAATTATGTTAAACATGTTTTGCATGAATCGGCGTAACTTCCAGTCGTCACTGGAAGTACTCCAAAAATTGATTTTTTTTTTTCATTTTCGTTGTTTGACATAAAAGTAAATTTTTTAAGTTTTCTTTATATGAAATATTATTTCCATTGTATTTTCTACTTGAAATAAGCCTATTAAATACACTTATATGAGAACGGAATACTTTTTTGTTTCTATAACAGCAAGAGTCTAGTTTCCAATATTTTTCTAGTCATTTCTATCTATCGAGGCAAGAAATTAACTGTACCATAACTCGCATTTTTTGTCTTTTAATCTCTAGATCTAGAAAAAAAAACCTGTTTATTTAGCCAAAATGGACGGTGACCCTTCCTAATTTTTAAAATAGTAGGAAAAGTATATGATATATGTGTTTAAAAATATTGCGTTCCCTGGAGTATTTTTTCTCAAATTTTGAAACATGTTATTTACTGTCTCGTATAGACCTTAAAAAAGACGTAAATTTATGATGCGGCGATGTCACGTATACATCATGATACCCTGCATTAAAGGAAGTGAACATGAAAAAAATAATTGTTGCTTAATAAATTTTAAAAGCCTTTTGAAACTTAAAAATGAGGTCTGTTACCTTTTTGTTTATTTCTAAAAAGAGATTTTATCAATTTAACACTCTCAGTGAAAGATTTATGGAGGTAATCCATTATTTCCCAGCATGCATCTGTTCTCTGACGTAGATAAGCCACATTGCTGCTGGTGACTGGGTCAATGTTGGAACTAGGCCAGTGTTTATGTACAGAGTTGATAAAAGAGTTGATAAAAGAAAAAATATGCCTTGATGTGAAGAAACATTTTGTGTACTGTCATGAGAAGACAAGGATTTAGTGCATTTCTATAAATGAACCTCAGATAACTATTTATGATTTGTACAAAAAATGAATAGATAAATTAATTTGTGAAATATAAAACCATCACATTCCAGATGTTTGTACGGAGATGCATGTGGCAGTCATAAATAAAATGCTGTTTTTAGATTTCAATTTTAATTAATATAAAATTGTAATTCCATTTTCCATGTGGGGTTTCTTACCATTACTTTTTATTTAAATGCCCTGGAAATTTTTCTGATTTTTTTTTTTTACATACGATCTTGATGATATGTACGCCGGTTCTGTTTATGCTGTCAGAAGAATAACAGGACTAAGACACTTTTTAAAAGTCAGGATGCTGTGCAATGCACCTTGTGTGCTCATTTATGTAGCACACATAATGCTCAAACTCATAAACAAGAAATTCCCGAGTGCAAGAAAAAATAGGTCACAATAACACTGATCCACGGACATTCCATTCTAGTTACATGTCACATTTAACTGCTGGTGGGAATGCATCATTCTGAGATCCAAAATATTCCTCCATAAACACTGTTTAAAATGACAACTCTTTACATTCCTTACAAGTTTCCATTCACAATTTGATGATGGCATTTTATCTTTGTTACTAAACGTGTGTAAAAATGCAATGTGTCTCACTGACGGCAGCATCAGTGCTGCCCTCTCTTAGATGTTTAGAGATAACCCAGCAGGGAGGTAATGGTTTTAACAATATGGCGGCACTCATGGATTGCAAGAATTAGTTATTCTAAGTGGTATATCTTTTTACTGAGGAAAGCTCTGTCTATACGGTTTTCAGATATCATTATACACATCACACAGACAAATTTGAGCCCTTGATAATTTTTTCATGTTCACTTCCTTTAACATAATTATTTTTGTAATTATTCAACGAATTTCGGTCAAATTTTTAATTCGAATAAACATTTTGATTTGGCAATTTTTTATGTTATTTATATATTACAAGCGCGATGTATAGTTTGACATTACTTTTGGATTAACCCTTGTTTATTTCATTTCATTGTTTCTTTAGTCCGAAATATCTGACGTTTTCGTGGCTTTTTAACGATTTGATACAATTCTTCATGCCAGAAAAACATCAGGACCGGCGCTAAAACAAAAACTGGTACTTTGCCGCCTCCAACTGAAGAGAAAATAGGTCTACAACATTATCGTTTATCACTGTGATTATCAAAATGTGAAGTAAAATTATTTTTCGAGCTGTATTAGTGAGTTTAAAATCACATTTATTTAAAATCGAGCCGAGAATGCCGCTTCAAGTTAGAGGTGAATTTCCAGTTTTCGTAATGACGTCGGTTCTGACGTTTTCCTGGCATGTAAAAAATCCAATAGTTCAAAAACCTAGTAAACATCAGAATTTTCGGACTATACGGAGGTATTCAATACCAGCTTAATGAATTTTACCTTCATGAATCATATATGTTTCACATTCATGATCAGAGTGTTCCTTATCTGAAAAACAAAACCAGGTATCATGTGATGACTAGAGTAATTTCATTTGGAACACAATTATTTGCTGCAAAATTGCTCATGGAAAAAAAACCCCAAACATATTAAAATGAAAAAAAGAAAGAGTTTATTTCATGTCCAAATAACAAAATGTTGTTATGCAGACTGTGAATATTATGCATTACTCAAAATCTAAAATTGGAATATATATATATATATATATATATATATATATATATATATATATATATATATATATATATATATATATATATAATTGTATTTTATAGTATTATTCTAATTTTACTTACCTTTTTTGTACTTTAAAAAGCTTTCAATGCTTGTTATGCTTGTTATGCTTTTGATGATATCAGAAAGCATGTCTAAAGAAAAAAGTTATCTTGCTATTAATTGCTGTAATTGTAAAATTGTTTCAGTTTAAATTTAAATTGCTTTTAAATTTTTCCCTTTATTGTCTAGAATATAATCCAGTAACCCATTACATTATTGGTACATGATTAGGTAATGATTGATTAGTGAGAGCGTAAACGATTTTTCTTAAAAATCGCCATGTTACTAAAATTGATTGATGTTAGATCTGAGCGATAGGTTTTATATTCTAAAAGAATTAATGGCTCATTATTGGTTTAAGCCAGATCATGGCAATATATGAGTTTTCTCAGTTCAATCTTTACCAAACTTGACAGGATGATGCATTCGACAAATTGGGTTCTGCATATGAGCTACAGTTGTGGATGTTGGGAGAATGATTGGTTTTTAAACAGTTCTTTTGGCCCAATTTTTACTGCACGAGACAAGTCAATACTATAATCATCAAGAACGCTCTTGGTGCGTTTGATTAAAGGGAAAGGTCAGGCAAAAATAAAGAAGAGTTGAAATAATTATATTTACCATAAAAATGATGTCAACAATTATATTTCACTTAACATAATCCCAATTAAGCAATAATCACTGATTAAATATCAAAGTTTGACAAAATCATGGGAGCTGCCATTTTGATGCTCTTCACTGTTTAGAGTTAAATATTGTGTGGCTTATCTTCGGGTTTTATCGCAGCATCCCGATAACTTCCAAATGCCCAGTGATGTCAGCATACCCCATTCAGAGTTCTTATCAGTTCACCCATGTGGTCAGTGCCTAGGAAAGTTTAACAGTTATGTGTGTGTAAATATGCCTGTTTGTCAAGCCTTTAATTGCACAAATAAGCAAGGAGAATGCAAAAAAAGTTTTTTTGTGATACCAAACCTTGCCAAAGATGCTGCATCAAAACGAAGATGCAAACAATGGATTACTAAATAAATTTAAAGAATGGAAAGTTGTGTTTTGAAACTTATGTTTTCAATACTAAAAAGCTTGTTTGTGAAGATCATTTCACCCCAGATTGTTTTGAGAGAAATCATGTGGCAGAATCTCTTAATTTTTTTCCACGATGTAAAAAAATTGGTCAGTTATGCAACCTATATATCCCATATTCCCAACTGTATAATCGCACTGTTTACAACACATGCATTCCTCCACAGTGGGCATCACCTCGCATTGTCCACAGGAACACCATTCCTCTAATGTTGGAATAATTGGACTTGATGGGTTATTATCATTAGCAAGATTTTCAAGTTCTTCCGTATATTCAGGTTCAAATGCATATGGTTCTATCCCAAATACATTTTCTTGCGCCATTCTTCCAGAATTTTGTTATACAATGTGTGGGTCAAGTAATCGAAGTGGTATGCTGACGTCACAGAGATGCTATCATGGCAGCCTCCATGCCCTTGCGGGAGATTTAACACTCACCAGATAATTAAACCAAGTTTTACGGCTTAAGATGAGATAATGGGATAAGGTATATGGTGGGTGTTAAATACAAACTTTAGTATATCTATTTCACTAGATTTTTTTTTTTACCTGACCTTTCCCTTTAAGCTTAACTGGGTGAACACTAGTGGATACCAAGTGCATTTAAATAGTGTTGTGTAGGGAAATTAAATCTAAATATGGCGGACAATGATGATGTTTAAAACAATCTGATGTTCAGCGACGATCCTTCGATTTTTCTCACAATGAAAGATAATACACACATTTTAAATGTACTGATATATATTCAAAAATCATGCGCGCCCTCATAAAATTTCGATTTATATCAATTTTACTATTGCCTCTCTTTTATAGGTTCAGTTTAAATTCATTCAGAATTTAATCAAAGGCAAAGGTGTCACTCCTGTTTCTTAAATGGCGAAGAGTTTAGCCTTTTTTTATTACTGTGGATTCTTTATTTTAAGCGAGTACTTAATTCCGCAAATCAATTGTTTTCCATCAGCTCGCAAGAATTTTCAAATATTGATGGAGTTGAGGGCATTGATTATATTAGCCCCCGAGGGACGAAATATTGCCAGACGCGAAGCGGAGGGCAATATTTTTGTCCCAAGGGGATTAATATAATGAATGTTGCCCGAAAACACAGTCAACATTTTCTTTGTTCTATAGAGAAACAAACCAAAATCTAAGAAAGTAATTGAAAACAGATCGCCGTAATTTTCTCAGCTGAACAAAGAATTTACGAATTAAATTTTGTGCAAAGTTCATTTCCAAAATATCTTCAGCATCAAACGGTCACTGGTGATTTTTCATCGCCCGTAAGAAATGATAAACAGATGTTCTACCTGATTTTACTTTACAGTCATTCGCAAATCCTTATATCCGTTATGATAGCGAACGGTAGCATTGCGAGTTCGTAGTTTACTTTGCCTTGACTGACTGTCTATTATGACGTCACCTTGTTTTGGAGTCGCGAAGAATTATTTACGTCATTGTTTACGAATCAACAAATCAGAAGCGACTAATTTCAAAAGAGGGGATATTCTCTAGATATTATTCTTAGCTTGTCAATATTAAAAAAAATATTGACCAGTCAACATTTTCGAACGAGCTAATATTACAATTATTGACTATACTATTCGTCTATATAGAGTTATAGTGTGAGAATATACTACTGAATATAACAATATAAAATAGCGAATGACGAATTTGTTTCATAGTTTCCTGTAGCTTACATCTTTTCGAAATATAAAAGAGATTTTAAAATTCGCGAGATGTGCTTCTCGCGATTTAACGCATACATCAATTCTCTGTGTTTAGTTAGAAATCTACAGTATGATTCTGTATTTGTCTTTGATTAAACGCATTTGTAGACGCAATAATCTTTTTTTTCTAAACTTTATCTATTCTCGTTTTCAGGCGAAATCTTGTATCTAGCAAAAAGGCAACTTTAACACCTCTTTATACGTTTTGCCCAAAAAGGAACAGCATAATATAAAGAAAAATCACATTCCATCAGAAAAATAGCACATTGCATAATGCTATAGAAAATGCATATCATTACAAATACACATGGCCTACTCATACAAGAGGAATATGGGGCCACATCGCTCACCTGAGCCACAATGGCTTTATATATTATACTAGTTGGTGCATTTAACTTTAAAAAATTCTATAGATGTGAAAAATAAAAATGTACCTCAATACGCTCATTTCCTCAAATTAAGAACATTCAAAAATTTAATTGGTCTTCCCCAATTAAAAACGACTGTTGTTTACCTGACATGAACTCATGTGACTTTTATATCTTTACTCCCTTGATTGATGAATACACTCGAATGATAAATGTTGTCACGTGATCTGTTAAAGGGCAATTATAAACAAGCATTCTGAGAGTATTGCATAAGCAATACACGTCCCCTACCGGTTTGTAGAAATTTGTGAAAACAATGCACTGTTATGAAGAATATCATTCTTACCGTCTTCTCTACCCCGAATCAATAGACCAACCCGATAACGAACCCGATTGTAAAAAAATATTATCCAAAAACCCTATGGATTAAATTAACAACACAATGCTTGAAAATGTAACGTGTAGGGGGTAGACTATTTGTCTGGCGTTACTATGGGATAAGGGTCTGCGTAGAATCAGACCTCGGAAATAAAACAGATTGACACAACGTATTTACAAGATCTTGGTCTTCCTGGTCCAGGCTATGGATGAAACCGAACACTGTCTCAATTAGATGTCTTAGACCTGTGGCCCAAACCAATGTCTCAAACCAAGTGCCGAAGCACCAGGTTACTTCTCAGTAACAAGGGTATCTGCGCTACTACTGGGTCTATACAACAGAGGTTCAAACGCCTCGTATACCCCAGTTCCAACACACCTCGTAGCCAAGATGCTCAACCGAGGATACCAACACCTCGAAGAACCCGATACCCAAGAGAATATGCCAACACTTCTCTTATCTGAACCCACTGTGTGTTTAGCCTTCCAAGTTCTCTGCCGAGCTGTAGCTATCGATAGAGGATGCCTACACCCCTATCTCCGTCGAGAACGTAACCGCTAACAAAGTGATCAACATTTTAAGTCGCAGAGAGTACCCACAGGCAGGAGTTTCAAATAAACATACACAGGATATAGCCACGTAGTCACTCTGCCACACACAGTCGGAAAAGCATTATTTAAATAAACCGCTCTAAACAGTAAATGGGTGTTTAGTTTCATCCATGCCATATTTTGAATAAATAATACTGCCTGTATCATACAGAAACCTCTGTTATCTTTAAATCTAAGTATTTATATACAATGATTATTATTGTAAAGAAGATCAAATAATATCCTAATGATTAGAGATAATTAACAAGCATTTAATGATGTAAATCAATATAACTAAGGGAGGTAACTCTATCACAAAAATGCGTGCTTCGCTACATTACCCCCTCCCTAAGTTTATGCGCCCTCGCATAAAATATGTCTTTGCCTAAGACAACTGGCTAATATCTCACATAGTCTTGCAACCAGACTGGTGGTCTCCGTGTTCGCTTATTCTCTGAGCAAACACCCTCAAGATTGCTTTCCCTATCCGATTCGTCCCCATCGGTCCTTGGTATCTCATCGTCATCAGCCTTTAGATCTGCATCTACTTCTTCGTCTGCCAACACTTTGGACTTGTGTAGCCTCAGTCTGTCTGCATGAATGACCTGTAACTTGCCCCGATATTCACAGTCTACCTCATAGAGCAGGTCAGACTTCTTGCCTACGATAGTGTATGGCCCTCTCCAGTAACTAGTAAACTGTTGCCTACCTTCCTCTGTGGGAAGAACACATACACTTTGTCGTTTTTAGCAAAACGTTGCCAGTTTACCTTTGCGTCATGATACTGCTTTTGTCTGCGCATTTCTTGCCCTGTGTGATAACGCACTGCACTATGCGCGTCTTCCATACGAGCTTTTAGCTCCCATGCCCATTTATGCTGTGGAACCTCATTAACTTCTGGTGGCATCTCGTACATAATATCGAGAGGTGTCGAAACCTCTCTCCCAAGCATTAGAGAGTTTGGAGTAAACCCCGTAGTCTCATGCTCTGCAGACCTGTACGCCATCATAACGTACGGCAAGTGAACATCCCAGTCTTTATCATGGTGTTCATCTACATAGGGGCTAAGCATTGTTGCTAATGTTTTATTAAAGCGTTCGACCATGCCGTCAGACTTGGGGTGATACGGCGTAGTCCGTGTCTTCTTTATCCCTAAAAGCTTGCAGACCTCGGTAAATAAGCGACTCTCAAACTGCGAGCCTTGGTCAGAGTGAATTACATAAGGAACCCCAAGCCTCACAATGAATTGTTCCACAATAATATTCGCAACGGTTTCAGCTTCCATGTTCTTCATAGGAAAGCTTTCCGTCCACTTGGAATAATAGTCAGAAACTACCAAGATATATCTATTCCCTTTCTCTGTCAATGGTAGTTCTCCAAGTATGTCTCTGGCAATGCGCTCCATTGGCACTCCTACCTGTGTTATCTGCATAGGCGCTCGTTTGCTTTTCTGGCACCCTTTTCGTCTGCTACATTTGTCACATCCAGCGATGTATGCCCGAACATCAGACTGGATCCCTGGCCAATGATAGCCCTGTCGGATTTTAGATATTGTCTTAGACACATCAAGATGTCCTGACGATCTGTTGTCATGGTATTGAGCCAGGACCGTGCGTCGCTCACTGTATGGCACAATGGCTTGCATCTTTGTACCTTTGTCATCGACCCATTTCCGATGCAGAATGCCGTTGTCAATGGTCAGAATTTTGAACTGAGACCAAAGTGACTTAAGGACTCGTCCTTCGCTGCTGATTGTAGCATAATCGGGTTTCTTTCCACTCTCGACCCATTGCTTGACCATCTTTAAGCGTTGGTCACTATCTTGGAGGGTTTGTATAGAAATAGAGGAAGGTTTAACTTCGACATGAGAGACAACTGGTACAGTTTCACGTTCCTGGTCCGTAGTAAAACCACATTGCTTACATGGTTTGCGACTAAGTGCGTCAGCGTTAGCATGTTGTTTGCCGGGACGGTGTTCAATTTTCATGTCAAAAACGCTTAGTGACCCTAGCCACCGAGCCAATTGTCCCTCGGGATTCTTGAAGTTTAGCAGCCAACGCAAGGAACTATGGTCTGTGCGTACTGTGAACTGCTTTCCATACAGAAAATGTTTAAAATACTTTGTAACGTAGACAACTGCGAGCAACTCTTTTCTGGTGACGCAGTACTGGCGCTCAGCCTTGGAGAGAGTACGACTAGCGTAGGCAACGGACCTTTCTATACCGTCAATGCTCTGAGATAAAACGGCCCCTATCGACATATTGCTGGCATCCGTATCCAGGATGAATTCGTGGCTAAAATTTGGCATTGCCAGCACAGGTGCCTTACATAGTCTCTCTTTCAAATCAGCAAAGTCTTCTCTGCATTCCTTTGTCCATTCCATGGCACTTCCTTTCTCTGTTAGCTTGGTCAGCGGTTTGGCTCCTTCAGCAAACTGTGCTATAAACCGTCTGTAATACCCACAGAGACCAATGAAAGAACGCACCTCACTCACATTGCATGGCTCGGGCCAGTTTTTCACTACCTTAACATTCTCTGGATCTGTTGAGATCCCTTCCTCTGAAATGACATGGCCCAGGTACAACACTTTCTTTGCAAACAATGTACACTTCTTAGCTTTCAGTTTAAGGCTAGCAAGTCTATCAAACACGGTTCTTAAATTCTGGATCATGTCTTCAAATGTCTTCCCTACGATGATAATATCGTCTAGGTAGATCAAGCAGGTTTCCCACTGCAAACCTGTCATAACTTTCTCCATGAGTCTCTGAAACGTTGCCGGTGGGCAACTTAGACCAAATGACATTTTCTTAAATTGAAACAGCTCTTTCCTTGTCATAAATGCTGTCTTTGGACGGTCTTCTGGCCTAACTGAGACTTGCCAATACCCGGAAAATAGATCGAGAGTACAAAATCACTTGTTGCCTGACAAGCTATCTAATGACTCGTCGATCCTGGGAAGTGGGTACGCATCTTGTATCGTCACTTTGTTAAGCTTCCGATAGTCAACACAGAAGCATGTAGAACCATCCTTCTTACGCACTAAAACTACTCCAGCTGCCCATGGGCTGGACGACGGCTCAATGATTCCATCCCTGAGCATCTCTTGCACATGCTCATCTACGGTATCAGCTGAGTGATATGGAAGCCGACGCAAAGGCTTTTTTATTGGTTTGGCATTACCAACATTTATCTCATGTTCTACAACATTGGTAGAACCAAGCTCAAAGTTGTCCTTTGCAAACAAATGATCATATTCTCTTAGAAGACTCCACACAGCTTCTTTCTGTTGGTCTGACAAGTCCTCACTGCAACGACCTAACAAACTCTTCAACTGATCATCAAGGCCTGTGCGGCACTTTTGTGTACGATACCAACATGTTCAACAGGAGTTAATTGAGCCAAGAGCGTTCCTTTTCTGACTAAGCATGATTCGTCAGAGGAGTTCAGCAATCTTAAAGGTACTATGTTAGCGCTTTGTACCAATGATCGTCCAACAATTGCTGGTAAGTCGTTTCTATCTCTCTCTACAGGTTCAATAATACCATCACAATTGTAGAGACATTCGCCTTTAGGTACACAAATCTGACCAGACACAATAACCTCTTGATTTGCAGGGATCGTAACTTGGTTCATATTCACAACCCTAAAGCAACCAAAATGACCTTTCTTCTCCATGTGAAATTTATTAAACTTCCCAATGCAAAGTTCTTGGTTCGGCACATCGACCATGCAACGATACTACAACGAAATAACATATATATATACAAGTTGAGATGAAATTAGGAAAAAACTTTTTGTATCTGTGCAGCAGTGGCTCGAACCCCTGGGCAGTAGGTCTCTGTGGAGCCACTAGGCCAAGCAGTTCGTTGTATGGCTTTGCATAACATTTACACTTCAATACTTAGTACATGTAAATGTGACTGGTAGGGCCTATATAAAAGGCAGATTTATGACAGGAATAAAAAAAATCTGGATAGATTAGAGTTATCAAACATAGTTGAGGATCGGAGATTGTTAAGGTAACATTTTCTTAACATAATTATGTCATATGTCATTAGGTGAACAAGTATCTGACTGTCTAAATATCAAACTCGGCTATAGCGCTGTGTTTAGAGCACTGGCACAGTCAGTACACCAGAGGCACCTAAAGTTTCCAATTGAGACTTCACTTTTCATCTGCATACTAAATCACATAAACATACAGTGCTCATGTAAAAAGTTCATGTATTGTTTTATTATTTTTTTTTTTACTGATTTATATATCTTATCATGTATTATTTTATATCTTCAGCTATGATACATTCTGGTATGGGACCAACTTATGTCATCAATTTTCTCAGTACCTGTAACATTATAGAAAAAAAGAGATCTCAGCATCAATTGTAAACCAGGCCAAAGAGTCTTGTCGTAGAGCTAGAGAGGAAGAAATGGATGCTACATCAGACCAATTGGAGTACAGTTTTGATGCTGGATGGCAGACCAGAGGATCTGGCTGTCAGTACAATAGTAGTACTGGTATGAACATTACTGCATGTCATTGAATGTTATAAAGCTAGATTTATTTAGTGTAGAAAGCATCCAATTATTATAGAGATTAAAATATATCATGCCCTAAATACATAAGTGATAAATTCAAAATTTAAAAAATGACAATATATATATACATGTAGGGTAGACATTTTGTTGAATATCTTTAATAAATAGGTGTGGACTCCAGTAAGCATTTGTTAGTTAAAAATGTTTGTCTTATAATCAACAGGTCATGTCAGTATTATAGGTGCTCAAAGTGGAAAGGTCCTTGAGTTTGATGTGAGGTCAAAGACATGTAAAGTTTGCGAGTATCATTTTGATAGAAATGAAACAGTACCAAATCACAACTGCAGCAGTAATTGGTTAGGTTTGTATGTCTTGAAATTGTTTATATGTTAATGTAGTGTATATATGTGCTAGCAAAGAGCTACCGGTACTATAAATGATATATTTAATGCAAATACTGGTAAGTGTCACTGAAATGATTTTCTTGAGGTAAAAGTCATAGCACGTTTAGTTTATCAGTATTAACATGAATAATATGTCATTGAATTAATTTTTGTGTTGTAGGTTCTGGTAAGGCCATGCATGGATCCAGATATGGCTTCAGCAATGTTATATCGGATGAAGGAAGATGGATGTGAGGTTCAGACCATACATGCTGATAATGATTCCACCACTGCGGCTCAACAAAGAAGCAGGACAAAAATCATCTGAAAAAGAACTTGACAAAACAGCTGTATAAACTAGCCAAAGATCATAAACAACTGAAACCAACTGGTACAATGTCATATGTTACCAGATGCTTTATGTATGCAATATCCTCAAAACATAATTCTGAAGAAGAGCTGACATCAAAATTGGAGATGGTTGTCCCTCAGATGTTTGGAGACCACAGTCTTTGTGCAGAGGCCGCATGGTGTACATATCAGAAAAATCCAAAGGCATTCAGGTACTTTTCAAATTTCATATGATTAGAACAGACAATAAATTGGTTTTTTTGATGCTAAAAGAATAGGACTTACATGCATTTAAACAATTATATGCATTCTTTGGTGATTCATGATGATATAAATGTAGACAACATTACAGAAAAATACATAAATGCGCAACTTGCATTAGCTGATGGTGATAAAAAAAAACAATTCTGAAATGATAGCTACCTTCATAGCCTGCATGAATCATCAATCACATTGACTTTGTAGAAGAAACCATACCGGTACTCAGTGGATGAAAATATATGTTGGTACTTGTATGATAAGAAGTCTTTAAACCATCATTGAAGCTAGACAAGGGTACGGTATGGTTTCACATGTTAGATATTTTTGTAAACAGGAATGACCCTAGTACATGTACTGGTGTGAACCCCATTTCAGAGACTTGTTTACATTCATGTAGTTTTGACAAAATTATGTCTTTGCTGAAATCACTGTAAACACAGTGTGTAGATTCAGTGCAGCATCTTAATCATAAGAGGAATATAGTGGAAATTTCTGATATATGGTATAACTTGGTTTATGATTCCTTTCTTTAATTATTTCAGATTCAAGCACCTTCTAAAAGGCCAACCATTGTCAGGTGATCAGCTAAGAGCAGCACTGGATAACATAACGGAGAATTTCAAAGGCATGGCCTCTCAGCTGCAAAAGCTTGGATCCACACAAAGCAATGACAATGTTAACAACATAGTGGCAAGCAAGGCCCCAAAGAATAGGTATGATGTAATCATGTTGTTTTGTGAAATGGAATTTCCATTATGGCAATGTAGCTAAATTTTATATTGAAGATACAAGTACATGTACTTATTTTCATAAAATAATAAATTTTGACAACCACGTATTTATGTAAACCTGTTATACTCTGTCCAAGGTTCCAGTTTCTATCACGTCAATGTAAAATTGAGATAAATGAGAGGTATAAGAAATTTTATCATTTGTTGACCAAGTAGAACTTAACAAAAGCAGGGTGTTTAAGGTGTTTAAGTATAAATGTGTAAATGATTTAATTTTCTTTACAATTAAGGTCATATGGCAGCACAGCATCCCTAGTAACTTGAGTCTCAGCAGCAGTCTTACAGAAGAATGTTGGATACACATACATTGAAGAGGTACTTGTTTATTTAAAGATATGGTAACTATGTAGTTTCTCTTTCCTTGGTCAAAACTGGCTCAAACCTCACAACTGCAAACGAATGTTCTTGGGTAATATATATGTGCAGTTTGTGACCTGAGCTTTTTTCTAAAATCATAAATTACGGTCAAAGCTCAACTTTTATAGGTCTTTGACCCTTTTCTTTCTTTACCAGAAATTGAGTACCATATCAACGATTTTGAGTGGCAGATATGTGTCTGTTTGGTACTGTAACTATTTTGTGTTCCAGGTAAACAGAGATATCCTCTTGTCTCCAGGGGAAGTTACTAAGAAGCATGGAAGTAGCATGGATAATAAGAAGTTGTAGCATAAAAAAACATGCATCAGTTTCCTTCAAAAGGAGACGCCTGTTATTGAAGGTATTGTTTTGTACATTATACTTTTATGAAAAAAAATGATGTGTTCACCATTCATTTCAATGGCAGAGCTACATATTTTGCATAACTAATCACAAAGTGAACCAATTTCAATTGAACTGCACTAGTTGGTCAAGATCAGTATGTCTGTGTGCTCTGCAGTAGATAAGCTGAACCTTAGTCTTTATGATTTGTTAGCTTGAACAGAATCTGTATGATTTTTTTGTATTGTTAGTAAAATGTTCTATATTTAGGCTACAAATGAGTTTCAAAAGGGTAGGTACAATGCAGCACACATTGTAAAACTTGTTATACTAAATTGTATATATTTCTATTTTCCTTGAAAGAAAAGACAACACTGGAGGGAGTCAGCAAATTATGTAAAAGAAGGGAAAACTTACGAACGAGACATTTCATCAGCAGATGTAAACCCATGTGATATAGAAGCTTTACCTGGAAAGCGTAACTTCACTGGTGACGAAAACACAGCTTGGTTTTTAAATTCTAATAACGCTGAAGTAATTAACTGTTAATATAAGTTTAAGCTAAGAACTTAGATGACAAATCTCATTTGATACTGAATGCATGGTGCAAATTAAATTTTTTATTGGTCATTTTATACATTTCTTTATGATTTATAGAGTGCAAAGAAAGGAGGGGGGGGGGGGGGGGGTAACTCATCACATCACAGCTCAGTAACGAACCCTTAATGCCATGCTCATATTGTCACATATTGATCAGTACACACTACTATATGAAATATGTTAATTAAAAAAAAAATGTATTGGATAGTTTTTTTTGTTTGTCTATGTTTAATATGATACGTAAAAATAACAAAATGCAGGCGATAGTTCCCCATGTTTCAAAGCATAGATAATTAAAGCGAAACAAAAATCAAAACAAGCTAACATCAAATAATAAAAACTGTCAACGCATTGAAATATTTGACCTCAATTTACTTCACAAAATTGGCACCAATGTATCTTGCATGTTTTAAAGCTTCCCTTCGCACGCGAACTGTTGCACAACAAACAAATTCATCTTCGTCAGATCTACCCGTTTAGCATACGTCCAACATGGCTGCTTTAAATAAAGAACCTCGTTTTTAGCTCACCTGAGCTGAGAGCTGAAGTGAGCTATTCTGATCACATTTTGTCTGTCGTCTGTCTGTCCGTCCGTAAACTTTTCACATTTTCAACATCTTCTCAAGAACTACTTGGCCAATTTCAACCAAACTTGGCACAAATCATCCTTAGGCAAAGGGGATTCAAACTTGTGAAAATTAAGGGCCACACCCGTTTTCAAGGGGAGATAATTAGAAATTAATGAAAAATTTCGAGAAATTTTCAAAAATCTTCTTCTCAAGAACCAGAAAACCAGGAAAGCTGAAACTTGTATGGAAGCATCCTCAGGTAGTGTAAATTCAAAGTTGTGAAATTCATGACCCCCGGGGGTAGGGTGGGGCCACAATGGGGGGTCGAAGTTTTACATAGGAATATATAGAGTAAATATTTAAAAATCTTCTTCTCAGAAACTAAACAGCCAGGAAAGCTGAAACTTGTGTGGAAGCATCCTCAGGTAGTGTAGATTCAAAGTTGTGAAATTCATGACCCCCGGGGGTAGGGTGGGGCCACAATGGGGGGTCGAAGTTTTACATATGAATATATAGAGTAAATCTTTAAAAATCTTCTTCTCAGAAACTAAACAGCCAGGAGAGCTGAAACTTGTGTGGAAGCATCCTCAGGTACACAGGGCGAAAAACCATCTTTAAGCAAGTCCTTAAAGGTGGCTTAAAGGTGACTTAAAGGAGCTTAAAGGCTATACAACCTTTAAGCCGCCTTTAAGTCACCTTTAAGCAAGTGCTTATAGGTCCTTAATGTCCAAACTTCTTTAAGCTACCTTTAAGCCACCTTTAAGCCACCTTTAAGCATCTTTAAGTGGCATTTACGCTCTCTTTACGCTGCCTTTACACTGTCTTTAAGTGGCCTTTAAGTCAATATTGATCAAGCTGAACAATAAAATTAAAACATATATTAAATGCAAAAGCTCTCATCCGAGTGATAATATAATTTCCAAGGAAGGGGGGGGTGTTCCAGGCGGTTTTAATCGTCGCTCCATTAAACACAGATCGCTATCATCAGCACCGCTCTGATGGACACAGATTGCCGTTATAAAATTCTTTATAATTTTTTGGGGGGTTTCAAAATTATTGTAGGTATGAGCGCAGTCTCTGTATCTTAATATGTGCGTAAAACTAATTAAAGTATGTTTGTTTCCTATTATAAATTAATCGGTGAAAAAAATCTCTCTCTCTCTCTCTCTCTCTCTCTCTCTCTCTCTCTCTCTCTCTCAGTTCATCCGGTTATTAAACAAAATAAAGATAATGAACCAAAAATGCATGATTTAATTTGTTAATTGGTTTAAGGTTTGTATTTTTTTTTCAATTTTCATTATTTCTAACTCTAGATCTGCTAGATACATGTTAAAGATGAAAAGATTCTCAACTGCCTTTGTTATATCGGGCAGGAAATTACTGCTTTGTTTGTCTAGACATAGTTTTGTTCGTTTGTGTATATCTTATTAAAGTCTATTGTTTGTCCAACTTTAGAAAACCCCTGGAACTAACACAGAATATACAAGATATACACAGCAGTTGTGTCGTGTGCCCAGGTGCATGTTTGTGTATATCTTATTAAAATCTATTGTTTGTCCAACTTTAGAAAACCCCTGGAACTAACACAGAATATACAAGATATACACAACAGGTGTGTCGTGTGCCCAGGTGCACGTCAGGGTTTCTAAAGGCGTTGAATCTTAGTATGTACGAGTATACGATAAGTCTAGTGAATAAAAGTTAATTTACATTTGTAATTCATTTTCAAAGTATTATTTCCTAGCTCTGGGTTTCAAAGATGTTACGTCTACAAATTAACGATACATGTATGTAAGAGTAAAATCTTGAGGCTAATTAATTAATGTACCGGTGATCATAAATAGGGGTTGATTATTTAAATATATGTATAAGGGTAAATATGTCAAATATACCCGGCCTGGCACATCATACAATTGTATGTACAAGTCATTTGCAATTGCCACATGCAGTAAATACGTCACCGGTAATTGGTAATTTTGTTTGTTATAGAATTGATAGTTTAAAAATCATGTACATGTACATACAATTATATGTAAATATTTAAACATATTGGAACGGCGCCGCGATCATGAAAACCGGGAAATTGCGGGAAATTGAGCAAATACCCTAATAGTATCAATGCATTTAATAAAAGAAATGATTTCATTTTCTTTCTTACATTTTTATTTTATTCAATTTATAAATTAGATATAATTGATTGTTACAAACTGAATGGTTTGTCAAAATCTTTTCAAGTAAACACATTCAATACAGTGATTCAATATCCACTGATATATAGGATATAAAACGCTCATATATCTGTAAGTTGCCGTGGCGCAGAGGGTGTGTGGTGATGCTAGAAAGCTAAGGGTCTCGGGTTCAATTCTCGCCGTGGCCGGTTTTTTTTTTGTGTTTTTTTTTTCATTTTTCTTTCTAGAACAAAAACCGTTTTAATACCTTTTCTTTCATAAAGTTAATACATTTTGTTGGAAATTAAGCACAATATTGAATTAATTTTTTTTAATGGCTTAAAGGTGGCTTAAAGGTAGCTTAAAGGTGGCTTAAAGGTGGCTTAAAGAAGTTTGGACATTAAGGACCTATAAGTTGTCCTTAAAGGTGGCTTAAAGGTGGCTTAAAGATGGTCGTTAAGCTGCCTTTAAGCCATCTTTACGCTTTCTTTAAGCCACCTTTAAGCAATACTTATAGCTTAAAGGTAGCTTAAAGGTGGCTTAAAGATCGTCTTTAAGCTACCTTCAAACACCTTTAAGCTATCTTTAAGGAGGACTTAAAGATGGTCATTCATCCTGTGGTAGTGTAGATTCAAAGTTGTAAAATTCATGACCCCCGGGGTAGGGTGGGGCCACAATGGGGGGTCGAAGTTTTACATACATGTAGGAATATATAAAGTAAATCTTTAAAAATCATCTGCTCAGAAACTAAACAGCCAGGAAAGCTGAAACTTGTGTGGAAGCATCCTCAGGTAGTGTAGATTCAAAGTTGTGAAATTCATGACCCCCGGGGGTAGGGTGGGGCCACAATGGGGGTGTTGGGTGTTAAAATTTTACATAGAAATATATAGAGTAAATCTTTGAAAATCTTCTTCTCAGAAACTAATCAGCCAGGAAAGGTGAAACTGTTGTGGAAGCATCCTCAGGTAGTGTAGATTCAAAGTTGTTAAAATCATGATCCCTGGGGGTAGGGTGGGGCACAATGGGGGGTCGAAGTTTTACATAGGAATATATAGAGTAAATCTTTAAAAATCTTCTTCTCAGAAACTAATCAGCCAGGAAAGCTGAAACTTGTGTGGAAGTATCCTCAGGTAGTGTAGATTCAAAGTTGTGAAAATCATGATCCCTGGGGGTAGGGTGAGGCCACATGGGGGGGGGGGGTGTTAAAGTTTTACATAAGAATATATAAAGCAAATCTTTAAAAATCTTCTTCTCAGAAACTAATCAGCAAGATGGTTCTTTATAATTGTTAAAACTTTGGCTCCAGGACAATTCTTCGGCCTCACAAGAAGGTTCAGAGTTTGATGTAGCTAAATATCCCATATATAAACAATTGTAAAGGATCTTTTTGAGAACTGCAATACTCAACATGTGATATGACTATAAAATTGAAGCAGACAGCTATTTTTGCATTAGAATCGTTTTGTATTACTGTATTGAGTTATTGCCCTTGATTTATTGATTCTTGATTATTTTAATTAATGCATCCACTGTTAACCAATTATTGTGATGATTATTTTTATACAATAATAAATATTCAATGTATATAAGTTGTTCTGCATAAGAAGTTTTGGGTAAGGCCGGATTAGTTTGTTTATTTTTGATTTCCAATTTTTAGATACCGTACTATGAATTATTTTAGGTTGGCACATATATAGGGACAGTGTCTATTGCACTTCAATGAGCGACTGTTTGGGGTTAAACTTGAACAGGTATGGATAGATTGAGTGTGTGAACATCCTTGCTCTATCTAATCTACGTGTTTTCTAACCATCTGTTTTCTAACCATCGATACAAAGTGTGCAGTCATTCTTGCCCTGTATCGTATTAATACAGGTGTGCAGTCTTTTCTGCTTGTATTGGTGGTGGTTGCGGCGGAGCACTAATGTATGGTCATCCCTGCTGGTGTTCAGGCCTTTCTAGCGCAAGTGTGCGGCACTCCCTGCTTGCGTTAGGTTGAGCTGTTGGCGCAAGTGTGCGGTCATCCTTGCTTGCGTAAACGTTGGTACCTGTTGAGTTGCGTAGGTGTGCGGTCATCCCTGCCTGCGTAACGTTGAGTCCCTATATATGTGCAGGAGCGGTGATTAAAGTCTGCTCTTGTAAATATTGGCAGCAATCAGTTCTATCCGAGTTCCAAGGGGGAAAAATGGATTTTATTTATACAGGATCTACATGTGTTATTGTACATTGTCCAGATTGTTTGTATTATGACTCCATTAAGCTGACTTTATCATACCTATTGTTCCTCAGGTGAGCGATGTGGCCCATGGGCCTCTTGTTTAGTTATAATATCTCGTTGAGGAAAGTTTTTTTGTCTCGGGACCGGAAACGAACAAACGGAAGTGATTTAAGAAATTGAAAGTTGATATTTTAGTACATTTACCTACGGTACGTTATTGTTGTTCATCACATTGAGTAAAATGTTGAAAAAATCTTAAGTTAAAAAAAAAAAACTTCTATTGCTTGAACGTTTCGACAGAGAACCGGAAGTGACGTAAGACCAAATGAAACCCGTTAAACACATGTTCAATCAAATGTCTATTATCCATATAAGTTTTGTGTCTTGATCTTTCAGTTTCTGAGATTTTCTGGGTACTTTTTTTTTTTAAAAGGCTACCTGAGATATTTGAGATGTCTCACGAGAAGTAGAACTTATTTTGGTTTTTTAGCTCACCTGAGCTGAAAGCTCAAGATTAGTGAGCTTTTCTGATCTCATTTTGTCTGTCGTCCGTCTGTCTGTCCGTCCGTCTGTCCGTCTGTAAACTTTTCACATTTTGAACTTCTTCTCTAAAACCGCTTATCCAATTTCAATTAAATTTGGCACAAAGCATCCTTATGGGAGGGCGAATATAAATTGCAGAAATAAATGTCCGATCTGTATTCAAAGCGGAGAAACCTTGAAACTGTAGAAAAAGGGGGGGGGGTGCATTTTTAAAAATCTTCTTCTCAAGAACTACTGAGTCTAATTCAACGTAGTTTAGCATAATAATTATCCTTATGGGAAGGAAAATATAAATTGCAAAAATTAAGTGCTAATTCTGTTTCAAATCTGAGTTATTACGAAAATAATAATAAAGGAAAGGCGTGTTTCAATCAGTTTAATAGCTTCGGGTTCGGCATCCGGTAAAATGGGTAGGCAAGACTTGGCCTGGGCAAAACAAAAGATTGGCAGTTATTAATCTGCCAATCTCTTAAAATTTCAGGACATTTGATGGACCAGTATATTTGTATTCGCTGTAAATATTGCTGCAAAATAATGTGTATTTGGAATTGACGATTGCCGATCTGCTCCGGCTTTTATTATGCCACGGCCCGGGTTTGCATACCCATTTTGCCAAGACTCGTATTCCATACTTCTAAAACGAGGTTCTTTGTTTAAAGCAGCCATGACATTTACGAAAAAGGGTCGATCTGACTATGATGAATTTGCTTGTTGTGCAACAGTTGGCGTATGAAGGGAAATTTTTGAAACATGCAAAAATATATTGGTGCCGATTTTGTGAAGTAATTTCAATGCGTTGACAGTTCTCACACATGACGTTGGTGTTAGCTTCTGATTTCCGTTTCGTTTTCATTATTTATGCTTTGTAACCTGGGAACTATCGTCTGTATTTCGTGATTTTTACGTATCAAATCAAACAGAGACTTCGGTAAATCAAACAGTTAACTATTTACCTGCGCAAATTAAGCAAAATCTGATGTATCAAAAAAGTACTGAAATACAATTCATTCTATCGGTAATTCGGCATTATCTTTTGCGTAATGGCAGATTAATGCAATAGGTTTTGTTGAGATGCTTGGCATTTTCTCGAGTTTATTCAGGTTAAATAGAGTTTGATATCGCTGACGGAAATATGTAGGTATATACATGTATATATATATGATTCATTTCGAAAAAATAAATTGTGTTCTTTATTTGTTATAGTGCATGTTTCTTGTGTTTAATTGTTTACAATTTCTATTTACTAACCATATTTGAGTGTTAAGCTTCGAATTATAAGCAAGATACAGAGATTTGCTCACAATTCTATGTCTGTACACAGATCCTAAAAACTAAAGATTAAAAAAGTAAAAAAATTGTCAATATTTATTAAGAAAATTTTCAAAGTCTGTTCTTCCAGAAACCAACTTAAACAACTTATTGAATTGTAAACTGAACCTTTTTTTCATCATTATTACTCCTTCTGTACATGTGATCCTTGACTGTGTTTGTGTACATTTGTATAAACTGATTTTGAACCTCAAATACCAGTGAACTGGTCTTGAGTGAATAAAAGAGTTGAAAATCTTCGGCCATTCTTTTTTTTCCATTTTAAATGCTGAATAGAAAATACCAAGTTAAAAATCTTATGCTGAATATAATAAACTCATGTGAACAAAATATGTCTCAAACCTAGGCGAACTGTGAGCTCTGTATCTTGCTTATAATTCTACGATTGATGCTGAAATTTTGGTTGAACATTAGAAATTCTATATGAATTAGAGTATGTTAAATACTTGTACAAACAAAATAAAAGAATGATATTCTGTATATACCTACTTTCTGGGGCCCCCTCTTTATACAATAAATAATGTGAAATCTACATCAATTTTGATAGTTTTTCAGACACAAGTAAATAAAAACGACATCTTTAAAACAGTTTCCATATCATAGTTCTGACACATTTCTGTTGCGGGGATAAAGTAATTATCGCTATTCCTAAGAAAATATCACAGCGGAAAATTATCCTGGTTTGTGCGCGAAGTAAATTACAGTCATTTAATTATAATGGAGAAGACAAATAAATTTTTTGAATGTTTTTAATTTGAGGAATTGAGCACATTGAGGTACAATTTTCTTCTTCACATCTATACATGTAGGATTTTTTAAATAAAAAACAATAACTATTATATTTTTCTTTAAAAATACAATAACTAGTAAGTAGTTGATGAAAAAAATGTACCTATATGCTCTCATATATTTTGATCGCTTTACAGAGTGTGTGTGTGGGGGGGGGGGGGGGGCAGAACGAAATATAGGGAATTGGAAGTTAACAACTTAACAGTGTACCCCTACCAAATATTTAGTTTTATATCTTCCGTAGGATTTTCTTATTCTGGTAAAAAATAGTATTTAATGAAGGTACAATGTCAAAGATTACGTGTATGCAAAAATAAGTGTAAAATTCGAATACTTTACAATATTTATTTTTTGTTATTCTACCGAGGGACCATATGGCACAATATCTTTTGAACGCCCATTGTTGCTCAGGTGAGCGATGTGGCCCCATGGGCCTCTTGTTTAAATATGGAATACCGAACCCGGAGCTATAGACTGATTGAACGACGCGTTTCCTTTATCATTATTTTCGTAATAACTCAGATTTATAAAAAATTAGCACTTAGTTTTTGCAATTTATATATAACTTTCCATAGGTTTGATTTATGCTAAGTTACGTTGAATTTAACTAAATAGTTCTTGAGAAGAAAATTTTAAAAAATGCAGCCCTTCTTGGTATACTTTTGAGATTTTCGCCGCTTTGAATGCAAACAGGCCTTTCATTTCTGCCATTTATCTTTGCCATTCCATAAGAATGCTTTGTGTATCATTTGATAGAAATTGATCTAGCGGTTATAGAGAAGTTCAAAAATGTAAAATGTTTACTGCTGGACAGACGGACGGACAAACAGACGGACAGACGGTCGACGGACAAAATGTGATCAGAAAAGCTCACTTGAGCTAGCAGCTCAGTTGAGCTAAAAACCGTATGACATAATGATAAATGTAAATCATTTAATGAAAAAAGCACTTTACATCAATATAATACCCGTCACATAATGATACTAATGTACCTGCATATCACACAATGATAAATGATCATTTAAAAAAATGCATATACCATAATCATAAATGGACACGACAGAATAGTAAATGAACTTCACACAATGAGAGAAGCATATTACATAATTTCAGTAGCACAACACATAATGATGAATTCACAACCATACAATAAAAGTAAAAAAAGAAATAAATTGATATTTATTACTTGTGCTCTATTATTTCAAAATAGTAACCTACCTGGGCTTTTCTTGTTATCTCTCTGACTTTCATTCAATGGTTCTGAAAGAATTAAGGCAAACTATTTGTGAGAGATTCGATTTAACTTTAAGACTTTTGTAGAATATGAAAATGATTTTTTTATCGCTCATCAAATCTCGGTGTTTTGATTTAACACAAACTGTTTTGTAAGATAGCTTTATTATTGTAGTGTATTGAATTTGGGATTGTTTCAAGCAGATTAAGTTTTATGTTAATTTCTAACCATTTTGTTTTTGTATTATTCTCATCAAATTTTGACGGTGACAATATGATGCATCTAATTATTTTGTGAACTTAATAAGTTTGAATGCTAATCTAACCGGTTACAGATACTGTATGAGATTAAAGTGCTGTCACTCATACACATACATGTCAGTCTAACTTATTATGCACAATCATGTCCATCATGCAGTGGTTCGATGGCCCATCTTAGGACATGAGTAATATTGATTTATCAATAATTTTAAATCTGGGTCATACGTTTTAAATGTTGGAGGAAATAAAAGTTTAATATATGATTAATACTATATATATATTGAATCTTTATTGTAATAATAAAAAGTTTCATGCAGAATATTCATAAAATATATTTTTCAACACAACCATACCAATTTCAAAGTATAAAATTACCATTTCGTTAAAAAAATTGATCTATTGATCGAAGAATTTAGATTTCCATTCAAATAAATAAAGGGGTAATTTGTGTCGTTTTTGTTTATTTTATTTAGCGTACGTAAGAAAGTAGAAAATGTGCAAATTTTCTATACAGACGATTGGAAAGACAGACGGATAACAGAAACAGGTGTTAAAGCTCATTTAAATCATAAATTTGTGTAACGTCAGCGCAAATTAAAAGAACAACACGTGTAAAATATTTTAAGTTGTCACACAGAATTTGAGTGATCTTCAGAATATCATAAAAGAACACAATCAGTAATGTTTTTAAAATCACACAAATTTATCTGATTTTCTATTTTTATTTCAACTACTCCATTTAGGTACAATAAATTTGATAATATGTAAATTTTCCTTCAATATAAGTTTTATCATTACAAAGAGAACGTTGTGTGTCAGCAGTTTGCTGCTGGTAAACAATTTCGAGTTATATGTTGAAATGAAAAATTAGTTTTTTAAAGATTTTATTCTACATAGACAAATGCGGCGCTGGTAAACAGATGTGCAATATGAGCAAAAACCAGCAGTTTTAATTCCCATTATGATTTTAAAAATCACAGAAACTTAGTTTTAAGACAGAGTTTTATACATAATTATACAACTTTTCCTTGATACAAAAAAATGCGACCCTCGTATGCCTAAATCTAATAAGATCAGCAAAACTGCCGGAATGGGCGAGTTTTCTTGTTAATATTGTAAAAGTAGGATATTTGTTCTGAGAGAGAAATGGTCTATGGTTTATTAAACTCTGAATTATCTTACGTCTATTAACAGAAACAATAATTTTGAAATAGCATTAACTTATTTACTGCATTGTAATTAAAATGAAATAATCTAATCGTACCTCTTGTCAATTTCTGGTGTACCTTCTGAAAAATCAAAAAACACGCAAAGACAAGAATAAGCACGACCACAACGATAAAAGCAAAGATGATCCATGTTGTATTAGTTTTGTCATGAGAACTGGTGTTCTCCTCAGGCACTTGATGTGGGCAAGACGGGTCCATAACATAGCAGTGGTGTTCTGTGTTGATGTTTTGACAAGCAGGGTCTAACAATAGATAGAATATTGGTAAGCCCCATATTAGTAACAGGCTTTCTTTTAAGAAAAGAGAGTGGAAAATGGGATGTAAATTGATTGTTTTTAATACTTACGTTTGTAAAATTGATAACTCAAATGAAACTTTTTTGGGCATCCAGAGGAAAAGTTGAGACAGTTGAATTCCATCAACAATTGTCCATCAGTTTCGATACAATGGTCTAAATATTAAAAAATATTCAGTTTATAAAAAACTATTTTGTACTGAACAGGGTTAATTTTTTAATTCGTTTATAAAATGCCAATAATGATTCAAAAGAAAGAATATAAACTATATTAAAAAAGGATCTCGTTTTATACAATATGTGGAAATAGGCGCAGAGTTAAAAAGTAAACATTTTATTTGGACTTGAAAACTAAGTATTTCCGAGAATGCATGATGTGTACTTTTATTTTCCCGTGTGAAACATGCATAGTATAAAAAAAGCTTCAAAAACTACCTTAACTAGAGACATGTTCTTTTAAAAAATGGTTAGATAATATTTTTACGGTGATGGTGATTTTTGCAGCATAAATTAATAGCATCCAAAACACCAACTCGATCCCCAAAAATGTTTTGAATTTCAATATCAAAAGCGGAAAAATGAAAATTATACATAATGAATGAATACAAACCAATATAAATTAGATTACACAAAAGTCTATTTATGATTTTATCATTCTATTAATATAGTATAATCATTTCAAATTATAAGATCAAATGGAAAAGGTCAAAATATGCAAATGAAACATTTTTTATTTTCTGAAAGTTTTGTTGTAGGTTGGATAGTTTAGGCTGCAGTGTATAACGTTTCCTCAAGAAATAAAAACCAAGATGTAATTATGATCGGGGCGATTATAAAGTCTCCCAAACAAACGACGCCATCATTGGGAGTAGGGATGACTCATATGGGTCAAACTTTACAGACAAAAAGATTTAGAACATGATTTTTTTTTATTTTTGAAGTTTCATGATGTTCCCCAGGAGTCCCTTACTATATATCAGGTGAACCAACATGACCCAAGGAACAAGAAAAGATATGGTATAGAGGTGGGTTTTTTAACCCTTTTCAACATATTCGGACACTTCCTGTTTGAGGGGGGTCAGGACCACCCTTGGGACCCATGACCTACACACCACTTGATTCCCCTTAACACAAGGAACAAGAATATATTGTTTAGGGGTGGGGACCTTGGCCGTTTTCTGGATATTTGGGCACTACCTGTTTGAGGGGGGTCAGGACTACCCTTTGGGCCCATGACTGACATACATTTACCATTTGATGCCCCTCAACACATGGAACAAGAATATAAATGGTTTAGGGGTGAGATTCTTAACCGTTGAGAACCACCCCTGGAGCCTATGACCTACGTACCATTTGATGCCCCTTTACACAAGAAACAAGAATATATATGGTTTTAGGGTTGGGTAGTAATAATTTTCAAGTTATTCTTGCACTTCCTTTTTGAGGGGGTCAGGACAATCACGGGGCCCATGGCCTACATACCATTTGATGCCACTTAAAACATGGAACAAGAATATATATGGTTTAGGGTTGGGGTTCTTAACAGTTTTTAAGATATTCGGACCCTTCCTGTTTATGGGGGGGGGGGGGGGGGGGGGGGTCAGGAGCACCCCTAGGAACCATGACCTACACACCATTTGATACCCCTTGACACAAGGAACAAGAATATATTTGGATTTTGTGGGACTCTTAACCATTTTCAAGCTATTTGTGCACTTTTTGTTTGAGGGGGTCAGGACCACCCCAGGGGCCATGACCTACATACCATTTGATGCCCCTCGACACAAGGAACAAGATTATATATAGTTAAGGGGTGAGGACCTTGACCGTTTTCAAGATATTTGGGCATTTTCTGTTTGAGGGGGATCAGGACCACCCCAAGTGCCCATTACCTACATACCATTTGATGCCCCTTAAGACATAGAACAAAAATTATATGGTTTTAGGGTCAGGATTATAACAGTTTCTGAGATATATTGTCATTTCCAATTCCTGGGGGTGGGAAAGACCCCAGGGGTCAGATATGATTAACCCTTTATATTGCCTGTAACAGTCAGTATATGATTCCAAAAACCCTGTATTATTATCTTTGTCCGTTTCCAAGTTATTACCATTTACAATAGAGTCTACGATTTTCCCCATAAGGTTCAATGTTGGACCCCATGACCTTTTGACCCCCAAGAAAAGTAGTTGGCCGACACTTAATGAGAAAAATTAAACGAGCATTCACATTAAGATATACATGTTTATCTTATCCTAGAGTTTTGTAAAATTCTGTTCAGCCATCTCTGAGAAACGCGACGGACAAGTTCAGAGCGGGAAAGAAGAAAAAGAAGAAGAACCGTACAAAAACAATAAGTCTCCAAACTTCCTTTGGAAGACTTAAATATTAAAATCACATTTGATCATAAAAACCATTTTTTCTTTTTTGTAGAACTAAGATAATTATTGCAGCAGGTTTTTTCCCTTCCCGAAAGCTTTGTCTTTGGCCTACTTTGTGAGTCAGTGGCCATTGTTTTTTTTTTATTTTCAAATGAAAAGAAATAATTCTCAAAATTACATTTTACGGTTTAAATATTATATTCTTAATTGTGAGGTTATTGCTAAAAAATAAACACATTGAAAAATGAAGTTTAATGTAACTAAATTAAAAAAAAGAACTTGGATGAGCAACAATAGTCAAAATATTTAAGTCTGATTTTCCTCTGACGGTTTTCTAAACACAGCCCGTTTTCATTTAATCTTGAAAAGATCTACATGATGAATACACTCAAGCATTTATGTTAGTAAAAAACATGTATTGAAACTTATTTTAATGACATTAAATTATTTGAAGCTAATAACAAAAGTCTTGATATACTGTTTATAAATTCCTAAAGAGCATTTGTTATTTTTTTTAACTGCATGCAATACGTTTACCTTAAACACTTCATATTCTTAATAAAGCCCATTATTATTCAAATTTGAAAAATGTATAGATGATGATTAAACTCAAACATTTATGATAGTAAACAACATAATGTTCATATTTTAATTAAATTTAATTATATCAGGTTAATTAATATAGTGTAGGTATTCTGCCAGTACTTTGAGCATTTGTCATTTTTTTTTCAAATTGCAGGCCATACACTTAAGGTAACTCCGTACCTATAAAATTATGGGTTCAAAGATAAAAAATCTAACTTTTTTTTAACTTATTGGACTTCAATTTCATCAAAAATAAATAAAATGTATATGTATCCATACTATTTAAGATGTAAGGTAATAAAAACCAAAGGCTGAAATTATTATCTGAAAATCACATTTTTTTGTTCAAAAATTAAATATAAGTGGATGGATACTTGTTTGTCTATTTAAATTTTATTGCTTACTATGCCAGAAAACTAAAATTGATTTAAAAAAAGAAAAAAAAATGTTTACATTAGAAAAATTATAACATTTAGATATATCACTTACAGGAAAATAGAAAAGAGTTATTTCCCTTTGTCATTATTGAATTATGTCGAATATAAGGATGAAAAACGCTTATTAAATATCTCCAAGTAAGTAAAGATTTGAGTTTTTGATGTGCACCTATAATAACATAGAAATTACAAATCTACTTGCAAGAATTTTAATGAATTCATGGTTTTTGTAAAATGTATGACGTCACAGGAGGGTGGTTTTACTTTAATTTAAGGACGCACTGACACAATATCAAATGATTTTTCGGCTTGTTTGGTATAGGCAACAAGCATAAGGATGTATATGTATACTTTAAAATCTTTAAAAAAATATTTATGCATATATTCCTTCATAAAGACTGATTGCCTGCATGTCATCCTTATTTTTGCATTTAGGAATTATCATCTCGCATGCTGACGAAATTAATAGGCATTTGAGAAGCAAAAATGCATGCACACCAATAGAATTACAGTCACATTTCTTTGAGCTTAGCTGCATTAACATGAAATAATTTAGAAAAAAATATTTTTGACTGACTTTCAGTTTCGAATTTCTTACTTTTTTTATGTATACCCATAATTCCATCATAGCAGAATTCCACCAATGACGTCTTTTCAAAATTTGGAACACATATATATCGATTATTTCCGTATATATCATTCGTGCAATTAAGCCTGTTGGATGCTATTTCAATTTCCGTAAGATTCGTTGGACAGTTATCGACAAAACTCATCCTGTGTAAAAAAATAATTAAACTCTTTTAAGAAGAAATTATGTTATATTGATATAACATACATTCTACTGGAAGAAACTCATTGTTAATAACACAGGAACAGAAACGAATATCTTTAAAACAGAGGCATATGTTTGCACGTAAAGCTTACTTTATTGTTAATTTTCTAAATCTTTGTAAAAATCCCGAAATGCGAAAAATAACAAGATCACAATGTTTCACTTTGCCGAGAAGGACTGATTTATTTTTATCTATTGAATCAGTCTGTTCTTTTCCGAGTAGTTCCAAAACGATATACATGTAGATCAATTGAGAAATTAAAAAAATCGGTCTCTTCGGTTATAAGTTCTCCATAGCAAACCTTTACAATAAATACGGTTGTAGCGAACACGTTTATAATAAAATTGACGCTTACAGCGAAGTGATCTTATTCCCCGTGACATTATAACATGTTAACTTGACGTGTATAACGAATAACGCTTTTAACGATGCCAAATAGTCTGCCCCTTGCACTTCAATTTATAATCGTGTTTTGTAGATTAAGTTTTAATGATAATCATTAACCATTTCATAATCATTTTAAAAAAACGTGCCTCTTTTAGCGATACCTATGTTGTGGGTTTTATTATGAATAAGTATCGGATTGGTGAGATTGCTTTGTTTTCCTTTTTAAAGACAAAAACATTTACAAAACTTGGATATAAACTAATTCTTAAAATTTAAAAATGATATTAACTATATAAATATATTATTAAGGATAAAAGTTTTGACAATTTTTGTTACAACGTGGCGTTGAGCACGCAAAAACTACGCGCTGTGACTCTGTGTTCTGATACAGGAGCTCATTAGACACGCAGTGAACATTAGGTGAAAACTCTGTTTACGTCATAATCACTCAACGAGAGCAAAGTCAGTCGCCCATGCGAACTTTATGGTGACACACACGCCAGGAAAGGTCGGTCGCTGTCAGGATGCCGTTACAGCATTGTCTTGTAAAACAAATAATGAAAATGTGCGTTTTGAAATAAATTGTACTTAAATGAATAGAACAGTGTGGTTTTCCGTGCAACAGCATGTAATGATTATAACAATTTTATGATAACATAGTAGGGTTTATTTATATGCAATTCATTATATCGTTCATTCACTTTGGTTTAATTATAGGTTGCATATTGCAATGTTTACTTTACATAACGGAGTTTATGAAATAGTTGTGCTTTACGAGGTTAGTAGTACATGTATATGCCATCGAATAAGAGGGAACATTATTTTGTTTTTTTTCTCCTGCATATGCCTTAATATCATTTTAAATATTCACAAATCCATATGCAGTAAGCATTTGGTGATTAAACACATCTAGTTCACTTGCTTTGTGCAAAGGTAACATAAAACTGCCATGCAAACGAATGAAATTCATTTTTTCAATCTACCGAGGTTCTAAAATTTCAATCAACTTTCGTTTTGAAAAATACAGAAAAATGGAACCTTCCGATCCATACAACAGCTATAGTTTTTGATATAAAATTCATCTTTACCTTCTACCTTTCACCAAAGTCAATGCAAATAATCCCGCTGTCAAAAAATCAAGGAAAGCTGTTGCACTTATCATTTTTGGAAGGCAGATTCACAAACCGGAAGAAGGCTATCGATCGACTTCGGAGACGTGGCGTTCGTTGTATTTAAATCACCAAAAGCAACTTAAAAGGTTTTGATAAAATATCGAGCGGATCCGTTTAAATGAGGAGCAAAAAGGGGTCGACTTGAAGAACTTGAACAGCTGCTAGCGTGCAGCTTGAGTGGTCGGTGAATTATATACTAAAATTATCAAAACATAAATATTTTAACTTCAATATTAACCTAACTGAAATTGATATCAATTTATTGATAATTATTGATAATTGATAATTATTTTTTTTAAAATTCGAACTAGACTTTGACCTGTGCGTGCACTTTTAATTTCCCTGCACTCTGCTCTGGTAGAATAATCTAAACGTGTCTTGGGAAAGGCCTTCACTAAGTTAAGATGCTCCCATATAACCGTAATATATACAGCAGAATATTGCAGAATCGCTCCAAAACGATTTTAGAGAAAGTTAATGAAGTTGCATTGAAAAAACTAGTCAAATTATTCATAACAAAGCATTTTGAGGCCATCAATACCTTTCATCTAAAAATCTATTTCATAATATTGAAGTATTCAACACTTTTTCACCAACGTTTTTACTCGCTTCACATTTACACATCATGTTGACATTCGGAACTCTCGTGATTTTACAAAGTAAATGCACTCTGTTAGAGTTATCACTCGTATTTCGTTGATGAACAGAATATACAGCAAATTTCCAATGAAAATTTACACGCATTTGTATTATTGTTTCCATGCAAATGTGATATTATGGAAACATAAACTAAAGAGCCTCCCGAGATTTAGCGTGAATGAAATGCGCATGCCAAGATTTTCAAATCCAAAAAATCCAGATGACGTTCTGGATTTTTTTTTGTTGGAATTTTTGTTAATTATTAAATAGTGAAGCTTGATTGGGGAAAAAATAAAAACAAATTGGTAATCTTCAAGTACCAGTGATGTTTTAGATATATAAAACAAACGACAGTGCTCTTCCGATTTATCGGTATTAAAGCCCAACTAATCGAGTCTATTATTTTAATATAATAGTAGTGTAGAAAAATATTTTGATTAGCGTATTTTTAGTATTTGAATATATCTTAGTTATATATAGTTATATTTTGCCATGATATTATTTTTATATCATATACTTTTAGAAAATTTTAAAGAATCGACACAATGAAAAAATTATGTGATGAATGATTATTGTTTAAAAATCGTTCCTTGTCTAGGTATTCCATTTCTGACAAACTTGCCTGAATTTTTTTGCAAGCTGTGACGTCGACATAACTATTTGACGTCATACTCGGAGATTGGAGTTGAACGACCAATACTGAACTCTACGTCATAATAGCTGCTGATTAACGGAAAGGGGTGTGATACAACATCTGGAGATATAGCACCGTCGGAACCCATGAGTTTTCTATCCGTTACAGCAGTGTAACGGATAGAAAAAAACCGTGGGTTCTGACGATGGATATATAGAGGTTATCTATACTGTGTGATTTTATGTTTGCTTTATCAAACGAGTTGAAATGGTGTATTTATTCGCGAGGCCTGCCAAGTGAATATAAAAATGTCAACGAGTTTGATAAAGCAAACTTAAAATAACACAATTATTGTAATAGATGTTCTATCTTTCTTATACAATTTGATTCATATTCTAAAGCACTTGAGACAGTCCCTTACATGACCCGAGTGAATTTTTTATTTTTTCAAAATGATGATGCAAGGTTGTGTTATGCGGTTATTGTTAACTTGCACAATACAATTTAGTGCCATTTCATAGATAACTCTACCTGTTTTAATGTAAGGTTTCAGTGAAATAAACTTTGAAACAATCATTTATCTCTAAATATTTTTTCTTAGAGCTTTATCACCTGATTAAATGGAATTACTGATCACTTGAATAACCAAGTTTGATGTCATACACAAAGTTGCAAATGCTCGTTAGTTTGAATTGACTCGAAAGATGAATAGCTGTTGAAGTTTTATAAAACAAACATTTGCCTAATGATTTTAAATTGAAAATATTAAATAAGGATATTTACGGGTGATTCTTACGAAACATTATTTCGGTAAGTTCTTGAACATAAACGAAAGCGTTTTGTTTTCATTGCGCATTCAGAATGAACTCCTTGATAGCTAACATGCAGTTTTATCAACTACACATTGGCGTCGGAAGCAAATTGAAAGGGGGGGGGGTTAAACTTATTAAGTATCTTTACAAGCAAAAAAAAAATTCTTTGGTTACGGTTTTGTAAAACTTTGCAAGAAAGGGCTAAGCCCCCTCCCAGGTTCCGATGCCTATGCTACACGGTTAAGTGTTTTCCCTCATATTTGTTATTTAAAACTTTGACAAAATCCATTCTATATCAAATTTTGGTAGTATACATATATATAGTTATGTTAAAGTACTAGTAAATCTTCGAAAAAAGGTCACTGAAGCGTTGAAGCGAGGGGCTGTGTCTAAAATAGTTCGAACTGGAGTATTTGATAAAGCATCACCAGTTTGATAAAGCAAAGGTTTATCACATGGGTAATATACACTATGTGTACACATATGAGATAAAATTGACGATCTTAAATATTATCATATATTTTTACTTCTAAATATCAAACGAGAGACAGTGTGCAATGCTATAATGAGAAACTGAAATGTTTTACTTCGATTGATGGGGTTCTAGCTCATGGGTATATAATTTGGGTATTAATAGGGGTATTATAATTGATATGTATTAAAGACATGTGTTAAATTAGTATTTGCAATTTTGTTTTAAAGTCACGCATATTCATATTCGTGTTATTCGGCAATTTTTTACGATACTCGAGGTTTAAGGATGTAAACATTTTTTTTAAAAAAAATGAAATTGCTTCACAAACAGAACAAAGTCGGTAGCTTTGCTGGGAAGTGTTTACTATGGAAATTGTGAAATTGAGCCTGAATTAACCTTATGTATATATTATCATTCACTTCACTTTATTTTTCAACGAGTTTGATAAAGCAAACTTAAAATAACACAATTATTATAATAGATAACACAATTATTATAATAGATAATAGATTATGATAGATTTTATTTTGCAACGTGATTTATAAAAATACAATTTTGAAAAGGTTGTCATTTAAACAAGATATACAATTCACTTACCTAAAAATCTTATCATACTATTCATTTCATTTTTTTGCAATAAAGATTAACTTGTGTACCATATTATTTCTTCGAACAATGAAACAAAGGTAATTAGAAAAATTAAATAAATAAAACTATACACATTTTTGTGATAAGCTGACTTACTTTTTTAAATATAAGCTTGTCTATCTAATCAATTGGCTTGTAAAAAAGTCCTATATCAAGTGCACTTTAGTTATTCATTTTTGTTTCTCGGTTACTACTTTAATGATTAAGAATTTATCGATTTATTTATCTAGTTATTTATCATATCATTAGTCATTTTAAGAAATGATTAAATGTTTTGAAGATAAATATATGAGTGAGTGTATTTTTAAATTATGGTGATACTTTTAAATGACCGTAAAAATACGGTGATGTGGTCTTCTCTAGTATTTGAGAAATGGGGCCATAAAAAACACTATTCATTAGATATAGGTATATAGGTATATCACTACCATTGTGAAAATTTGTCATCTCTAGAATTTGAGATTCGGGCCCCTCTTATAGAACACTACTAGTATTCAATCATTATAATGGGGTTTTAACTTTCTGGCCCTAAAACATCAATGGCCCTTAGACTGAGGGCTGAAATTTTCAGATTCATCTACAAGTAGTAAACCATTGCCACTGTGAAATTATGGTGATGGGGTCATCTCTAGTTTATGAGATTTTGGACCCTAAAGAATATCCACCATATTCATTTTATTAATAGGATTTTAACCATCGTGCATTGAAACATCGAAAACAAACTTTCTCTAAAACAGAGGTTTAGCATGGATAAAATTTGCACAAAATGACTGAAGGACTGATAAATTTTTAAAAAAAATTCTCAAAAGATTTTCCACTTACATTTTCAGAACACAGAATTATGCATATAAGTGTATATCGTGTAAAACGTCAGTTAATTACCTAAATTAAGTTTTATGTATAATTCCATTACACACATGTTCAATGTTCAGCATTGTCTATAAAAAATGATAAATCGGCAAAACGAAACATAACCTGTACAAATGAATGCAGATATATGCAACCTGAGAGTGTAGAAACATTGATTTTAATCTTTACTGGGTTTCCATTAATATTTTTAAAAATAAAATCTGCATGAACCAAAACGTGGGGAGGAACCATACTTTGGGGGGGGGGGGGGAGGGGGGGGGGGGAGCTACTATATGGTAGATTTCCGAAGGAATTCACAAACTATGCATTCACAATAAAAAGATGAATGAAATTGGAAAATAATATTTTTGAGGTGATCCGCCAAAAATCCTTGACCCCATTTTCTTTTCGTATGTTCAATGAATGGGAAGAGTAGATGTCAACATAGTTATCTTAAACATTTAATGTATTAAACCAGTGTTTATGTGGAAGGTAAAATATAAAACACCTACCATTAATATAAATAAACCTTTTCGCTAACAATATCAATAAATTATGTGCTCTGTATAACACATGATTGGCATGGTTACATACAATAATTGCTGTTTGTTCATTATACCATACATTAATATTGCACAAGTTCTTTAGTTTTTCCTGTATTGTAATCCAAATATTTCGTGCATGCAGACAACCATAAAAAAGATGACTTATTGACTCCTTAATTCCATGGTAAAATGAACACATTTCAGTGTCTAATATTTTAAATATAAACAAGGGCACCGCAAAGCGAAGCATCCCCTTGCGAAATGAAAATATTGTGCGGGGAAATGCATTATTCAGAAATAAACACGTAATTAAAGAGACAAAATATCTAACTTATTTAAAACCATTTGAATTAAAAGTTTGTGTTTATTCCTATCCCCATGCCCGCTCTGTATGTAGCCATGGGGGATGGGTGCATTTACGTGGTTGTAAAATTGATCCCATTTCTAGGGAAACACACCACAAACGTGTTAAACTTTAGTAATATAGTTTAATGAATTATCTTTATCCAGTGACAGTCATTACGCATTACGAAATTTAGCTCAGACGGCTGCTTGTTTCGATTAAATTGAGCGAACTTACTCTCCTGCTTGCTTTAGGTTTTCAGTTTGGACATCCTTTCAACTACCCATTTCTCAAACATGTTTGCTTCTTACCTCTATAGGGATTACATCCAACAATATATCAAATTGTTGATTTGAAATGTTTACTTTCACGAAACGGAAGTCGTACATAAATTTCTTAGTGTTGTAATTTTAACGATATCTGAAAAAATATATAATGGAATTTCTTGAAAATGAATAGGGTTTGTCCTACATGTATAAACATGCTTATGAAGTGTACGAAGTTTGATACACAGGCATGCGAGGGTTTTCTTTAAATTTTGCTAAAAAGGCTGCAATGAACACACACACACACACACACACACACACACACACACACACACACACACACACACACACACACACACACACACACATATATATATATATATATATATATATATATATATATATATATATATATATATATATATATATATATATGATTGCGCCCATGAGAAAAGGGTGCTTATGACATTTTTTGCACATTTTTAGATTTTTACATAATTGAATTAAACACATCTTAAAGGTCTCAAATCTAAAATGTTATGGCTATACGCTTATTCTAAGTAGAGTTTTTTGCCCATTTACAGTGATGCTTTTTCATTAGGAAAATCATGACGTCGTGTTTTACATACGCAACGTCAACAATCGTTACTGTGAATATGTCGTTTAATAAACGTAAAATACAGCACTTTGTTATTAGGTTTGATGTTATTTCTACTGTCAGCGCAGTTGTCTGCCAGTGAAAAGTGATTAACCCCCCCCCCCCCTCCCCCCAAAAAATGGCGGTTGCTTAGTTTCACTTTATTTGAGGATATCAACGAGAAACCAGTTAGTGGCATATTCTATGTGAACATATTTCATTTACATAAACACTGTCTTTTCCATATAAACAATCAATAGCTAAACTATATTTGTAGCTTTTGTTCTTAAACAACATAAATTATGCGATTTGGTGACATTATTAAATATGTCATATTTTAGTAATGAACTTTGAAAACAATATCAGAAGTAACGTATTATACAATTTTGTTTAATCATGATCCATTGTACAACTTACTGATGCAATTATAGTAACAGCACTGAACTATTCTTTAAAAGTGTTCACCACGGTAACTATACTTTAACCTGTATACTCACAGATAAACACAATTTAAAAAACAAAATAATTCTACTACTGCCGGGATCATGCCCTTTACAACACCCTTTCTGTTCAAAAGATTTTTCCCATTCGACTTTATGCAGAATTTATGGAAAAGAGCGCCCCTTCCCTGGATCGGATGATATTCACCCCCATTCAATATTGATAGATTTCACATAATTTAAAAAGGTATTTTTTTAGTGTATGTGGGATATTTTTTACTTTCTGGTCGCTTCTAGACACATTTTTTCGAACTACTGTTATTGTTTTTCTACAATTGTTAAGCCCCCCCCCGCCTTTGCTTATTCACATTTCGGGCGTGCCCACACTTGAAAAATAACTTCCAGACAGTTTTCATCTGTGTGTGACTATTCCTTAGCAAATATGTAGGTTTAGTATCATAGAGAAAACATGCAGTATGCAGAGATTGATTCCGTGTTTTGAATGTAAATTTCACCATCGGTTCAAAATAACTCTCAACCATCCATTACCCATAATCCAAAGCTTATGAATGCATAAAAATACACCGTCAGCACGCTGTATTCAAGCTGTATAATACGTCTTTATGTATCCTACATGTACATATTCCAAAATCATTTGTAAATTTTACACACTTCATCAAAGTCGTAAATAATTAATGAATCCACTCCATCGACTAAAATAAAAATGAAAATGAAGCCAAGGTTCGGACGGGATCATGAAACCGTCTGATATTCTCAAGTTCTTCAGTAATGGTCACACGAAAATGAATATATATCGAGATTGGTCTTGACGATTACAAAGTTATTGATTAATTAATGATAATCAAATTAAAAAAGAAGTTCCGTTAAGAAATATGAGGTAGGTTCAACGTTTATAATATTATACAGTTTTTTTTAGATCATGATATTTACAAATGACAAATTAATCATGTCTTATTTACAAATGTTTGAAAATGTGATGGTTCAAAATGATTGATCAAAGTGTCTTAACATAATGCATGCATTAAGGATCGATTAACTGATTCATTCTTCGGTTGAGGGTGGGCATACGTCGTTCTGATGATGTGGTCGGACGTACGGGCGGACATGTCTATACAAATACAACTGCCGATCTCCCGATTGTCCCGGTGGCGTTATCACTCTAGCTCTTGCTTGCGGATCCGTGACGCAGAATAGAAACTTTTGTTTCAACGGAATCCACACTTTCTTTCAGAAACACGTATCCAGGATCTTCACATGAAAACCTGAAATGGTGATATTTTCGAATGTTACGTACTGCCTTGAAATTGCTCGAAAGAAATTGTTTCCAATCTCGCCACTCCCAGGTCTTCCTACAATCCTGTTGGTATGGGATAGCAACATTGCTTGATGCCGATTTCTGCACAACATCAACAAGTTGACTAAATGCGTCGACATCACTTCGCCGAAATAGTTTTCTGATATGCCCAAAACCACTGTCCACCAAACATCTACAAAAGAATATGCACAACTTACATGAATATGCACAATTTACTTAAATGTTTGAACATAAATGTACATAAACCAAATGAATAAATAAAATAACTGTATGTACATGAATGTACATAAACCAAATCAAAAAATGAATGAATTAAAACTGGAGAAGGAGATTTTATTTCAGAAACAAAGTCAATACCGAGTGTGCCCTGGGATTTGCATTTTCAGTGAGATTGTTTCATGGAATCCCATAAAAACTCTCCAGCAGAGGTACGCTAAAATGTACTGGTTTTTGTTTTGACCTGCAGACAAAAAAGGAAAGTTACTTTCACTCATCAAACAAACTTTCTATCATTTTATAATCTATTAACAAAATAGTTATTAATTACCACTGCAGTTATCTGCGTGCAAAGTGCAAGCCTTTTCTCCGAAACCGTATTCATTAAGCGCGTGGTCAAGCATGCTTATGACTGCATTTGAACCATTGGTCAAACTTCCATCTTGTCCTAATAAATAGAATCGTGAGAATACATTATATGCAAATGCATACAGTTCACTCAACTTACCATCAACTGTAAATGTACTTTGTCTATTTTTATTAAAAATTTAAATTTATATATACATGTATATATATATGTGTGTGTATTACTGATGGTTTGATTTTCGTCAATCAAATAGTTCAGTTGCAGTGATGTACTATCAATACGGACCCCAAAGAGCTGGACTCGCTGAAGCTGGATAAAGTAGGTTGGTCCCATCTGTCTGGCATGGTGGGGCAGCTGAAAGTGTTGAGCAAAATCAAACGTATAATGAACGTTTTTCAACTCCTCGCCTTGCGGTGATTCCATTTCCTTCACCGCTTCTTGGATGCATTCCCTGTAATGATGTCGCTCCTTTTTTGCCGCTTCTATATGATTTTGAAACTCTCTAACAGCTGACAACTTTTCCTCCTCTGTCCTCGCATCAACGATCTTCTTTCGAAGGCGTTCGCATTTCTGGCAGACATCATCACGGGGAGTGCTGATCCGTATATGGGGCACACACTTCAACCAGACATCTTCAAAAGAGGAGATCTTCAGGGGCCGTATATGTGATTCATCACAGGACTGCAGGTACCTCTGGTGAATTGCCTTTTTGGTATCTGATGCTGGAATATATATTGGCGGAATTCCATCACTGCCTCTTGGAGCTTCGGGTTGGGGAATGCCGAATTCATCTGCATAGTTTTTTTATGAAGTTTACAGCATTTTCTATTTCTTCAAATTTCAATGCATATACTGGCTTTTTTTCCTTTGTTCCCATGCTCTCTTGGGATAGCACTATTTTGTTTCATATGGGTCATAATGTTTGATAGCACTTTACGTGACACATCATATATTTTTAGAAATGCATCCCTGCATATACTCACTCCTTTAAAACTGTAGGAGTAACGCATGCGTTTTCTTTCATTCGAATTGCGAGTTAATGACCAAAAAGCCTCTTTTTGAAGAACTCCCATAACAAACATCTCCTTTTCTTCTTTGCTCAATTCTCTCAATTGATATATGTTCTCATCAATCTCACTGTCTGAGAATGTTTCCAAGCAGTTTCTTGAACATGTACATGTAAAGCTGTCCTCATTTTCTGGTCCATTGGTTGAATTCTCTTCAGCTTCTGTCTCAGCAGATGATTCGTTATCGTTCTGTGACTGAATGAACTCTGTCATTCTTCTGGTAATAGTTTCACCGTGATTGACACTTTCATCTTCGTTGTCACTCTCGTCAGAATGTTGGTCATCACGTTGAGATACATTAAATCGACCAAAATGTTCTTCAATTAGTCGGTCCAACTCCTAGGATGAAAATAAAAAAAAATTATTGTTCGATAAAGACCAAAAACGACATAAAAATCTGTTATGTATGTGTACCATCTCTCTCTCTCTCTCTCTCTCTCTCTCTCTCTCTCTATTTAGTGTAGATGTTTCCTTCACAAATCTGTATATCTTAAATAATAAATTAATTATTTATTAATTAATTTAAGAATCATTTAATGTTTTCATCTATTTTTTCTGCTTATTAAGAAACCTTGACTTAGATATATAAATATATTATTAAATTTAATTAGAATAGGGTATGATTTATCACAGCGTTCTTATTAGAAATTGTTCTTTACTCATTATATTATAATGTTTATTTTATTTTAGTTAAAAATATGTTTTTAATTCATGAGGACGAACTCTTTAATGTTGAAATTATGTTTAGAATTAATTCTATACACGTCAGAATCAACAGCAATTACGGAAATCGGCAATAAGTTCATTAAACATTATAATTATCATTGATATAAGTAAACCTTATTTTTTCAAACTACATTTCACCCTTCTTGGGCCTCACCCGCGGTGCTATACTGGGTTATCTCTCTTATATTTACTCATAAAAAGGCAGTATGTTTGTAAAGCACTAAATGTGTGAAGAAAATGAAGTTTCACAGAGTGATGGTACTTTTTTCAGTTTACATGTAACAAACATTATTTCAGGTTGTTAGATGTGCGCATATGAGATATTCATTGTCATTGCAATCATATTATTGATCGTCTGTAGGTGTCCGTCGGCGGATCACTATTTCCACTACATGCATATGTTTGTTTCCTTTGATGTTGTCTCAAATTCAATCATCGATGTTTAAAAGTATAAAAGTGTATTTCATTTTACCTCAAACTCTTCCATGATTAAGATGATTCTGTCATTTCAATTTTGACAACAAATGTTATGGTGTTGTTCAATCCGCTCCTTGTAGTTTGTTTATCGTTGACATGGTTATGTAGAATTCAAACCGACACCAATAAAAAATCCGACGTACAGATCGAGAATATCAACAATAAAATATAAAACATGCTAAAATAAAAAAAAAAAAATACAACACAGTGATATATGATGCACATTTGTTTTTTTGCTAAAAAAGAAATGTTTTATTATTCATAACTCTGCACTGTACATGACGTGATGGAAGAACGGCGCTAAAAATCGATCATCAAACGTTTGTGGAGTTTTTTCTCTGTTTTGTGAAAATTGTCATAAGCACCCTTTTCTCATTGGCGCAATCATATAGTGTGTTTTTTCAGAAATATAATGATTAGGGACAAAAATCTTGACACCAGGTTCTTGTATCTGTCACATTTTGACAACTGAATACGAATCCAGTGACATTTAGAAATTAACGCTTCCATCCCCCCCCACCCCCACCCCCCCCCCCCTCCTCCACACACACACACGCAACGTAATGAGTTTTTTTTTTATAAAGTTCTAAAATTACAAAAACACTGTACACTAATTTTAATTATTCAATTAAAAAATTGGAGATTGAAAAAGAAACACCAAGGAAACACCAAAATCATATTCATAAAAACGAAACAAAACAAAGCCGAATTTTACACCACTGGATACACTCTTTCGTAATTTCTCGCCAAATCTAGTTTTAACAAAAAGTTTAACGGAACCCAATGCTTTTTAATCGGAGTATCAATAAATTGTCACCTGTTTTCATTACAGACAAGGACATCATTTTTTAACTTTGGCGGAAAACAGATTAAAATCTCCTATATGTTATCACATGCTTTAGTTGCCGAGAACTCTATATTTGTAAAACAGGAAGTACCTTGTGGGAACGAATCCTAATCCATAAAATACATATTCATGTACCGGAATTTTGAAGCCCTAATTATAAGCTTCTATGTTTTACCTAATGTTCTGTGCAGAAACAAAACATTTATATTTTTCTTTATTGTGTTATATCGATTTTTTTTTTATAGTTGTTTGATATCGAAAACAATACATGACGACACTCAATGGCATCAATGCAACATTTATTAACTGTGACGCCTTGGTGAACGTTAGCATGTCAGTTTTATCAAAGTAAGATTGCTGATGTTTAATATCACGTTTTAGGCAATTGTCAAAATTAAAATTTTGTTGATAGCACAAGGGTACATCCTGCAGCTTATTTTTCATAATAGCTTCATTGTAATTATTAAAAAAATATAATTTTGATTATTAAAAAAAATAACATTACAATTTAGATTAATCATTGTAAATATGTATGTCAGATATCAAATCAGGGTATAAAGTACAAGAAGTCCTGGTCAAAATTTACAATATTACAACAAAATTTAATCATCCGGGCAAACTCACATTCGATTCATAAGAAAGAATTGCACATTGAATACACTTGTTACTTCTGTCATATAATGGAAACAAAAACTTCCTTAACCCTTGTTCTGTTTATATCCTGTTGTTTTCAAACAATTCAATTTTTTTCGTCACATAGTCGGGGAAACAGCGGAGAGTAGTGCAAGCACAATATGGGTATGAAGCTAGTATATTTTTTCTTTAATAACATGATCATTTTACTAAGTATGTAAAGGTTACAACTGTAAACTTTCAGTAATAAGCTACAAGATTTCCATCCAATAATATTAAAATAAATTAAAATGTTTAAAAAATTGGTTACCTTGTGTTTTGTTCTTTGTTACGAAAAAATGTCATTGAATGCGCTAGTGTCAATAAAATAAATTTGGAATGCTTTGCACAAGAATTGATATAGTATATTTAGTTTTCACAGCGTGCCCACAAGGATATTTTGGCGAACTTTGCAATACGTCTTGCCCTCTCGGTTCATTCGGGGAAAAATATGGAGGCATTTGTTCTCCAAAATGCACTGATGAATATTGTGACCCTGTCGAGGGATGCCTATTCAATAATAGAATTACAGCACAAAGAAAAAGGCCAAGTATGAGAGAAATAATTGATTTAAAGAGTAAAAACGACATTTTTCAGAAAGCCATGACATATATTTTAAATTATCAACAATGTATCTATAATTTTTTTTTATTCTTAATATTTGTTTTAAAGATACAATGTACATAGTACAAGGATACGTCTAGATCATTCACCAATTAAAAAGATAGTAGAAATGAAATAAATTTTTTCTAGCAATAAAGTCAAGCTATAAATCTCCAATTTTGCCATATTCTTCTTAATTTTTGAAGACATATTGATTTTTGCAGCGTGTGCACCGGGATAACTCTGGACAATTTTGCAATAAATCCTGCCCTTTAGGGAATTTTGGTGATAAATGTGAAAGCAGTTGTTACCCTGAATGCACTGATATGTCGTGTGACCATGTCACAGGGTGCCAAAATACCAGTTATGCCATAACTTCTACAGGGACAATGTTGTCAGGTACAAAAATAAGTACTATTAATTTTAACAGCTAGGTTTAAATATGTACAATCACGTATGCGTGTAATATATGTATTATTTAAACGTTAAAAACTTGTTTGATCATTGTATCAAGCTCAGCATGATACATGTTACCCGTGTTCGTAATGGGTTTTTTTTTAACAGATGATGTTGTGCCTATAATTGATTAGCACTCGATCGTTAACGAGTATGGCAAATTTTTATTTATTATATTTTTTTATTGTTTACAATGCTTTAGTAATGCATTGATAACGATCAAACAAAATTTGAGTGTCATTCATTGAGTTATAAGCAAGATACAGAGATCACAATTCTCTGTTTTGTAAACAAAGCTCGTGCCATGTTTTGTTTACATTTACATCCAATATACAAGTCTAAACAGAAATTCAATCTTAGTTTTGTATCTGCTAATTCGTTTTGAACATAAATAAACAGTTACTGGCGTTTGTCACATTTACTAAAGGTCATTTAACACTTGAAATTTCTTTACAACATTCAAAATGTAAACAAAAACATGACCTGAGCTTTGTTTTACATAGAATTGTGGGCTTTGTATCTCACTTATAACTCGACGACTGGCACTTGAGTTTTGGTTAAGTGACTATATGGAATGCCTTATTGAAGCATTGTAAACATTGAAAACAGGAAAAAATCGTGACCATGCCCGTGACCATGCCCCGTTAATATACCAGGCTTCGAGTTAGCTTAATCGGAAGAAAACAGTTCTTCTTAACATAGTGTTTAGGCTGACCATTTATATATGAAATTATTAATATCAATTAAAATCGTTCTTTTCTTTTGACATAGTTTAAACTCTATTTTACGGAAGTCAAAGAGCTATTTTGTATTTTATCAGTTTCTGTTTCTTTTGACATATGATCTTTTTTATTAATTTTACTCACAAGATCAACAATACGATTTTTAAAAAAAATATTTAAAGCATCTTAGCTTGTGAAAAATATTGTTTGGTTATTTCAAAATCATGTTTTTTGTTGGTACCACGTTTCATCTTAAATCCATGGGCTATTCAAAGTAATGAAATACAATTATTATAATCATAATTATATCATATTGACTGTAAATGTTTTATGTTGGTATAGTTATATTTAAGATTCTTTTTTCTCAAAAAAAATACTAAATAATATTGTAGAAACTTCCTTTAAATATACGTCATATTTTATTCAAATTTAATCATGCATTCCATATAACTCATTTATGTCTTTCAAAGATATCGGTTATAGTTCATTTTTCGCCAGCCTTCTGTTGCAGAAATTCAAGAATTTTGACAAAAATAGAAGAACAATATATAAAAAGTTGTTAAATAATATTCTTTAAATGTATTTACCTCAACAACTAAAATACAAAACAAAACCCCAAAAAACAAAACATGAGTTTGCATAATAAAAATATACAGCACTACCGAAAACATTCATACAATGATTAATGGTGTCCAACTTTATAAGCTCATACATGTAATATAATTTAATATAATCTCCTTTCAATCCAAATAAAGTTTGAAGGTGCGTATATACAAGGATATCAAATTAATAAATACAAAATATGATCATCACTTTACTTGTCTTACATGTATAATTATTAACATAGTTTAGATCATATACAACTTAAGTATAAATCAGAACAGCAACCTATTCTTAGAAGGTTGGTTGTGACAATGTCATCCTGAATTTATTATTCAAGATCTGTATAAATGTTTCGGAAAGGTAAAACCATATATATATTTTTTAAAAATAATATAATAGTAATATAACAAAAATAATAGGATAATATTATTGTTGCTTTGATGGGTAATCTGTAGCCAGCAATCTAACTGGTAAATTAAATCATTGAAAGTGTAAAACTATAATATTTTGCCTTGGATAGGATTAATGTAAAATCAAAACATGAGGAAATCGAAGACTGCCAAAATTAGTGTTACTTGAATGATATTATCAATTCCAATGAAATAAAACATACCACTAGAAGTATCACCTCATATATTCTGTTTTAATTACATTCGTCTGAGCAATTTTTAACGTCAATGACAACTAACAACGTCAATTTGAATAAGTTTTGCGATCTTACAACAGCTTTAACGTACAATGTCCTCGTTACTTGCAATCATATTGTATACACGTATTATTATCATTCTATTAAAACCAACTGAATATGCTATGCTAGAAAATAGTTATATAAAATAAACATCTACATAACTGTTTTCATCCTTAATGTAATTTCAAATCAACTTAACAGGAAAGATAATCCTACAGAACAAAGTACATCATACAAAATATGTGATTTCAAAAACAAATACACCTTTTTTTATTCCAGAAAAACCAGTACAAACGAGTGGAATAAATGAAAATTATCTAACAGTAGGTGTTGGGACTGTTATTTGTATCCTCTTAATCGTAATTTTGGTAAAACTGTATATACACTATATACAAGTGTAAACAGCCGCCATTGTAATCCCTCGTAATGAGATGTCTTTATAATTTTAGTCAAAGAGAAGAAAGACAAGCACGGAAGTGCTGAAGGAGGTCGATTTTATGCATAATTGTTTGTTTTTTATTAAACTTAATTTGAGAAATATGTTCTGAAATATTATATTGATAGAATTAATTTCATTAAACTATGTACCGGTAATCGGAATATTTCTGGATATCTAAGGATCTTAGCAATATGTTGGTTATATCCTAACATTAACAGGCATCAAAATACACAATGTAATGTAAAAGTGTACTCAGTAGCTCGTCGGACTGACGATAGTAAGATCGTTAGCGCGATCGATCTCGTATACAACATCGGTATAGTCTGCTTATGCTTTATACATGTAACCTTAGAAAAGCATACTAAATTACTTAATTTGTTAATGAAGGGACAAACTGATAGGAATCATACCAATGTCCCATTGCAACATCATCATTGTGCTATCGCAACATTGTCTTCGTGTTATCACTCGAGATATCGCAATGTAACTCATGGCGCATCGGAGTATCGAATTAATAATCTTGTTTATAGAACTGTGCCCGCATCTTATGATCGATAATATCTTGAGATTAACCATTCAATGTTCGGGTCTTAGCAGAATACATGTTGTATTAGTATATCATGCATGTTAATGTTACCGTAAATGAGGCGATATCTTTCGTCCGATATTGGTCGAATCGTCTTCTCGACTGGCGCTCCTGAGGTCTTCCAGCAAAAGGAAACAATGCTAATTAGCAAAATTAGACTACAAAACAAGAAATAAGACATAAATAAAGCATAAAAAGGCCATTTAGAAAAATAATTAACTGAAGCATATTCTGTTAGAATTAGGTTAAAACCATAGGGACGACAACGAACACCGACTGATAGCAAAAGGTCATTCAATGACCCTCGTGAAATAAAAGTAAACGTACATGTATATAGCAGACAAGAGAAGTTATACAGTATAGACAGACAAATTGACGACAAACATAATAGAATTAGTAAAGGCTGACCTGATCTGTTAACTGGAGTAAAATTATACAGATAGACAAACAAACGACAAACAAAATGTGATCAGAAAGGCTCACCTGATCCGTTAGCTTAGGTGAAAGCTATACAGACAGACGACAAACCAAATGTGATCAGAAAGGCTCACATGGACCCGAGGCCACAAAACTTAGACGGGATTTTTTTTTTATCTCAATCTCACTTTTCCACAAGAAATATATAATTGTAATAAGGGGACTGAGATCAAAATTGAGCCCGTCTACGTTTTATGGCCCTGGGCCAGATCTGTCAGTTTTTTTACTGACAGGCAAACGGACGACAAACATAATATTATCAGAAAGGCTCACCTGGTCTGTCCGCTTAGGTGAAAGCTATACAAACAGGCAAACTGACGACAAACAAAGAACAGAAAGGCTCACTTGGCCCCGGGGCTATAAAACTTAAACGAGATTTATTTTGATCTAAGTCTCACTTTTCCACTAGGAATATATAGTGGAAAAGGGAGGCTGAGATCAAAAGTGAGCTCGTCTACGTTTTATTGCCATGGGGCCAGATCTGTTAGCTTGAGTGAAAGCAATACAGTCATGCAAACAGACGACAAACAAAATGTGATCAGAAAGGCTCGCCTGATCTGTCAGTTTTGGTAAAAGCTGAAAATTATATTTATGATTAACACACACGAAAAAATAACAAAAGGTTAATGCGTTACCCTCCTGAAATAAAAGTACATGTACATTACAAATTAGGTGAAAGCTACATGTATACTCACAGACACACGGACGACAAACAAAATGCGATCAGATTGGCTTACTTGATCTGTCACTGACTGTCAGCTTTGGAAAAAACTGAGAATATGAGACTGAGAATATATGTATATATATATATATATATATATATATATATATATATATATATATATATATATATATATGATAAACAAAAACAAATATTATCTAAAGGTTGTTGCATGATCCTCCTTAAATTCAATGTAAAAAGTACATGTACATGTATATAAGAGACGAGAGAAGTTATACAAACAGAATAAGGGACGACAATCAAAATGTGATCAGAGAGGCTAGCCTGATCTGTCAGCTTTTGTGAAAGCTGTACCCGCAGACATAGGTAAACAAACGAAGAACAAAGTGTGATAAGAAACTTTAAGGCTCGCCTGAATTTTCAGAATTGGTGAAGCTGAAGAGAAAATATAAATATAGATATAAGACAAACATAATTGCATAATATAGTAAGGATATCGAATATTATGTTAATAATTATTCATTTCATTTATACTTTTTTATGTTTAGAGCAAATTTTTACTGATGACATTAAACTTTACAACAATCTGAGTTTGAGAACTCAACCCGGAGTAAACAACGTATCTAATAAAAAAAAAAAACAACCTCAGATCTTATCAGTACTTTAAGTAATTTGATTTCAAGTGTTCTGAATTGTTTGTACCATGCAGAATCCTATAATTATGGTATCAAAAAATGCGGAATTCCTACAAGAACGAATTACATGTAGTGATACATGTAGCTTGACGTGTTGCACTGTACGAATACCGGTATATGCTTTGCTGTTCTTCACAACAAATCCGGATGGTGTATTCTGTACTACTATTTTATTCGAACAAAAAAAGGATTAATAAAAATTCATATAGATCCGGCTTACTCGTAACTTGAATGGCAAGGCAAGCTTTTGGAAAAGCCGTTACTTGCATTTCACTTTACGACTACTATTCTTGAATAGAAAAATTCCGCATTAATAATGATTATTTAGGCGTTCTTATAATGAACGTTTGATTTAAACCAAAGCTTTTTTATGATTTTTTAAAGATTATTTTCTCTCTCTCTCTCTCTCTCTCTCTCTCTCTCTCTCTCTCAATTTGTTCCGAAATAATTAAATGTCCAATATGCACTAGTTTAATATTTATACTTTTAAGTGGTAGCGATTAAAGTATTACTAAATCATTATTAAATTCGATTTTGATTTTGAAAAAAAATACAATGAGATCGATAAAGGAAAGCAAAATATGTTAATTGACACACTAGTCTACGGATTTGTTTTCAGATAGATGTAAATTTAGTACTTATAATTTTCGGCAGGTATTTTGAGACCTCGTTGCTGAAAGTATTTTGCGCCAAAATAGCATTCTTATGATCTAAGTAAAAATTGCATTCTTAAGACTTAAGTCAATTTATACAAAATTGGAGAAGAATAGTAGATAACTCACCAAGATTTATTAATTATAGAATTTTTAAATTTACTTGTTGATTTTACCTACAGATCTATGGATCACGTTTACAAAATTACGAACATGTTAGTGGCGTCGGAAACAATTTGAAAGTGGGGGGGGGGGGGGGGCGCTGGACAAATCCTCAGAAATCTTGACGAGCAAAAAAAAACAACAAAAAAACCCTTCATCCCATAATCATGAAAATCTTAATCGGAGGGGGGGGGGGGGGGGGGGGGGGGGCTAATATACACTATGACTCCAACTTCTCAATATTTCAATCTTTTCATGGTATATTTGTGAATAATTATGTTTACTGTGAGAAAAAGTGGAGGGGGAGGGGGGCTCAACCCTCTATAATGCTATGTGGCCAATGGTTGTGTCTAACTTTGCAAATATAAGTGTGGGGACTAAGCCTCTATAGACCCCCCCCCCCCCCCCGGTTCCGACGCCTATGCTTGTAATCACCGATTCTCCATAGTAACAGGTAGATGGCATAATATTGAAAACAATTTAAGAAAATGTACAATGTGTGACTCTAAAAGTATTGGGGATGAATTTCATTATATTTTAGAATGTACACATTTTGTAAACGATAGAAAAATGTTTTTGTCCAAGAGATATTATGAAAACTCAAATGCTATAAAATAAAACGAGCTCATGAATACTTTTAATGTAGAAAATATAAAAAAAAATTGTCATGGTTTGTTAAGAAAATGTTCAAAGTCTGTTCTTCCAGAAATCAACTTCAACAACCTATTGTATTGTATAAACTTAACTTTTTCCATCATTCATACTCCTCCTGTACATTTGATCCTTGACTGTTTTTGTGTACAATTGCATATACTGATTTTGAACCATAAATACCAGTGAACTGGTCTTGAGTGAATAAAGAATTGAAGTTGAATAATTCTAAATAATATTTTTTTTTATCAAGAACGCTCATATATATCTGAAACCCGTATTCTTAAGTATGTTTTTGAATTGGAAACTTTAAAGAAGGCTTTTGTCCCTAATGTCGGTATACATTGTGTACATGTATATGGCTTCGGCAAATCACAGGCGCGGATCATGAATGGCTTTTCAAGGATGATAAATTTAACTTATTATTGTTAACAACATGGACAATGCAAGGTTTGCGATAACTATTTTATGAAAGGGTTGAACTGAAAATTAAATACAGAGTGCACTGGTCTTCCTATCTTAAGATATTGCTTTTTGGGTTGCTGTGGAGGTGGTTCTAATGCGTGTGTTCCCTATCCCAATTTACAAATTAATTTACTTACTCTTAAGTTCGACACACGCATAAACTTAACTGACGTGGAAATATTTCTCACAACGATGGTTTTACGAACAGATCTCTTTTAAAAATATTTGGAAAAATGTCAATAGGCGCTTATTTAAAACTCTATGTCTTAAAAAAAAGGTTATATTTATTACATGTTAATAAAATAGTGATGTCAACGCCGAATATTTATGATTGCCATTTTAATCAAATATTTAACAACGAATATGCCTGTTGAGCGCCAAAAATCTATTTACTTCTTTTCGGGTTGTACCAGTCTGTCAAATATTAGATTATAAATAATAACTACGAAATTTATTTCACGATGAAAGGGGTGGGAGGGGGGGGGGGATGGAGGTACTGTTATCCGTCCTTCATACAAAGTGAATATATATGATACATAACGTTACATGTAATGTAATATTCTTGGTCGGCTCTTGACATATCTAAAGCATTATTTCTTCTTATTTTTGCCCCATCTCAAAGGTTTTTTTTAAAAAAAAAATACCTTTTAAAATGTGGAAATTTAACTGAAGAATGAAAAGTCTTCTAGTTTATTTTCTAATTTAAATTTACGGCTTTCGTTTATTAATCTTAATTTTTATCAACCTGTAAAATTGTCTCTCTAATTAATAATATCAGTACATTTCATTTATTACTTACAATTATTTTCAACATTTTTATACATTGTATAAAAAAAATCATTTGATAATTAAATAAATAAATTTCCAATTTCCAATATCTTTAATTGTTTTTGGCAAGTAGAATTTGGTATGGGATAGCGCATTGTTTGACGGGGTGGGGTGGGGGCTGTCATAATCACATCAAACGATACAGAGAGACCAACTTTCAGGTAAAAGGGGGATGTGTACAATATATTTGCAACACCAATGAAGCCATTTTCAACAGACACCAGAGATTCACACCTTTTGTTTTAAAACTGGGCAATACCGGATGTGTACAATATATTTGCAACACCTGTTATTTTGAAACAATGAAGCCAATTTCGACAAACACACGAGAATTGCACTATTTTAAATCAAAGACATTGTAATTGTACCTCAAATTTAATGATTTTAGCGCCATTACGTTCACTTCTAAACTAGTAAATTTTCATATATAGAAAACTTCAAATATAAATAATCTATAATCTATTGAAATTTGAAACAATTAGATCTGCATTTTCTTAGAATGTTAGTACATTATCATTAATGTGGACAATCGGCAAAAAAAATTGAAAAATAAAAGAAACTATAATTATGAAAGAAAACTTAAAAACAGAAATTAAGAAAAACCAGACAATGAGAATTAAAGCGTACGTCTTGGAAGACTAAACATTATAATAACTTAATGATTGTTAAATTCATTTCTTCTATTAGAAGATAAGTGAAGATATCCATATTTTTAATCATGAGTTGTCTAAAGAAAGACTGTTTTATAAATTGCAAGCATTGTGACAATGTTTTAAATTAGATAAATTGAGTGAGGTTGAAGTTACACGATCCGTTAGGAAATCGTTGCCTTATAAACATTCATATTCTGCTTGAAATTTTATGAGGCTTTATCTTAGATAAGATATCAAGTTACTAATAAAACATAAACTCTTATAATCACAAATTGTTTTAATTATTTTACACACGACGATATTAATTATGTGGCACTTACCTGATAGTCTTCATTTTTCTTTTCAACCTGTCACGGGTCGCAGCTGGGGTCAAAGTGTATGCGTGTGTTTACCTGCGGCCAGGTGCAATAATCAACACGTTCTCTATTGGTTGATTCATTCACGTGATCATTTTAAAATTAATTTTAGAGGGATATGGATTACTTGACAGACTCGATCCTAAATGCTAAATGGGGAATGACATTTCGTATAAGAAGTAGTGTTGATTTTCACCTTTATCTTTTAATCTTAAAGTTAAAATAAACACATTACAAAGCCGACAAATTTAATTTTAAAACACGTCAGTTTTTAAAGAGTACCTTCATCAGTGCGGACATAATGTGACGCTATTGTTGATTAAAATTAATGGCGAGTATGTTCAGTGCGGACATAATGTGACGCTCTTATTGATTAAAATTATTGGCAAATATGTTCAGTGACGGCGGACATAAAGATTATTTATGTTTAAGATAGACGAATATTTCGTAACATCGAACTTTAAATGGCGATTAAAAGTAAAAATAATGAAATTTATAAGGAGGCGGACATAATGTGACGATGTTAAAAAAAAGTGGCGGACATTTCGTGATGGCGGACATAACGTGACGATTTTTTCAAAAAAGTGGCGGACATTTCGTGATGGCGGACATAACGTGACGATTTTTTCAAAAAAGTGGCGGACATATCGTGACGGCGGACATAACGTGACGGCGGACATAACGTGACTCAACAACTGTCCATGAAGTCTCGATCTGGGAAAAGAAAATTATTAAATGAACAGAGAAGAAATGTGAGTAAAATACGTGATGGATCCTCAATCCAACATCATCAAGGAGAAGTTGAGGAATATACTGAGATTCTCTCCTCTCAACACTTTAGTCATTTGTATCAACCTGTAGATGCTGTGTACCATGAAATCGATGAATGTATGGAGTTGATGATCACCCCATTTTCTTTAAAAGCAGACAATGATTTAGAAGGTCAAACAGTTCTAATGACGTTCACAGACGCAACCTCTCTCGCAAAAATAAGCAATGATTAAAATATTTAAACCAGCAATCTCTATTTATTAGAATCAGAAATAGCACAAGCAAAGATGCAGCATCATCACAGTTTATCTTTACTGGTTTTCTTTGAAAAAAAATATAACCAGGTAACTAAAGACATACGCGCCGTTTCTCAGTTTTAGATAATTTTCCTTGATAGATTATGTCTTTTTTTTGCATTTATACCTGTTCATCCCAATAATTCAGGGTGCATTACCAGGCATTTTTGGAGTTCGAATTGTTTGAATTTTTTTTTATAGCATGAAAAATGTAATTTGTTTGCTTATTAATAAAGTCACAGTATAAATTTTTGATTTAAGCTACATGTATGTATACAAATAGAGAAATATGATTTAACATAAAAATATAATTTTGGAATTACGTAGGTGAAATCTTATCATTGCGGAGATGTAAAAAAATAGAAAATAATGGAAGAAGAACAAATATGATTGCATTTTCATTTATTTTTATATCACTAACAAGTTTTTGTTTTTGTTTTGTTTGTTTGGTCTTTCTTTAAATAACTTTGTACTAGTTTTATAAATGTATCATACATAAACCATCCATAGGTTCGAGAAAAGTTATGCTACCTTTGTCATACATGCATAATTGCAATTCCTATATACATGTGAATTAAAATAACCATTATAAGAAATACTATTATTTTTGTTTATTTCAAACCTGTTTAATGTTACTATATAAATATTATTTTTCTTTTGTTTAAGGTTTGAGGACGTCGAACCTAGCATTTCTTCAATGATTATATTTAAATAGTTGGAATCATTAATGAAAAATCGAAACAAATTTAAATCAAAATAATTAAAGGTATACAATTTACAATTGCGTGAATTTGGAATGACGGCGAAAACGCATGATTTTGTTTACTGATTAAAGTTACCTTGTTTCTGCAAATTACAATGGTGAATTCCATTTCGTTACAATAACATAGAATTTTTCTTGTTTATTTTCCTGCCAGGAAAATGATACATGTATGTCTTTCATTAATTTTAAAGAAGGAAGTGCGAAACCGACCTCTAAGCGCATGTCAAGGGAAATCAGATTGTTGTTTTTGTTCACTTAATTACATATTCGTCACGATTTTGCTTTTTGCTTAACAGTTGTTGATTTGAAACTAACCATGTATTATGAGTGTAAAACATTTGTTTTTCACGATACGCTTGTCTTTGCATGTTTAAATAGGATAACCTTCACACGAACTAAAGGGAAAACACACACGCCGTTGTTCCAATAAATACATATGCTTACACGCTTGTATTTTTTTTTCGTACTCGTATATAGGACTAATTTACCTTAGTGAACAAAAATATATCATTAAGCAATGAAATCTGAAATCAGTAATCTAGAATACCGAAATCGAAATTCTAACCTAAGGCTTCTATATTTTGACGTTTGTGTGTTGGAATGGAAGGTGGGACTCTCCCCGCACATGTCGACATTTATAAGCAGTTGTTAGAGGCAGAGAAATCTCTAATTATAGTATGCCCCGAGATATTCATGCAACACATTTGGCAGAAAGAAATCTTCCTTTATTTATCATTTTTTACTCGAAAAAAATCACAGGAACGAAATCAGATTTCTTACGGAGATTTATAATGGGGAATGTTTATATCGCTTCTCAATTCGGAACGTATATGGAATATCTCGCGCAATTCGTCAACGTTATCATCCAGGCTTGCTGCACAACAAAAACCCCGAATACATCACATATTTAAAAGTATATTGAAACCGTATAAGCGAACGGGGGCGTTTCAACTGAGAAATCTTGAAAATATCTCATACTTTTAATGGACATCGTTTGAACCCTCAGGTATTTATAGATATTGAGTAATTAAGCAAAGTGTGAATTGAGGACATCTTTGGACATAGTATAGTTTCTTAGTGAGGAATATCAACAGTTGAATTCGTTATTTGCACAAGATTATAGTTTCAACCTAAGAATGAAAACTAGTATGATGTTTTGCATGTCAGTTGGACAGTGTAAGTGCTTATTTGATATAATAAACATCAGGTGGCAACCGTGTTCTTTATTACGTTTTTAAGAACCAGTGTGCGTGAAAAAGAATTTTTGGCATTATCCCATAATTCTCTCTAATGCTTTCTCCCATTGTGCTATGCCGAACATGGCTGGTATTTAACTCCTATTTTACGGTTCCTTGAGATATGAAGACACGTTTTGAGTATCGCACATGTTTTGATAAGACCAATATATTTTTTAAACGCTTCGATTCCATCGCATTGAGCCTTCATATGGAGACGAGATAATAAACATATCAAACCCAGGTCTGGGCCGTCATTATTTCTTCCATCCTATTACATTTGGTGCCGTCACCAGCCCCTGGAACTGACAGGTTTAATCTTGCCGGGGAAAGACCCTTGGGTAATCTTCAAGGGCGTAGATCATTTAAAGAGTGAGGAATGTAGTAGTTGGGGCTAAAGGGACCGTGGATATCGGCCTGGATAGCTCAGTGGTAGAGCTCCTGACAAGAGTTGCAGGGATCCCAGGTTCGATTCCCGGTTCAGTCATATGTTTCCAATATTCCAAATTTCCTATTACATTTGGTGCCGTAACCAGGATTCGAACCTGTGTTGTCACGGTTAAAAATCAAACTGTTATCGTTATTCTACAGTAAAACATATTGTAATTAATATTTCAAAATTTTTGGCAGGACCCTGTAATACTTTAATACATCATATCATTCACACATGTACTATTATATTAACCAATGGCATATACCTTCTAAATTACTTTCATATAAATTACAAACAGAATCAAATTGAAATTATTGTAATCATAATGAAAATTAAAAGTAAATAACCCGAATATTATCATTTATTACAATTATATCAAAAGATATAAACGCAACGAACATGACAAATAACATTTTATGATAATTATAATATACTGACAAAAAGTTTGACACCTGTACGTACATTCAATACTCTGAAAACAGGCAGGTATAACACGTTTTGACTGCAAACGAACAATATCCTGCATAATCATGTTAATCGTAACATTGTTGTTGACCGAGTTTCTTCTAGAATAGAAAAGGATAGAGCTAGAGAAGTATGCTTTTACTAAAGGACACAAACCACAAGTATTTTTCCCTATTACTCCTGCAAATCCACTTTTACTTTGGAATAAGTGTAAACATTGGCCTATGTACACCTTTAAAGATAATATGTTTGACGTTTTTGTGGCAAAAAAAAATAGTGGTATGCGACGTGATGCCCGTGGGCAAATTGCCACAATATCATGTCCGTTGTATACATGTAAACATACCAATTTTTAGATATGCATTTTCTTAAAGCTGGACACTGCTCGTAAATAGGCACGTCACATAGATATATAAACCCGTCGATTTCGTTACTGTAACACCGAATCGCACATCTGAAACTCGCGTCCGGTGTATAATACTTGTATTGGCTTTGTTGGATTAGCCTTTTTAAATCATTTTTTGTTTTATGTGCATATTCTGTTTGTAAATAATTCATTGACCTGTTTATTAAGGTCTTCCGTTTTCCAACGGAAGACCTTATTGTTATTCTTCGGTTTCTTTTTCCCTATTATTATTAGGGTCTTCCGTTTCCAACGGAAGACCCTTTTGTTTTTCTACGGTTTCTTTTTATTCATATTATTAGGGTCTTCCGTTTCCAACGGAAGACCCTCTTGTTATTCTATTGTTTCTTTTTATTAGGGTTTTCCGTTTTTCAACGGAAAACCCTTCTGTTATTCTACTGTTTCTTATTATTATTTTTTTTTCCCGCAAATTTTGTGCACGAGATTTCTCGAACATTTTTTGTCTGATTGCTATGAAACTTTCAGAGTATGTAGATGATATTAATATCTCTAGACGTTTTTTTCAAATTTGTAAAATTCACTTCTGGTTATGAGTTATTGTCCTTTAATTGAAATTTGGCGGGTCTTTTGTCCAGAGTTGATCTCGGGAACTACAGATGAAAGATGCATGGAATTTGGCGAAATTGTCGGTAACATTTTATAGTTTTGCTGGCATGAAAATTTTGGTAATTTCTTTGTTAGTTTTTGAGCTATTTGTCGCCAAAGTTTAAGATTTTTTCGGGGCTGAAATTTTGTTGCTTTTTGTATTATAACCTTTAAACTAAAAATGTTTTGTTAATACATATAGAACAAAAGTTGTTTAGAATAACGAGAGCTTTCATTTAAAATTAAGAAAAAAGGGCTGGCCCCTATAATTAGGGGTCAGCAGCTCATACACGTATTTTTCTGATAGCAAAAATCGTTATCATTTTATGAAAAAAAATTAATTCAGTTATTGTTAATATATTAAATAATGTCATTTGGTATCAAATTAAACAAGTTCTGTGCTATATTTCTTTTCAAATTTCATAAAATAAATATGTGAGAATCGTACATGAACGAGTTAATATGTCTACATAGACACACAAGCGAACAAATGCCACATTAAGGCCCAGGAATTTACTGCATTACGTTGTGTTGCGTCTTAGATAAATTGTTGTGATTCAATTTCATTTTTTTCATCTATATCATTTATGAATTCAATGAACACACATTATTTAAACGTTCTATGTGCAACTATTTGTCGGGGCGCCCCTGTTTGTAACCCCCGCGCGCGCGCCGAATGTAAACAGTAACGAACGGCATTGTAGAAAAGAGAGAGCCGTAATGCAGAAGAGAAGTTGTGTATTCTTTCGGTGTACACATGCATTTTCAAGTTACTGTGAAACATATGAACATGCACAGGGAACAATACTACATATTTGTATAAGGAGGGATATGTTCTCGTGTGAATCGTTTACGAGGAAATTCTGACAGCCACACTTCTGTCGACGATCAGCCGTTGAAAAGCTACGAGTAATTAAGGAGAAAAGATGGACATTAAAGTGTGTGATTTATGTGGATGTTACTGAAGAAGGTGAGGCTTTTACTCCTTTTAAAGTTTCTTGTTAACTGGTTAAAATTTAGTATATAGTATAGATGTACATGTAAGTACGTGCACACTGTTAGAAGTTTTTGTTATGGTGTGGGTGTTTGTTTACTAACGTGTAGTTCTTACATGTTTCATGGATGTTTAGACTCGCTCGAGGTTCATGGGGGACTGGAAAGGGTAACTGAATTTATCTATTTAAAAAAATAACAGATTGTGAATTTTCAACTCAAAATTCAAAGCAGGGTCTAATTAGAAACATATCATATATTCTTGTGCAGAAGACTCCAAATGTAGTCATGAATACCCTGTAGACATAACTTCAAGTAAATAAAATTGTATACTTCAGACTTCAGAGTTAAAACATGACTTTAATATCTTTATGATGCCGATCATTGTATCATTAAAGAGGTTTAGCAGACCAACGGGTACCCGGTACATGTACTTGTACATGTAGGTTACAAGTTAGAACTATGCCTACCATTCTACCAGTTCACATAATTTTTCTTGTTTAGCAGTTATGATGTGTACTTAAATTGTCCTTGTTAATGTTTTAAATGTAATTTTTTATTCTCTTTTTTTAATCTGACTACTGGCAGTACTGGTGTGCGAGCAGTTCTCGCCGAGGACCATTTCTTGCTGGTGCACTGTTACATCATATTTTCGTATATAATTTTATGTGTTGATAAAATGACGTAACACTGCACTGGTGAGAAATGGTACTCGGCGAGAACTGATCGCACGCCAATATTGATTAATTACAGACAAAAACTGAAGGTTGCGAGTGTTATTTTTTATTGAACAACATTGTTTAAAATAATTCTTTATGTATGTGACGATCAGACCGGTTTGAATACCAATGCCAGATAACTCAGTTGGTAGAGCACCTGACTAGAGATTCAGGGGGCCCAGATTCAAATCCCGGTTTGGTCCTTCATTATTTCTCCCATCCTGTTACAATATTGGTGTTGTGACCAACCCCTGGAACTAACAGGTTAACTCGATCCTGCCAGGGATGATCTTCGAAGATGAAGATCATTTAAGGGGGAGGAATGTGACGGTCAGACTGGTTTGAATACCGGTGCCAGATACATGTAGCTCAGTTGGTAGAGCACTTGACTAGAGATTCAGAGGGCCAGGTTCGAATCCCACTTTGTTCCGTCGTTATTTCTCCCATCTTTTACACATACATGTATATCAGATATATGACAGATGATTAAGGTCATCACATGTTTCGCAAGATGCAATAAGTGTTAAAAACCTTTACTTTACAACAGAATACATTTAAGTGAATATTTATGTTTCTTGTTATTATTTGGTGTGGTTTTCTTGACAGTGTCGCATAAACAATTTACCCGCTCCTAAAACACAAACTTTGTTTTTGTGGATTCAGCTTACCGCTGATTGGCTGCTGTTGCAGCAGACAAATAAGATATGCACGCACAAAACACAATGAACTTATCAGAGAATGAGTTGAGTTTATTTAAACTGTTGGAATTTGGGTATTTTTTTTTAAAATGTATACTTGTGACAAAACATATATGTGGTACATACAGCTGTAGCTTTATGAAGAAAATTTTGGTTAGACCATATATTACCTATAGTGCAAGTAAATGATATTTACAAAAAACTTGCAATTTATGGCGCACGAAATATATGCTAGTTTTATAAAGATTGACATACATGTAATGTACCACATTCTTTGAAAAATAATCTATTAAAAATTCTTCATTAAGTTTACTCTTACATGTTTTATGCTTATTACACGTAGTATTGTTTTTAAAACATGTAATTTATAAGAAAATAAACAAAAACCCTCGCTAAATTTATTTGCAAAAAAAAAAAAAACACAGTAGAATTGATAAAAAATGGTATACCAGAAGCTAATACCAGTACATGTACTTTGACGCTGTTCGGTGGGTAATATTCGTTTGTAATTTACGAATTGAAATATTGACTATTGCACTACAAGTACGGTAATAAACTCTCTCTCTCTCTCTCTCTCAAACTCTCTCTCTTTCTCAATTTGATAAGTGTTTATACCTATGAAAATTTTTTAATATTATATTATGACTTGATATGCAAATTTTTGATCTTGTACTGCCTAAATGTTATGTCATGTATTGGGATATGTCATACTTATTACACTGCATGGTCAGTGTATTTTTTACAGAAATACTATGCATATGTTAATGTAAACAAAGCTATTACTAGTACATATATGTAAACACAGCTAATTATTTTTTTTATTTATTTCAGCTCAAAACAGACTCTTGTTACCACATGGCTTTTACCGGTACCTGTTGATTCTTGTGGGTCAGCTCCTGAGATTAACCTGTCACCTCTATCCACATGCATATTCCTTGTGTTCTACAGACTATTTACCGGTAATTCAAATTAAATCCGATAATGCATGAACAATAATGGAACTTGAAGAAAGCATCCTACCATGTTGTGGTTTGTGTTTGATAAGAAATTATGAAAACAAAATTAAGGCTGTTTAAAGAAATTCATAATTGCTGTGAAAATTTGTTTTTCAATAAAGGTATACAATTATGTTTCCTTTATTTTTTATTTCATAAAGATATTTAGATGTGTTTACATAATTGAAACCCCCCCCCCCCCCTATTTAATTGTCTGCATTAAGATTACATGTAGGATATGTAAATGTACATTTGACTTTGAAATAACATCTGCTATGATAATTACTTTTGAAATGAACAAGAAACAACCTATTTCTACCTTTCTAAGGTATATATGCATAAAAAAGTAGAAAAACATGTCAAATTTGAACATTTTTCATTGAAATCAACTCTGTCTCCAGCTACCTGGGTGTGTTTGAATTTAATTCTAATTTAAGGCAGATGTCTAACTTGTAGGTTGTAGCTTACTGTTTTAGCATGGTTAGAAGAAGACTAGAAATCAGAATAGATTAGATATTCACTAAATATGATTGTTAGCTTACTTTTTTCATGAAAACAAGAAATCACAAGCAGGACAGCTGTCTATTTGTTAATTAAAATGGTACAAATCATACAATAAACAAATAAAGATCAAATTTTAGAATCATTGATGATTGTTTTCAAATATGTGTGAGAAATGACTCAAGGAAATTGCCACACGTTTCATAAAATTAGGTAAAACATTTCAAACCATGACTTTTTATGAAAATCAAAAGATTGGGGGGTGGGGGGTATACATGTAAGGGTATTTCTAAGTGATGTGAAGCTTTTATCATGATTATATCATGTAGGCATATGTTGTATTGAATAAGGTTTCTTTTTAAAGGTGCTTGAACAAAAGTTGACCACTAAAAGGTCAGGTAAAGATGTTTTACTATGGAAAACCCTGTAAATCTGTGTTTACTAAAGGAAATTGGAAATGGTGGGTTCACTTAAATGGCCATATTTTTATTAAACCTCAATGGAATTGGCAATATGTGGTATTCTTTTTCTCAGAATTGCATTAGCTTTCTTATTCTAAGACAAACCGTCTTTTCATAAAAATGTTAGTGTACTAAGTTAAAGATACAAGGAACAGTTTCGGATAAAGTACCGTCAATATTTTTGTAAAATTGAGAGTGACTGTACTTTAAGGTTTATCATTGTTGCGTAGATTCATGAAATGAATTTTAATGATTATCAATAGTTAGAGGGATGTCTCTTGTTGGAATTGGTAAGCATTATTAAGGCCCCTAATTTTAAGTACATGAGAAGCAGAAATAAATTGTGAAACTTGCGGCTATGACAGATATGTTGACTTTACAGTGAAATTGAAGGTTACAAACGGGAGGTTATATAACATGAAATGTAGGTGGATGGGATATTATATGCCTATTTAGTATTTACTGGGTATGAGGACAATAGCAAGTTTATTGTCCCCCAAGACAGCAACTATTTAATGAGGCAAAGCCAAGGGAAATAGTTGCTGTGGAATGGGACAACAAACTTGCTATTGTCCGAATAGTCAGTTAATTGGTATTTCATTATACAGAAAACTTTATTTGTCAGGGATGCAGAATTTCTTGATGATAAACAAAGTAGAGTTAAATCAAACTTTGTATTTAATGCGGCGATCTTATTAGGTCAGAGGTGTTCCGAGTTTAAGGTGATATGGGACACATCCATGTTGTGACGTATTGTTTATCGAAATAAACAATAAAATAAAGTGTAATTATATAAGTACATGTAGTTTCTTTTCAAAAATGGTCACCTAACTCCTTAGCACAGTGGGTTAGAGGGTTTACTAGGAACCTGTAAGTCATGAGTTCGAATCCCGCTGGGGTTTTTACAATTTTTACCTTTTCAAATATTTTTAAAAGCTATTTTTTGGTTAAATATTGTAAAACTAGAAAATTCTAAACTGGTGAAAAGTTTTCAATTATATAGTACTTTAATCCACATTAATATCGACAGAAGTCCCATACCACCTTAAAAAGGAGGGAAATCAAATTCTGCTGATGAATGGTTTTGATGACTATTCACCATGGGCAGATAGCATGGATACTATTTTAAATTAGATAAAAAGGCATGTTTATACGGGCGCTTTCTAGTGATCAATTTGTCCGTCTGTCCATCTGAAATGGCTTGACAGGAGCATAGCTTCTCTCCCCTTGGCCCAATCTGGCTCATACCTCATCCACAGGGTTCCTTTGGTTGAAGGATGTGCAGTGACCTTGAACCATGTTTTTAGGTATAAGGTTAAGGTCATAGCAGAATTATATATATAAAATCCTTGTCTGGGGCATATCTTTTTTCCCTTTGGTCCAATCTGGCTAATACTCACAGAGTGTCTCTATGGTTAAACGATGTGCAGTGAACTTGCATGAAATTTTTAGGTAAGGCCAAAAAAAAAATTATTCCTGTTTCCTGTCGCCCGACCGACCCTATCTTTTACCCTCCGACCCTAAAAGTGTTTTTGGTGATCGGTAACTTCGCCAGAATTTCCTCAGAAAGAGGAGTGAAGATGACAAAGTCTTCTGAGTTCATAATCGTGCAAATTAACCTCACTGGCGAAAGAATGATAGAAAATTAATCTACGGACATTTTTACTGCATAAATATACCTTGTGGTGAATAACTTGCGACTATCTTACCTTCAGGGGTTATAAATACGGGTGATGCAACAACATACTGTATATTGGAAATTACAAAAACAATGTTTATTACTTTAAATCCTGATATTACAGTTAGTCAATAACCTTTTATTAGTTAATAACTGCAATAAATGTTAAAATTATCATAAAACTGCTTTCTATATTATCTTGAGAATTAAACAGATCCTCTACATAACGTACGGTAGTAAGTGGGTCAAAGGGTTGGACTAATACCCCAAATACACGGAAATACAGAGAGTGATTTAATTAATCATGTTGATATTGACATTAATTTTTAAGCTAATACAATACAAAATTATTTATCCAGAAAAGGATAAATACATTCATACACATGTAGATTAAATTTTGCAAATAATTTTAGTTTTTTTTTTTAATTAAAAAATTATTCTATTTTTTTTTCTTTGCCTGCTGTTTTCTATACATTACATGCATCAACAATACAAAGACCTTTGAAAATTTTAAATCATCTACTTACATACTGAACACTGGGAATATACATCTCTCTCATTATTACACACATGCTCCAAGTTTTTAAAAATAAAATATTTTTTAAAAATAACATTTTTTTCCTACCTACCTACCCTATTTTTTTTGGTCAAGTGACAGGAAACATGAATATTTTTTTTTTGGCCTAACGGGTGAAGATCATATCGGATCATGCAAAAATCCTTTTTTGAGAGCATATATAATTTCTACTAACCCCTTTTTGGCTCAGACTTCACATAAGCAGAGCTTTTGAGTAAAGGGTGAAAGGGTGTGTAGTGACCTTGAACCTATTTTCATTGAAAAGAAACTGTGAAGGTCATACCAGAATTATATTTTTAAAAATCCTTGTCCGGAGTATATCTTCTCTCCCTTTGCTCCATTCAGCCTCATACTTCACCCACATGATGCCTTTGTTCAAAATATATGCAATGACCTCGAATGATATTTGTTGATGAAGAGTCAAGGTCATATCAGATCACACAAAAATCCATATTTTAAGAGCATAGATATACTCTCCTTTTAGCCCCTATTTGGCTAATATTTTACCTTTACAGAGTTTATTGGTTAATGGCGTGCAGTGACCTTGAACCAAGTCTGTCAATGTGAAGGTCATAGCAGATCTTTTTAAAATTAGTTTTAAATAGTAGATTATTTTCCAAATATGCTTAATCTTGGTCAGATTGAACAAAAATGCATGTATGTTAGGGGGAATGAAATTGAATTAAAAGTTCTATGCCAGCTGGAAAAATTTCAAGTTATAGGTCAAGGTCAAAGCAGAATTCTCTGAAATAACATAAGCGGGGCCCTTTGAAATGTTCACCATTTCAATGTTGTCTGGTTCATAGTAATTTTACATAGAAAATATTCACAGAAGTACAGTAAAGTAAACTTTACATTGATAAGTTTCTGACAATTAATGACGCAACGAGCACACAGTACGAAAGGTCAACCTTTTGAAAAGCAGTGAAGAGGAAAAGTTGCTCAGAATTATGTTTTAAACAAAATTGATTTGTTACATAAATTTTAATTTTGCATTCTGGGTTAAGAAAAAAGATGTTAGTTCAAGGTAAAGTAAACTTGTACCTTAAATGAAGTCAAATTTGTTAAGTCGTACTTAAACACATTGTTTTTTTTTGTTAAGTCGTTCTTGAAATGGTTAAGGGTTTTTGGTTAAGTCGTACTTAAAAACATTCGGATCATGTTAAGTTGTACCAAGAATCATTCGATTTTTTTTATCATTTTGTACTTAGGTTTCTTTGTTTCTAGATTAAGAACTCTGCTTCTTAGACGTACTTCTAGCGTTGCTTTCGACATTAGCGGAAAACCCACTCGTTGCTTTGCAACGAGCTTTGCTTTAGTTATTAGGGTCTTCCGTTTCCAACGGAAGACCCTCTTGTTATTCTATTGTTAGGGTCTTCCGTTTCCAACGGAAGACCCTCTTGTTATTCTATTGTTAGGGTTTTCCGTTTTTCAACGGAAAACCCTTCTGTTATTCTACTGTTTCTTATTATTATTTTTTTTTTTTTCCCGCAAATTTTGTGCACGAGATTTCTCGAACATTTTTTGTCTGATTGCTATGAAACTTTCAGGGTATGTGAATGATATTAATATCTCTAGACGTTTTTTTCAAATTTTTAAAATTCACTTCCGCTTATGAGTTATTGCCCTTTAATTGAAAATTGGGGGGTCTTTTGTCCAGAGTTGATCTCGGGAACTACAGATGATAGATGCATGAAATTTGGCGAAATTGTCGGTAACATTTTATAGTTTTGCTGGCATGAAAATTTAGGTAATTTCTTTGTTAGTTTTTGAGCTATTTGTCGCCAAAGTTTAAGATTTTTTCGGGGCTGAAATTTTGTTGCTTTTTGTATTATAACCTTTAAACTAAAAATATTTTGTTAATAACATATAGAACAAAAGTTGTTTAGAATAACGAGAGCTTTCATTTAAAATTAAGAAAAAAGGGCTGGCCCCTATAATTAGGGGTCAGCAGCTCATACACGTATTTTTCTGATAGCAAAAATCGTTATCATTTTATGAAAAAAAATTAATTCAGTTATTGTTAATATATTAAATAATGTCATTTGGTATCAAATTAAACAAGTTCTGTGCTATATTTTTTTTCAAATTTCATAAAACAAATATGTGAGAATCGTACATGAACGAGTTAATATGTCTACATAGACACACAAGCAAACAAATGCCACATTAAGGCCAATGCATTTACTGCATTACGTTGTGTTGCGTCTTAGATAAATTGTTGTGATTCAATTTCATTTTTTTTCATCTATATCATTTATGAATTCAATGAACACACATTATTTAAACGTTCTATGTGCAACTATTTGTCGGGGCGCCCCTGTTTGTAACCCCCGCGCGCGCGCCGAATGTAAACAGTAACGAACGGCATTGTAGAAAAGAGAGAGCCGTAATGCAGAAGAGAAGTTGTGTATTCTTTCGGTGTACACATGCATTTTCAATTTGCTGTGAAACATATGAACATGCACAGGGAACAATACTACATATTTGTTTAAGGAGGATATTTTTCTCGTGTGAATCGTTTACGAGGAAATTCTGACAGCCACACTTCTGTCGACGATCAGCCGTTGATAAGCTACGAGTAGCCTAATAAAGGAGAAAATATGGACATTAAAGTGTGTGATTTATGTGGATGTTACTGAAGAAGGTGAGGCTTTTACTCCTTTTAAAGTTTCTTGTTAACTGGTTAAAATTTAGTATATAGTATAGATGTACATGTAAGTCATGTATATAAGTACGTGCACACTGTTAGATGTTTTTGTTATGGTGTGGGTGTTTGTTTACTAACGTGTAATTTTACATGTTTCATGGATGTTTAGACTCGCTCGAGGTTCATGGGGGACTGGAAAGGGTAACTGAATTTATCTATTAAAAAAAATAACAGATTGTGAATTTTCAACTCAAAATTCAAAGCAGGGTCTAATTAGAAACATATCATATATTCTTGTGCAGAAGACTCCAAATGTAGTCATGAATACCCTGTAGACATAACTTCAAGTAAATAAAATTGTATACTTCAGACTTCAGAGTTAAAACATGACTTTAATATCTTTATGATGCCGATCATTGTATCATTAAAGAGGTTTAGCAGACCAACGGGTACCCGGTACATGTACTTGTACATGTAGGTTACAAGTTAGAACTATGCGTACCATTCTACCAGTTCACCTAATTTTTCTTGTTTAGCAGTTATGATGTGTACTTAAATTGTCCTTGTTAATGTTTTAAATGTAATTTTTTATTCTCTTTTTTTAATCTGACTACTGGCAGTACTGGCGTGCGAGCAGTTCTCACCGAGGACCATTTCTCGCTGGTGCACTGGTACATCATATTTTCGTATATAATTTTATGTGTTGATAAAATGACGTAACAATGCACTGGTGAGAAATGGTACTCTGCGAGAACTGATCGCACGCCAATATTGATAATTACAGACAAAAACTGAAGGTTGCGAGTGTTATTTTTTATTGAACAACATTGTTTAAAATAATTCTTTATATATGTGACGATCAGACCGGTTTGAATACCAGTGCCAGATAGCTCAGTTGGTAGAGCACCTGACTAGAGATTCAGGGGGCCCAGGTTCAAATCCCGGTTTGGTCCTTCATTATTTCTCCCATTTTTTACACATACATGTATATCAGATATATGACAGATGATTAAGGTCATCACATGTTTTGCAAGATGCAATAAGTGTTAAAAACCTTTACTTTACAACAGAATACATTTAAGTGAATATTTATGTTTCTTGTTATTATTTGGTGTGGTTTTCTTGACAGTGTCGCATAAACAATTTACCCGCTCCTAAAACACAAACTTTCTTTTTGTGGATTAAGCTTACCGCTGATTGGCTGCTGTTGCAGCAGACAAATAAGATATGCACGCACAAAACACAATGAACTTATCAGAGAATGAGTTGAGTTTATTTATACTGTTGGAATTTGGGTATTTTTTTTAAAAATGTATACTTGTGACAAAACATATATGTGGTACATACAGCTGTAGCTTTATGAAGAAAATTTTGGTTAGACCATATATACCTATCATGCAAGTAAATGATATTTACAAAAAACTTGCAATTTATGGCGCACGAAATATACGCTAGTTTTATAAAGATTGACATACATGTAATGTACCACATTCTTTGAAAAATAATCTATTAAAAATTCTTCATTAAGTTTACTCATACATGTTTTATGCTTATTACACGTAGTATTGTTTTTAAAACATGTAATTTATAAGAAAATAAACAAAAACCCTCGCTAAATTTATTTGCAAAAAAAAAAAACACAGTAGAATTGATAAAAAATGGTATACCAGAAGCTAATACCAGTACATGTACTTTGACGCTGTTCGGTGGGTAATATTCGTTTGTAATTTACGAATTGAAATAATGACTGTTGCACTACAAGTACGGTAATAAACTCTCTCTCTCTCTCAAACTCTCTCTCTTTCTCAATTTGATAAGTGTTTATACCTATGAAAATTTTTTAATATTATATTATGACTTGATATGCAAATTTTTGATCTTGTACTGCCTAAATGTTATGTCATGTATTGGGATATGTCATACTTATTACACTGCATGGTCAGTGTATTTTTTACAGAAATACTATGCATATGTTAATGTAAACACAGCTATTACTAGTACATGTATGTAAACACAGCTAATTATTTTTTTTATTTATTTCAGCTCAAAACAGACTCTTGTTACCACATGGCTTTTACCGGTACCTGTTGATTCTTGTGGGTCAGCTCCTGAGATTAACCTGTCACCTCTATCCACATGCATATTCCTTGTGTTCTACAGACTATTTACCGGTAATTCAAATTAAATCCGATAATGCATGAACAATAATGGAACATGAAGAAAGCATCATGCCATGTTGTGGTTTGTGTTTGATAAGAAATTATGAAAACAAAATTAAGGCTGTTTAAAGAAATTCATAATTGCTGTGAAAATTTGTTTTTCAATAAAAGTATACAATTATGTTTCCTTTATTTTTTATTTCATAAAGATATTTAGATGTGTTTACATAATTGAACCCCCCCACCCTCTATTTAATTGTCTGCATTAAGATTACATGTAGGATATGTAAATGTACATTTGACTTTGAAATAACATCTGCTATGTTAATTACTTTTGAAATGAACAAGAAACAACCTATTTCTACCTTTCTAAGGTATATATGCATAAAAAAGTAGAAAAATATGTCAAATTTGAACATTGTTCATTGAAATCAACTCTGTCTCCAGCTACCTGGGTGTGTTTGAATTTAATTCTAATTTAAGGCAGATGTCTAACTTGTAGGTTGTAACTTACTGTTTTAGCATGGTTAGAAGAAGACTAGAAATCAGAATAGATTAGATATTCACTAAATATGATTGTTAGCTTACTTTTTTCATGAAAACAAGAAATCACAAGCAGGACAGCTGTCTATTTGTTAATTAAAATGGTACAAATCATACAATAAACAAATAAAGATCAAATTTAAGAATCATTGATGATTGTTTTCAATTATGTGTGAGAAATGACTCAAGGAAATTGCCACACGTTTCATAAAATTAGGTAAAACATTTCAAACCATGACTTTTAATGAAAATCAAAAGATTGGGGGGTGGGGGGTATACATGTAAGGGTATTTCTAAGTGATGTGAAGCTTTTATCATGATTATATCATGTAGGCATATGTTGTATTGAATAAGGTTTCTTTTTAAAGGTGGTTGAACAAAAGTTGACCTCTAAAAGGTCAGGTAAAGATGTTTTACTATGGAGAACCCTGTAAATCTGTGTTTACTAAAGGAAATTGGAAATGGTGGGTTCACTTAAATGGCCATATTTTTATTAAACCTCAATGGAATTGGCAATATGTGGTATTCTTTTTCTCAGAATTGCATTAGCTTTCTTATTCTAAGACAAACCGTCTTTTCATAAAAATGTTAGTGTACTAAGTTAAAGATACAAGGAACAGTTTCGGATAAAGTACTGTCAATATTTTTGTAAAATTGAGAGTGACTGTACTTGAAGGTTTATCATTGTTGCGTAGATTCATGAAATGAATTTTAATGATTATCAATAGTTAGAGGGATGTCTCTTGTTGGAATTGGTAAGCAATATTAAGGCCCCTAATTTTAAGTACATGAGAAGCAGAAATAAATTGTGAAACTTGCGGCTATGACAGATATGTTGAATTTACAGTGAAATTGAAGGTTACAAACGGGAGGTTATATAACATGAAATGTAGGTGGATGGGATATTATATGCCTATTTAGTATTTACTGGGTATGAGGACAATAGCAAGTTTATTGTCCCCCAAGACAGCAACTATTTAATGAGGCAAAGCCAAGGGAAATTGTTGCTGTGGAATGGGACAATAAACTTGCTATTGTCCGAATAGTCAGTTAATTGGTATTTCATTATACAGAAGAAAACTTTATTTGTCAGCGATGCAGAATTTCTTGATGATAAACTTTGTATTTAATGCGGCGATCTTATTAGGTCAGAGATGTTCCGAGTTTAAGGTGATATGGGACACTTCCATGTTGTGACGTATTGTTTATCGAAATAAACAATAAAATAAAGTGTAATTATATAAGTACATGTAGTTTCTTTTCAAAAATGGTCACCTAACTCCTTAGCACAGTGGGTTAGAGGGTTTACTAGGAACCTGTAAGTCATGAGTTCGAATCCCGCTGGGGTTTTTACAATTTTTACCTTTTCAAATATTTTTAAAAGCTATTTTTTGGTTAAATATTGTAAAATTTGAAAATTCTAAACTGGTGAAAAGTTTTCAATTATATAGTACTTTAATCCACATTAATATCGACAGATGTCCCATACCACCTTAAAAAGGAGGGAAATCAAATTCTGCTGATGAATGTATTGATGACTATTCACCATGGGCAGATAGCATGGATACTATTTTAAATTAGATAAAAAGGCATGTTTATGTGGGCGCCTTCTAGTGATCAATTTGTCCGTCTGTCCATCCGAGATGGCTTGACAGGAGCATAGCTTCTCTCCCCTTGGCCCAATCTGGCTCATACCTCATCCACAGGGTTCCTTTGGTTGAAGGATGTGCAGTGACCTTGAACCATGTTTTTAGGTATAAGGTTAAGGTCATAGCAGAATTATATATATAAAATCCTTGTCTGGGGCATATCTTTTTTCCCTTTGGTCCAATCTGGCTAATACTCACAGAGTGTCTCTATGGTTAAACGATGTGCAGTGACCTTGCATGAAATTTCTAGGTAACGGGTGAAGATCATATCGGATCATGCAAAAATCCTTTTTTGAGAGCATATATAATTTCTACTAACCCCTATTTGGCTCAGACTTCACATAAGCAGAGCTTTTGAGTAAAGGGTGAAAGGGTGTGTAGTGACCTTGAACCTATTTTCAGTGAAAAGAAACTGTGAAGGTCATACCAGAATTATATTTTTAAAAATCCTTGTCCGGAGTATATCTTCTCTCCCTTTGCTCCATTCAGCCTCATACTTCACCCACATGATGCCTTTGTTCAAAATATATGCAATGACCGAAAATGATATTTGTAGATGAAGAGTCAAGGTCATATCAGATCACACAAAAATCCATATTTTAAGAGCATAGATATACTCTCCTTTTAGCCCCTATTTGGCTAATATTTTACCTTTACAGAGTTTATTGGTTAATGGCGTGCAGTGACCTTGAACCAAGTCTGTCAATGTGAAGGTCATAGCAGATCTTTTTAAAATTAGTTTTAAATAGTAGATTATTTTCCAAATATGCTTAGTCTTGGTCAGATTGAACAAAAATGCATGTATGTTAGGGTGAATGAAATTGAATTAAAAGTTCTATGCCAGCTGGAAAAATTTCAAGTTATAGGTCAAGGTCAAAGCAGAATTCTCTGAAATAACATAAGCGGGGCCCTTTGAAATGTTCACCATTTCAATGTTGTCTGGTTCATAGTAATTTTACATAGAAAATATTCACAGAAGTACAGTAAAGTAAACTTTACATCGATAAGTTTCTGACAATTAATGACGCAACGAGCACACAGGACGAAAGGTCAACCTTTTGAAAAGCAGTGAAGAGGAAGAGTTGCTCAGAATTATGTTTTAAACAAAATTGATTTTTTACATAAATTTTAATTTTGCATTCTGGGTTAAGAAAAAAGATGTTAGTTCAAGGTAAAGTAAACTTGTACCTAAAATGAAGTCAAATGTGTTAAGTCGTACTTAAACACATTGTTTTTTTTTTGTAAGTCGTTCTTGAAATGGTTAAGGGTTTTTGGTTAAGTCGTACTTAAAAACATTCGGATCATGTTAAGTTGTACCAAGAATCATTCGATTTTTTTTTATCTTTTTGTACTTAGGTTTCTTTGTTACTAGATTAAGAACTCTGCTTCTGAGACATACTTCTAGCGTTGCTTTCGACATTAGCGGAAAACCCACTCGTTGCTTTGCAACGAGCTTTGCTCTAGTTTCTTTTTATTATTATTATTATTATTCTTTTTCTTTATTTTTCTGACTTTTTTAAAGCTTAATATCTCAAAAAGTTTTCAACGGATTTACATGAAACTTTCAGGGATTATGTAACACCATCGTCCCGCAAAGATGTTAAATTTTGAACTACAACGTCACTTCTGTTTTTACGTTACGTCAATTTTTGAATTTAAAAAAAGTGATTTTGTCCAGGGCGTTTTTCAAAAACGCTTTAAGATGGAGACTTGGAATTTTCTGTGTCGAAGCATTGATCGTTTTTATTTGGACATAAGGCTGGAATTCAGTTTCCGTCACTTCCGGTCCAAACCGGAAGTGTTTTAAAATTTTCGAATTTTCGAATTTTTCGTTTCAATTTCAAATGTTTATGAGATTTGTAGAGTTGGTCATGCTGAATACAAAACTGAAATCCGTTTGAAAATCGGACGATGCATTACAGAGATATCGGGGTTTAAAAATTGATTTTTCCGGAAATTTTGATTCCGCGTCCTTGGTTTGAAAAATAGCATAATGTTCAAAGTAAAATTAACTCGTACCAAAAATAATTGCTATATCGTACCTGAACACATTCGGATTTTTTTTGTTCAGTCGTTCTTAAAATCGGAAAGGTTTTTGTTAAGGCGTACTTAAAATCATTCGTATTTTGTCAAGTCGTACCAGGAATATTCGATTTTTTTCATCTTTTTATTTTTGTTACTCTTGTTATTGGTTTTAGAGCTCTGCTTCTTACAGGAACTTCCAGCTTTACTTCGGACATTAACGGAAGACCCACTCGTTGCTTTGCAACGAGCTTTGCTCTAGTTTCTTTTTATTATTAAGGTCTTCCGTTTCCAACGGAAGACCTTATTGTTTTCGTTCGGTTTCTTTTTCCCTATTATTATTATTAGGGTCTTCCGTTTCCAACGGAAGACCCTTTTGTTTTTCTTCGGTTTCTTTTTATTATTATTTTATTTTTTATTTTTTTTCTGACTCTTTCTCGGCTTTATATTTCAAAAAGATTTCATCTGATTTCAATGAAATTTTCAGAGCTTTTGTAAAGTTACCGTGCCTCAAAGATGTTAAAGTTTCAGCATTTACGTCACTTCCGTTCAAATTTGGCGGCCATTTTTAAATTAAAAAAAAGTGATTTTGTCCGGAAGAAATCTCCCTAAACTTTAAAGATATCGCTTTGAAATTTTTACTGATGATAGATGTATCAATTCTATAATGTACTGGGGGGTTTAAAATTTTGTTCATTAATTTTGCTCAAAACCGGAAGTAGTTCCAATATTTGGAAATTTTCATTTTTTTGAACCAAATAAGACAATACTACAGTCTTATAGAACTGGCCATGGTGAATTCAAATCTGAAATCCGTTTGAAAATCGGACGATGCATTACAGAGATATCGGGGTTTAAAAATTGATTTTTCCGGAAATTTTGTTTCCACGTCCTCGGCTTAAAAATAGCGTAATGTTCAAAGTAAAATTAATTCGTACCAAAAATAATTGTTAATTAGTGCTTGAACACATTCGGATTTTTTTTGTCAAGTCGTATTTGAAATTAGAAAGGTTTTTGTTAATTCGTACTTAAAATCATTCGGATTTTGTTAAGTCGTACCAGGAATAATTCGATTTTTTCATCTTTTTATTTAAGTTACTCTTGTTGTTGGTTAAAGAGCTCTGCTTCTTCCAGGAACTTCCGGCTTTTTTCCGACATTAACGGAAGACCCACTCGTTGCTTTGCAACGAGCTTTGCTCTAGTTATTTTTATTTTTTTTCCAACCAATTTTGTGTACGCGATTTCTCTAAAACTACTCGACCGATTTACATAAAACTTTCAGGTCTGATAGATTATGATCTGAACCTTATTGGAAATTTTTTTTAATGATGACGTCACTTCCGGTTTTGAGATATTTACAATTTAACGATTTTCAGAGGGTCGGCTTGTCCAGGGGTAAACTCCTAAACGATTTAAGATATTGAGTTAAAAATTTCAGGGATTGTAGACAAAAGGTTATAGATCTGACATGTGGTAAATATATTTTTATGTGATCAAAAGCGCCGAAGCTCGCCCGAGCTCGAAAATTTCAGTTAAAAAAGCGTCGTGATTTTTCGTGGTTTTCTTTCAATATCTCTTTCGTCGATAGTATTTTGTTATAACATGTAGAACAAAAAATCTGTATAAAGTCAAGAGCTTTCATTTGACATCAAGAAAAAGGGGCTGGCCCTTCAAATAAGGGGCTGAGGGGGCTCTAAACTCTTTTGATGATAACTTTTTACTGTGAAATATTTTGTGATACGTTATAGAAGCAATTTTGGTCATTTTAAAGGTATTCACCTATTCAAGGCAATCATTTACTCCTATATTACCTAATTAGGGATTTTAAGGGGCCAGAAGTCCAAAACTTTGATGCTCAATATCTCAAAATGGAGGAAAATGTTGATAAGCAATATTGAACAAAAGATGCTCAAAATATTGAGCTTAACAATAATCAACCATAATTTCTTTGTTTTGCGGTCCTTAAAGGGAGTTACAGGGTCGGCCCCTAAAACGACCCTCTCAAGATATCTCGAGAACGGTACAAAATTTGTAATTACTTGTTGAACAAAAAGTGTTTGAATTGACAAGAGCTTTCATTTGAAATCATGCAAAAGGGGCTGGCCCTTCAAATAAGGGGCTGAGGGGGCTCTAAACTCTTTTGATGATAACTTTTTACTGTGAAATATTTTGTGATACATTATAGAAGCAATGTTGTTCATTCTAACGGTATTCACCTATACATGGCAATCATTTACTCCTATGTTACATAATTAGGGATTTTAAGGGGCCAGAAGTCCAAAACTTTGATGCTCAATATCTCAAAATGGAGGAAAATTTTGATAAGCAATATTGAACAAAAGATGCGCAAAATATTGAGCTTAACAATAATCAACAATAATTTCTTTGTTATGCGGTCCTTAAAGGGAGTTACAGGGTCGGCCCCTAAAACGACCCTCTCAAGATATCTCGAGAACGGTACAAAATTTGTAATTACTTGTTGAACAAAAAGTGTTTGAATTGACAAGAGCTTTCATTTGAAATCATGAAAAAGGGGCTGGCCCTTCAAATAAGGGGCTGAGGGGGCTCTTTAATCTTTTAATGATAACTTTACTGTGAAATATTTTGTGATAGTTATAGAAGCAATTATTTTCATTCTAACGGTGTTCACCTACACATTGCAATCATTTATTCCTATGTTACGTAAATAGGGATTTTAAGGGGCCAGAATCTCCAACACTTTGATGCTCAATATCTCAAAATGGAGGAAAATTTTTCTAAGCAATCATATTGAACAAAAGATGCTCAAAATATTGAGCTTTACAATGTACAACCATATATTGTTTGTTATCTAGACCTTAAAAGGAGTATTAGGACCGGATATCAAAACAATTTTTCCCAGATATTTCAAAACGGTAACCAATTTCTAAATACTAATTAGTGGTACACAAAAATACCTTTAACTAGAATGAATGAAAAGGAGCTGATCCCTCAAATAAGGGACATTAAAGGGATAGATAGTTTTTCACCCAATACTCTTAGATCCCACCTCCTTTTCCGGATACGTTTCGTTGACGCAGATCAAGAACAAGGTCATTCCATATTCTAAAAATCGGACGGAAGACCTCCTCGTTGCTCGCAACGAGATCGTGTCTAGTTATTATTATTATTCTTTTTCTTTATTTTTCTGACTTTTTTTAAGCTTAATATCTCAAAAAGTTTTCAACGGATTTACATGAAACTTTCAGGGATTATGGAGCATCACTGTCCCTCAAAGATGTTAATTTTTTTATTACAACGTCACTTCCGTTTTTACGTTACGTCAATTTTAAAGTTTTAAAAAAGCGATTTTGTCCAGGGCGTTTTTCAAAAACGATTGAAGTTAGAGACTTGAAATTTTCTGTGTTGAAGCATTAATCGTTTTTATTTTGACATAAGGCTGGAATTAAGTTTCCGTCACTTCCGGTCCAAACCGGAAGTGTTTTAAAATTTTCGAATTTTCGAATTTTTCGTTTCAATTTAAAATATTTCCTAGGTTTGTAGAGTTGGTTATGCTGAATACGAAACTGAAATCCGTTTGAAAATCAAACGACGCATTAAAGAGATATTGGGGTTTAAAAATTGATTTTTCCGGAAATTTTGATTCCGCGTCCTTGGTTTAAAAAATAGCGTAATTTTCAAAGTAGTATTAACTCGTACCAAAAATAATTGTTAATTCGTACCTGAACACATTCGGATCTTTTTTTTATTAAGTCGTTCTTCAAATCAGAAAGGTGTTTGTTAAGTCGTACTTAAAATCATTCGGATTTTATTAAGTCGTACCAGGAATAATTCGATTTTTTTTCAACTTTTTATTTTAGTTACTCTTACATTGTTTTAAGAGCTATGCTTCGTACACGAACTTCCAGTTTTACTTCCGACATTAACGGAAGACCCACTCGTTGCTTTGCAACAAGCTTTGCTCTAGTTATTATTATTATTCTTTTTCTTTATTTTTCTGACTTTTTTAAAGCTTAATATCTCAAAAAGTTTTCAACGGATTTACATGAAACTTTCAGGGATTATGTAGCATCGTCGTCCCTCAAAGATGTTAAATTTCTAACTACAACGTCACTTCTGTTTTCACGTTACGTCAATTTTTAAATTTAAAAAAAGTGATTTTGTCCAGGGCTTTTTTCAAAAACGCTTTAAGATAGAGACTTGGAATTTTCTGTGTTGAAGCATTGATCGTTTTTATTTGGACCTAAGGCTGGAATTTAGTTTCCGTAACTTCCGGTCCAAACCGGAAGTGTTTTAAAATTTTCGAATTTTCGAATTTTTCGTTTCAATTTCAAATGTTTATGAGGTTTGTAAAGTTGGTCGTGCTGAATACAAAACTGAAATCCGTTTGAAAATCAGACGACGCATTACAGAGATATCGGGGCTTAAAAAATGATTTTTCCGGAAATTTTGATTCCGCGTCCTTGGTTTAAAAAATAGCGTAATGTTCAAAGTAAAGTTAACTCGTACCAAAAATAATTGTTAAGTCGTACTTGAAAACATTCGGATTTTTTTTGTTTAGTCGTTCTTGAAATCGGAAAGGTTTTCGTTAAGTCGTACTTAAAATCATTCGGATTTTGTTAAGTCGTACCAGGAATAATTCGGTTTTTTTTCCATCTTTTTATTTTAGTTACTCTTGTTATTGGTTTAAGAGCTCTGCCTCTTACAGGAACTTCCAGATTTACTTCGGACATTAAAGGAAGACCCACTCGTTGCTTTGCAACGAGCTTTGCTCTAGTTATTATTATTATTCTTTTTATTTTTTTTCCAACTCAAATATTTCAAAAACGCATGCATCGATTGCTTTGAAATTTACAGGTTTTATGTGTATATAAAAGATCTCTAAGATATGAAAAAATTATTTGATGACGTCATCAAATTCGTCAGATATTGACGTTTTTCACGTTTTAAAAAGTGATTTTGTCCGGAACTTTTCTCATTTTCGACTTGAGAAAAAGCTTTGAGATTTACAGAGAATATAGAACTACCTATTTACTTATGACATAAGGCTGGAAACTAAATTTGGACACTTCCGGTTGAAACCGGAAGCAAAACCAATTTTTTTGAAATTTCATGTTTTTGAATTTTAAAAATAAAACAAACATATCTGACGGTAATTTTCATGCTGATTACGAAACTGAAAACCGTTTTTAGATCGGACGATTCATTACAGAGATATCCGGGTTTAAAAATTGATTTTTCCGGAAATTTTGATTCCGTGTTCTTGGTTTAAAAAATAGCATAATGTTCAAACTAAAATTAACTCGTACCAAAAAAAATTGTTAAGTCGTACTCAAACACATTCGGATTTTTTTGTTAAGTCGTTCTTGAAATCAAAAAAGATTTTTGTTAATTCGTACTCAAAATAATTCGGATTTTGTTAAGTCGTACCAGGAATAATTCGATTTTTTTTATCTTTTTATTTAAGTTACTCTTGTTATTGGTTTAAGAGAGCTCTGCTTCTTACAGGAACTTCCAGCTTTGCTTCCTACATCAACGGAAGACCCACTCGTTGCTTTGCAACGAGCTTTGCTCTAGTTATTATTCTAATTTTTTTTCTTACAAATTTTGTGCACGCGATTTCTCAGAAACGGCTCGACCGATTTTCATGAAACTTTCCGATCTGATAGATAATGATCTAAACCTTATACGTTTTTTTATCATATTGATGACGTCACTTCCGTTTTTGAGAATTTTGACGTTTTAGCGATTTTTAGAGGGGTCGCTTGTCCCTCTACGTTCTCCTAAACTATAACAGATATTGAGTTCAAACTTTCAGGGATAGTAGACAAAAGATTGTAGATTCGCAATTTTATTTTCATTTTGATCTGGCTTAAAAGGCCCCGAAGCTCGCTTGGACCCGAAAATTGAGATGGAAAAAACGTCGTCATTTTTTCTGGTTTTCTTTGATTATATCTTTTCTAAAAAATATTTAGTTAAGACATGTAATGTAAAAAAAGTTTCTATTTACAAGACCTGTTCTTTGAAATCAAGCAAAAGGGACTGGCTCCTCAAATAAGGGGACGAATATGCTCTAAAGTCTTTAATCTATAGCCTTTTACTGAGAGATATTTTGTGACAGGTTATAGAAGCAAATATGTTTATCTCACAGTTATGAATCCAAGCAATGTAATGATTTTATTATGTGTTACGTAATTAAAGGTTTTTAGGGGCCAAAAGTCCAAAATTTCGATCACCCATATCTCGGAACGAAAAAATATTTTGTAATGCAATACAGAAGAAAAGTTGTTCCAAAAAATGTTCTAAACAACCTTCAAAATTTCGTTAAACGGCCCCTATTAAGAGATAAGGGATCGGCCCCTAAAACCTTCTTTCTAATATATCTCCAGAACGGTAAAGATTTTCTGAACACTTGTTGAACAAAAATTGTTTAGAATTAAATGTCCTTTCATTTAATATCAAGAAAAAGGGGCTGGCCCCTTAGATAAGGGGACCAAAAGGGCTCTAAAGTCTTTAATCTGTAGCCCTTTACTGTAAGATATTTTGTGAAAGGTTATAGAAGCAAATATGTTTATCTCACAGTTATGTATCCAAGCCATGTAATGGTTTTATTATGTGTTACGTAATTAAGAGTTTTTAGGGGCCAAACGTCCAAAATTTCGATCACCCATATCTCGGAACGAAAAAATATTTTCTAATGCAATACAGAAGAAAAGTTGTTCAAAAAAATGTTCTTAACAATATGCAACCTTCAAAGTTTCGCTAAATGGCCCCTAAAAGGAGATAAGGGATCGGCCCCTAAAACTTTCTTTCTCATATATCTCCGGAACGGTAACGAATTTCTAAACACTTGTTGAACATAATTTGTTCAGAATTAAATGACCTTTCATCTAATATCAAGAAAAAGGGGCTGGCCCCTCAAATAAGGGGACGAATATGCTCTAAAGTCTTTAATCTGTAGCCTTTTACTGAGAGATATTTTGTGACAGGTTATAGAAGCAAATATGTTTATCTCACAGGTATGTATCCAAGCAATAAAATGATTTTATTATGTGTTACGTAATTAAGGGTTTTTAGGGTCAAAAGTCCAAAATTTCGATCACCCATATCTCGGAAAGGAAAAATATTTTGTAATGCAATACAGAAGAAAAGTTGTTCAAAAGATGTTCTCAACAATATGAAACCTTCATAGTTTCGCTAAACAGCCCCTAAAATGAGATAAGGGATCGCCCCCTAAAACCTTCTTTCTCATATATCTCCAGAACGGTAACGAATTTCTAAACACTTGTTGTTGAACAAAATTTGTTCAGACTTAAATGACCTTTCATTTGATATCAAGAAAAAAGGGCTGGCCTCTAAAATAAGGGGACCAAAGGGCTCGAAAGTCTTTAATCTGTAGCCCTTTACTGAGTGATATTTTGAGAAAGGTTATAGAAGCAAATATGTTTATCTCACAGTCATGTATCGAAGCAATGTCATGATTTAATTATTTTTTTATGTGTTACGTAATTAAGGGTTTTAAGGGGCCGAAAAGCCAAAATTTTGATCACCCATATCTCAGAAAGGAAAAATATTTTGAAATGCAGTTCAGAAGAAAAGTTGTTCAAATGATTTTCTTAACAACATGCAACCGTCAAAATTTCGTTAAATGGTCGTTAAACCTTCTTTCTCATATGTCTCCAAAACGGTAACAAATCTCTAAACACTTGTTGAACAAAATGTGTTTAGAATTAAGTGACCTTTCATTTGATATCAAGAAAAAGGGGTTCGTCCCTTAAATTAGGGAACCAAAGTGCTCTAAAATCTTTTATCTGTAGCCCTTAACTGAGGGATATTTTGTAAAATGTTATAGAAGCAAATATGTTTTTGTCACAGTTATGTATCTAAGCAATGTAATGATTTTATCATGTGTTATGTAATTAAGGGTTTTTAGGGGCTAAAAGTCCAACATTTTGATCATCCATATCTCAGAAAGGAAATAAATTTTGTAATGCAGTAGAGAAGAAAAGTTGTTCAAAATGATGTTCTCAACAAAATGCAACCTTCAAAATTTCGTTAAACGGCCCCTATGAGATAAGGGATCGGCCCTTAAAACCTTCTTTCTCATATATCTCCAGAACGGTAACGAATTTCTAAACACTTGTTGACAAAATATGTTCAAAATTAAATGTCCTTTCATTTAAATCCAAGAAAAAGGGACTTGCCCCTTAAATTAGGGGATCAAAGAGCTTTTATCTATAGCCCTTTAATGAGAGCCATTTTGTGAAAGGTTATTAAAGCTAGATTAGGTATAATACGTTTATATATCCTAACAATATAATGATTTTCTCTTGCGTTACCCAATTCGGGTTTTTAGGGACCAGATGTAAACAAGTTTGATCTTTTCTATCTTAATTGAAAGAAATGCAAGTATTTAAAAAAGCAAGAGAACTTATAAAAAGCAATACAAAAAAGCATAAGTATTTTACTCCTTTTTCCATAGCATGTTTTGTTGTCGAAAATCAAAGTCGATGATGTCATATTTCATTCTAAAAATCGAACGGAAGACCTCCTCGTTGCTCGCAACGAGATCGTGTCTAGTTGTTATTCTTCGGTTTCTTTTTCCCTATTATTTTTATTCTTTTTTTTTCTTCCCATTTTTATGCACGCGATTTCTCAGAAACGGTTCAATCGATCTCCATCAAATTTTTAGATGTAATAGACAGTGGTCTGATCCTGATAGCAATTTTTTGCATTGATGACGTCACATCCGTTTTTAAGATATTGAGAGTTTTCTAATTTTTATATGGGTATTTTGTCTGCGGCCGTTCTCCTAAAGTATACGAGATTTTGAGCTTAAATTTCTACGGTTGGTAAAGGAAAGATTGAAGTTTTGCATGATTGTTGTTTTGTATGTTTAGCACTATTGGCGCTTAAGCTCGATATGGCTCAAAAATTGACATTAAAAAAGCGGCGTTAATTTTTTTGCTTTTTCTCTTTATCTCTTTTCTGGAAAATATTTTGTTAAAACATGTAATGTAAAAAAAGTTTATAGTTACAAGATCTTTCAAATGATATAAAGAAAAAGGGGCTGGCCCCTTAAAATAGTAACCTAGAGGGCTCTAAAATCTTTTACCCGTAACTCTTTTCCGAGGGATATTTTGTAATATATTATAGAAGCAAATATGTTTATCTCAATGTTATGTATTAAAGCAATGTAATGATTTTATTATGTATTACGTAATTAAGGGTTTTTCGGTGCCAGAAGTCCAAAATCTCGATCACTCATATCTCAGAAAGGAAAAATATTTTGTAATGCAGTACAGAAAAAAAATTGTTTAAAATGATGTTGTTAACAAAATGCAATCGTCAAAATTTCGTTAAACGGCCCCTAAAAGGAGATAAGGGACCGGCCCTTAAAACCTTCTTTCTCATATATCTCCAGAACGGTAACGAATTTCTAAACACTTGTTTAACAAATGTTGTGTAGAATTAAATGACCTTTTGTTTGATATCAAGAAAAAGGGGCTGGCCCCTCAAATTAGGGGACCAAAGGGCTCTAAAGTCTTTAATCTGTAGCCCTTTACTGAGAGATATTTTCTGAAATGTTATAGAAGCAAATGTGTTTATCTCAATGTTATGTATTCAAGCAATGTAATGATTTTATCATGTGTTACGTAATTAAGGGTTTTTAGGGGCCAAAAGTCCAAAATTATGATCACCCATATCTTAGAAAGGAAAAATATTTTGTAATGCAGTTTAGAATAAAAGTTGTTCAAAATGATGTTCTCAACAAAATGCAAACTTCAAAAACTCGTTAAACGGCTCCTATAAGGAGTTATGGGATCGGCCCCTTAAACCTTCTTTCTCATATATCTCCAAAACGGTAACGAAATTCTAAACACTTGTTGAACAAAATTTGTTTAGAATTAAATATCCTTTCATTTAATATAAAAAAAAGGACTGGCCCCTAAAATTAGGGGACCAAAGGGCTCTAAAGTCTTATTTATAACCTTTTATTGAGGGGTATTTTGTGAAATGTTATAGTAGCAAATGTGTTTATCCTGCAGTTATGTATCAAAGCAATGTATTGGTTTTGTCATGTGTTTTGTATTTAGGGGTTTTTTAGGGGCGAAAAGTCCAGAATTTTGATCACTCATATCTCAGAAAGGAATATTTTGAAATGCAGTACAGAAGAAAAGTTGTTCAAAATGATGTTCTTTACAATATACAACCTTCAAAATTTCGTTAAACGGCCCCTATAAAGAGATAAGGGATCGGCCCCTAAAACCCTTTTTCTCATATATCTCCAGAACGGTAACGAATTTCTAAACACTTGTTGACAAAATGTGTTCAGAATTAAATGTTCTTTCATTTGAATCCATAAAAGGGGGCTTTTCCCTAAATTTAGGGGACCAAAGGGCTCTAAAGTCTTTTATCTATAACCCTTTATTGAGGGATATTTAGTGATATGGTATATAAACAAATGTGTTTATCTTATAGTTATGTATCAAAGCAATGTAATGATATTATCATGTGTTACGTAATTAAGAGTTTTAAGAAGTCCAAAATTTTGATCACCCATATCTCAGAAAGGAAATAAATTTTGAAATGCAGTACAGAAGAAAAGTTGTTTAAAATGATGTTCTCAACAAAATGCAACCTTCAAAATTTCGTTAAACAGCCCCTATAAGGAGATAAGGGATCGGCCCCTAAAACCTTTTCTCTCATATATCTCCAGAACGGTAACGAATTTCTAAACACTTGTTGACAAAATGTGTTTAGAATTAAATGTCCTTTCATTTGATTCCAAGAAAAGGGGACTGGCCCCTTAAATTAGGGGATCAAAGAGCTCTAAAATCTTCTATCTATAGCCCTTTGATAAGAGCCATTTTGCGAAACGTTAATAAAGCTAGATTTGGTATTATACGTTTAGATATCCTACCAATATAATGATTTTCTCTTTCGTTACCCAATTAAGGTTTTTAAGGACCAGAGGTAAACAAGTTTAATCTTTTCTATCTTAATTGGAAGAAAGGCAAATATTTAAAAAAGCACTGTCAGAGAACTTATAAACAGCGATACAATAAAGCCTTAGTACTTCACTCCTTTTTCCATAACATGTTTTGTTGTCGAAAATCAAAGCCGATGATATCATATTTCCTTCTAAAAATCGGACGGAAGACCTCCTCGTTGCTCGCAACGAGATCGTGTCTAGTTTGATGTTATTATTCTCCTGGATTGGAAAAAGTGTGTAAAATTTGATAATTTCATCGCATAACATGAGGTAACATGTCCACACAAGTGAGACATCAACAGCGAATTACTTTGAACTGTTAAGTACGAAAGCCGAGAAGGATCATTCGAGATTCGAGACTCGAAATACGAGATTCGAAATACGAGATTCGAGATTCGAAATTTGAGATTCAATATTTAAATTAACCAATCAAATCATGGATCTGAAACTTGTATCCCAGCAACATCAAACTGTTCAAAATAAAGATCATTCGTACATGCTCTTTCCTACAAATAAATGTCTTAATAGCTCTTATATAGTGGTTATAAAATGGTTAAATTAACATTGATGAATTAACCCCACACAGTATAAACAATTAAATTAGAAATAACACTGTTGGCTTTGCGAATCTAAGTGGTTTTGTTTGCCCTGTATGTATTCCCCCCGAGCAATTTTAACCCGAAGTGTATTCGCCCCAACTATGTAAAAATCGGCTCGCGAAGAAAGATCTGTTTAATCTAAATGTTTTAGCTATGAAACGAAACTCAATGAAATAATCGACATGTCAAAATATAGGTTATGATAAAGTTTTAAACCATAGAAGATATAATGATTTACAACCTCTCAGACAAAAATCCACATAAGAATATTGTACTGTAAGGTATGGCAATGCCATTGTCGATATGAGAGAGAGAGAGGAGAGAGAGAGAGAGAGAGAGAGAGAGAGAGAGAGAGAGAGAGAGAGAGAGAGAGACAGACAGACACAGAGAGAGTTTTGAAGTGTCAAATTCAGTTTTGATTTAGAATTTGAAATTGATTCGATTTGTTACAAGCATATAGACAATAATTAAGCCTCTAAAAGGAGAAAAGAGAGGAGGTAGCTAGGGTAGGGCAGATCAACTAGCAAGCTTTAATTTTAACGGTGTTAGCGCACCTGTGATATACATCGACTTTCTCTCTCTCTCTCTCTCTCTCTCTCTCTCTCTCTCTCTCTCTCATCACCTAGCATTTCCTTTTCCGTGAGGGGGTTTGGGGTATTTGTGATGTCTTACATTAGCTAGCGAAAATGATAAAAAAAAACCATGAAATGTTCTTTAAATTGTGTGCGGATGTTGTACTCCAATAATCTGTTTTCAGTATATACATTTCAAGAGGGGGGGATGGTGGTGGGCTATATAGTCCTAATAAGTTTGCCAGTTATTCTGTCCCAACTTTGTTTTCTCTTCGTTTTCCAGGGTTTTTTTTATTTGGCTTGGCAATTTAATATAAAACTTTCTGTGTAGCTCCATAACGATGCACTGTAGATAAATTATGAGTAGTTTTACTTTTGATAAACAGGTACATATCCGTACTTGATTTTGAATTTGACTCTTATAATCGGATTTAATAATCCAATAAATATAGGGTAGGAAAGATTAGACGGGACCTTTTTGCGCATATCCTACTGAACCATTCATTCAACACAGGTATTAGCACTCATCGAGTTCGACTTGCTTTCCTTTTTTTATCCACTGGATTTAAAGCTACTGTGGTTTCATCAATATTCGTTGAATACCAATTTTCGTGGATTTCGTTGTTTAGTTGATCCACGGAATTAAATGTTCATTGAAGTGCAATTTTTATTAACATTTTGTATAGATAGGATCACTGGCCACGAATTTACGTATCCTTGAAACTGTGATTTTCACTTTATCCACGAAAATTGATGCCCTTGAATATTAATGAAACCACAGTATTAATTTTTGAAAATATTTTGAATTTATTGCCTGATTATATATAAATTAGAGCTGCGCTGGTGCATCTATTTACCCAAATGGACCAAAACATTACCAAATGAATCTAAAAATTTTGACATAATTAGTTTTAAACGTACGACTCTTTTTTCAATTGTAATCGGGTATGTCCTTTAGAAAAATCTTGAACCACGCACATTTTAGCAAATAAAACGACAATTGTTTCATTTTTTCATGGAGTGGGAGGTGGTGCCGGTATAGGATATGTATTGCTTGTGGCTGTTGTGCTATACTCTCATTTGTTATAATAGGTAATACTACATATTCACATATTTACATTTTCCAGTGCCTATGCCCGTGATAACACTACGTATCGATTTTGTACTATATAACCCATAATACAAATGACGCCAAATTGAGGCGCCAGCGGGGTTTGCTTTATCTATATTTAAATATTTAATCGTATGATGGCTTAAAATTATATAAATATAAGTAATAAGGAATCATTCTTTGAATATTATGAGGTGATAATTTCGGTCGTGGCGTGATCAAATCCAATAAAGCGGGAAGGGCTTTATTGGATTTGATCACGCCACGACCGAAATTATCACCTCATAATACTCGAAGAATGATTCCTTATTCCTTCTATAGAATGAAAGTTTCCAATTACACTGTACATAGCTTCTATCATGCATTTTGACCCGTGCGATAGTTTAAAACAATTTTCAAAGCATTTAATGTAATTAAACCGATCATTTTTGAATTACATGTACGTTGACCATATGTACACATTAACTTAATCGGCTATGTTATGTGACGATAACATTTTTTATCAATGTTTTTGCCGGAAAGGTAACAAATAACAGCCTATTTGTTGGTTTGCACTGATTATTTAAGATAATTTGCCGCCATCTTTTATGCATTCCACACACCACTCACAGTTTCTTTATTTGGTGTTCTGTGTGTATGGCGACAAATTGGTAAATTTGCACCACTCGCCCCTTGTAGCTTCACCCTGATTACATTTTACCTGGCTAAGTGTAATGTAGTAGTATATTAAATACACACATCTTTGTTTGCAGTGCTTATTTACATCTTTAGAGATTGACTTACAAAGAAAGTAAACATATGTATGATTTATATGTAATTATTGTCAATTTTGGTGCGGGGGGGGGGGGGGTAAGAAACTACATAGAAACTTAACTTGGCTGTGATACATATGCTTGTCTATAACTTTTATTCTTTCTTGTTGATATATCAATGAATGAATTATAACAAATTACATGTACAACAATTAATTTTGAAATATTCATGCACAATCAAGTTTTTAAAAAGTTTTACTGTTCTCTGCACAAGAAATCGGCAATGTGAACAAATTGGCACCCTATCAGCCCTACCTTTAATTGTAGAAAATAGGTTTCCTTCTATATTGAAAACAATTCCAAAAGTAAGACTCATAATAAGTTGTTTACTGAGGAAAAGGAAAAAAAAATGTATTAATTAATAATTCCGTATGATGTGATAATATCTCAATGATTTGTTTATCATCATAGTACAAGTGTATGACTGTATGCATACATAAAAAAGATAAGTAATGCTTATATATATATTGGTGAAACCGGACTGATTATTTATAATTAGATTATTTAGATACATGTACTAATCTTCATGCGCGGTTCTAGAAAGGAGGGGGTCAGGGGATCTGGACCCCTCCTCGGGAAAATTGGAGCTTATTAAATTTACATAGTAAAATTATTTAAAATTGGCCTAGGACCCCCCTACAGATAAAATTAGCTACGCTTATAAAGTTCTCTACCATAACCGCATTTTTACACAAAAGAGGTAAATAAACCCGGGTTTTAAACTATTACTGGTGGTGAAATACCCCAGGGTTCAAACGCATCAGGTGGAAATGCACCAGGGCAAACAAAATCACTTTGATCCACGAAGCACACTGCATTATTACTAGTCTACTTAGATATTCTGTGTAAAAGTAAATACAAATAATTATATAGTTAGGTAGGGAGAAGTGAACATAGCATTTATTTGTATATAAGAGCATGTACGGTTGATTTTCATTTAGAACAGTTTGATGTTGCTAGGATACATATTTTCAGATCCTTGATTTGATTGGTTAATTTAGATATTGAATCTCGAATTTCGAATCTTGAATCTCGTACCGGTATTTCGAATCTCGTATTTTGAATCTCGAATCTCAAATGATCCTTCTCGGCTTTCGTGGTTTTCTGTGTTAAAGTACTTCAATTTTGTTGTCAACGTCGATTTACTGAGCGAGGAATTTGTCCTTATACAAATTCGGAAACAGAGCAAATCAAGAGCTGTTTGATAGTTAATATGCCGTAATACCCATTATATTGATTTGTATTATTTTTTACGCATTTGACATCCTATATTTTTGAATGATATACGTTCGTTACGCGCTGCGGTAGATGTACAGATATCAATTTTGTTGAAAACCGCTGAAAAGCTTTGAAGTGCATGTAGCAGTACATAGACTGTTTGAAACCCACACTCATTTTTTTAAATGTAATTTTGCTCTATGCAGGCATAATCGTATTAGATAGTGTAACTGTATATGCGCGTTGCGCGTGTATACGTGCATTATAGATGATTAATATAGAGTTCCCGTTGACTCTAAAGTTGTTAATCAAAGACTTTTTCGAAATAAAAATTTCACTCGGTTACCTTTAATTGTTACAATTGAAGTCAGTTGATTCATCTAAAAAAATGAATCTAATCACGTATAAAGTACATGTATAGGGGTGGTTGGGGCTTCACAAAATGCATATGCGCGCGTGTCACCAAACCACGCGCGGACCAAATTTTCTCCAATGAGATAGGATAAATTTAGGGTTAGTGGTAAAGATATTAGCGTGATGTACATATACACGTACATTGCGCAATTTAAACAATTTTAACAAGATGCTATATCATATGGTAGAGCATGTCAAATCAATTTATAAGTGTTATTTAGAGAACGAGACAGGTTCTCTTTGTTTGATACAAATTTGGGGGTGGACGAGTGCGTAGCACGAGTCTACTGTCCTTTCTGATATATTTCATTTTATCAAATAAAATATACAACATGACTACTTTTTTTGATTCTCAATAATCTAAATTTTTACATGACACTCCCCCCCCCCCCAAATTTGTATCAAACATAGAGAAACTGTCGAGTCTCTCTAAATGATTTGTGACACGATTCAATCAAAATGAGCAACTGGCACTTCTAACTGATCAGAAGTGTCATGTAAATTTCTCTTCTTCCTAAATCGAAAAAACGGGTGCATTCCCGGGTCAATAAGTGTATTTGAGTTAGATGTTTATTACACAATTTCCGCAGATCGGGTGAGACTTAGTATCAGTTTAGATTTAACCACAGCTAGGGTAAGATGGACGGTAAGATGGACATGAGCTTAATAGCCTATTTTCCGTATATATGTAACACAAGAGGTTTTTTGTGGCTATACAAAGCTTATTATAAACCTACCTCACATTCTTGTTTGAAACTTTTCAATTTTTTTTTGTTTTTTTTTTTTTGTTTTGGTGTAAGTAGATGCACAACCCGGAAGCTTTTGGTTTTTTAAGCATGAATGTTGTGTGTGTATATGTAGCATGTTCAAACACAAACTTAACAACTTTATATTATGTCATATTTTAGTATAACGTCTGTAAACTGCAGGGGGCTAAATGATATTAAGAAAAGAAAGGATGTTTTTAATTACCTTAGAGATTTAAAATCTTCCATTTATTGTCTCCAAGATACCCATTGTACAGAGAATGAAAAGAGTTCAGTATATGCCCAGTGGGGACATGATATTTTGATGAGTGCAGGTAGAACAGATGCTAGAGGAACACTAATACTTATGAACAATAATGTAGAAGTTAAAATATCTTCAACAAAATCTGATTCCAATGGAAACTTTATTATTACCAATATGTTAGTAGATAATAAATATAATATAACTTTGGTTAATTTATATGGACCAAATAGAGATGATCAAGATTTTTACTCAAATGTTGGAAATATTATAGAAGAATTTGGTAACGAATTTGTTATTTTATGTGGAGACTGGAATGTAGTTCAAGATTTTATGTTAGATTGCCATAATTATGTCAAAGAAAACAACCCCAAAAATAGGATAGAAATACAAAATCTTAAAAATAAATTCAATCTTGTAGACCCCTGGAGAGTAAATAACCCAACTTCAAAAAAATTTACCTGGACTCGTCGAAATCCTACAAAACAAGCTCGATTAGACTATTTTCTCATATCTGAAGAGTTAATGTCAATTTTAGGAAATGTTAAGATTATTCCAGGTTATAGAACAGATCACTCAATAATTAATATTGAATTTAAGATTAATGACTTCGAACGAGGTAGAGGATTCTGGAGATTCAATAACTCTTTGTTAAGAGACAAAGAATATATATTGAAAATCAAAGAAATTATTAATGACACAGTTTTTGAATATACAAGGCCTCCGTACGTGCCAGGGCCTGATGCGGAATTATATATCCGCAAAGATTTATTCTTAGATGTATTGCTAATGAAAATCAGAAGCTTATCCATATATTATTCATCACTTAAAGCTAAAGAAAGAAAAGATAAGAAAAAAGATTCTATCATTCAGATTAAAGCTCTACAAGAAATGTATGACATGTGCCATTCACAACTTTATTTAGATTTATTAAATGAACTTCAAACAGAGTTGGAAGATATAAGAAAATATGAACTTAATGGACTACTAATAAGAAGTCATTGCAAATGGATAGAGGAAGGAGAAAAACCTACTAAATATTTTGCTGCACTTGAAAAAAGAAACTATATAAATAAAAACATATCTAGGCTAATAAATGACCAAGGAGTAGAGATCAATAATCAAAATGAAATCTTACATGAAGTAAAAAATTTTTATAAGTCATTGTATGAGAATAAAGATCATTTACTTGAGGAGGTAAATCTTCAAGAAGTAATTATGGAAAAGGATGTAAAAAAAGTTACAGAAACTATGAGAAATAAATTAGAATTAGATATAACTAAAAAGGAAATATTAGAGGCACTAAAACTATTTAAAAATGATAAATCACCAGGAACAGATGGATTTACAGCAGAATTTTTTTGGTCTGATATTGGATCTTATATATTTAATTCCTTTAAATGTAGTCTTGATTCTGGTATCCTTTCTCACTCACAAACACAAGGAATCATTTCAATCCTACCAAAAGGACAAAAACCCAGAGAATATCTTAAAAATTGGAGGCCAATTTCACTTCTTAATGTAACCTATAAGTTATTATCAAGTGTCCTGGCTAGCCGTATGAAGCCCATTCTTGTTGACATAATCCACGAAAATCAAAAAGGTTTTTTAGCAGGGAGATATATCGGGGAGAATTCCAGACTACTTTATGATATTATACATTACTGCAATGAAACTAATACCCCAGGTCTAATTCTCATACTTGATTTTGAAAAGGCATTTGACTCAGTCTCTTGGAAATTTATTTCTAAAGTTTTAACATTTTTTAATTTTGGTGAGAATTTCCAAAATGCAATAAGAACTTTATTTAATAATGCAAAACTTTGTGTGATACAAAATGGTATATTTTCAGAATTTTTTAATATGGGCAGGGGATGTAGACAAGGGGACCCAATATCACCATATATTTTTATACTTTGTGCGGAAATAATGGGCCTTATGATAAGAAACAACATATTAATTGAAGGGATTAGTGTAATGAACAAAGAATATAAATTACTACAATACGCAGATGACACAGTGTTATTATTAAAGGTTCGAAAAATTCAATTGAGACAGCACTTTCTTTAGTTAATGAATATGCAAAATACTCAGGACTAAAACCTAATTATGATAAAACTAAGTGTGTAAAAATAGGACCCTTATCAAACAAATCAAATGAATATTTCAAGGATTTTGAAAAAGTTAACTGGTCTCAGGAACCATTTACAGTTTTAGGCATTACTTATTGTGTAAACTTAGATAATACATATATGTACGAGTTAAACTTTAAACCAAAAATCAATGAAATGAAACTATCAATAAGCGCATGGTCTAGAAGAATGCTATCTACAGCAGGACGTATCACAGTAATTAAAAATTTGATTCTTCCAAAAATTACGCATCTCTTAATAAGTCTTCCTAATCCTCCAAGAAAACATATAAAGGAAATTGAAACAATTTTTTATAATTACATATGGAATTCAAAAACATCAAGAGTAGCCAAAAGTAGCATTATTCAAAGTTATGAAAAGGGTGGGCTAAGAATGATATGTCTTGACTCTTTTTGCAAAAGCTTGAAAATCACCTGGATACGCAGATTTTTTAATGATGCTTGTCAGTCAAGTTGGAAAGACTTGATAATAAGTACTTTTCCAAATATTTTAAATATGACAATTGTTGGAAGACAAATACTATATCAACTGTCAAAAACTTGTAAAAATCTATTTTGGAAAGATGTTTTTTTGTCATTTTTTGAACTTAGAAAATGTACTGACAGTGAATTATCTATTTTAAGCCCGATATGGTTTAATGAGTCTATATGTATTAATAACAAATATGTCTTTTATAAGCAATGGTTTTTAAAAGGTGTACATCAAATACTACATTTTTTCAACAATGATGGTACAATAATGAAATACGAACAATTCTGTAACCAATATGATATTAAACCTCCGTTTACACATTTTTTAGGAATTGTAGATTGTATTAAAAAGTTACGGTTAAACTATGATACAGAAATTATTCTTCAAAATATTCCATATTATCCAGAATTTTTACGGATAATTAGGAAAAATAAACAAGGCTCAAGAGACTTTTATGATATTTTTATTGATGAGAAATGGAATAAACCAAAATCAGAATTGAAATGGGAAAAGGAACTAGCACATGAATGTAAATAACATATGGTGGAAAAGACAAAACTTATTATTTTTCAAAATAACTAACGACGTACAATTAAGATGGTTTCAATACAGGATTGTACATCGAATTATTGCGACTAATACTTATTTATATAAGATAGGAATAGTTGAATCAGAGTTATGTACATTTTGTAGATGTAATGCAGAAACTATTTGTCATCTTTTTTGGGAATGTGAATATGTGAGTGAAATCTGGGATAATTTACTAGTTTGGATGAAGGACGAATTTGAATTAGATATACCATTGAACAAAATAGATGTTATATTTGGTAGATACTACAAATATTATAACATTTTCAATATAATAATATGTATTGTAAAGAGACATATATATAGAAAAAGGAGTAGAAAAGAATTACCCTCCTTTACTGGAATCAAACGTGAAATACTTTACTATTACAAATGTGAAAAATTTATTTACACGAAAAATTGTGAATTAGAGAAATTTCATGTAAGATGGGCGAGGTTGTCCTTTAATAATGATTGTTGATTTTAAGCCTTTTGCCCCTATGATCTTAGATATTACAAAGTAATTTATTTTTGTTTACTGTAAAATGCTGATTTTTTGTACTTGATTATGATGTAGAGAAATGTGCATATACATGCAACTGAATGAGTGGGTGTATGAATGATGTTATTTGTAAAAACACCCCGTTTCAAAATTTTTTTCAGTATATATAATGTTAACTTATAGACTCCAAGGCTCCCCAACCTCGGCTATAAGAATACTCTTACATGTTCTGGGGTAATAAAAACAGTTATAAAAAAAAAAAAAAAAAAAAAAAAAAAAAAAAGATGGACATGAGCTCTCTTGATTTCCTAACGGACGAGGTAGACGATATTACCTTATCGCAGGTATGCGAAAGTATAGAGACAGAGCATCACGTGTTTGAAGGACTTCAAAATCTTAGTTTTTGCGACGATTCGAATGCGGGCAATGCAGACAGCTTTTTAATGGACTTTGATTGCGGGGATATTATGACTTTAATGGACTGTGACGTTCAGAAAAGCGAAATGAAAGAAAACACTGCATCTAGATTTGGACCAGACGTAAACGATGACGAATTAAGAAATCTTATTGAAGGTCAGGAAAACCGAAACACAAAATATAATACAAAATGGGCCTTGAATGTGTTTGAAAAATGGCGCGAGCAGAAGGAAGGGGGCGTTATAGAACTTCACTTAATGGATGCTACAACCATGAACCATTGGCTTGAACGTTTTATTGTTGAGGCTCGAAAGAAAGACGGATCAGAATACCCCCCGAAATCACTGTACCTTATTTTGTGTGGACTTTTGAGGCATTTGAGACAGAGAGGTGTATATGATAAAAACTTTCTTGACGAGAAAGAAACATTTTTTATTGGAATGAGAAACGTTTTGGACGCAAAAATGAAATCGCTCATTGATCGGGGAGTGGGATGTGAGATCCGCCAAGCTGATCCTATATGGCCCGAAGACGAAGAGAAATTATGGCAAGAGGGTGTTTTTGGTAAAGAGAACAGCGAACAGTTACAACATACACTGTTTTTTTATTCGTGTAAATTGTTTGGTTTAAGGAAGTAGTCTTTTCTGGTTTTCGACTTGTCAAACGTAAATTTGATTAATTGTTCATTAAATCAAGATGAAAGAAAATTAAAATAGTATATTTTTCTTTCTTTTTTACTATCATACAACTTGGCATAGAAAAATGTAATCCATGTTTAGAATGGAAAAAGGACTATATTTTTGGCGTAATATTGGCGTAGGAAAATATCACATGTTGCGCAATTCAGAATTGCTGCAGATTATATATTTATAATGAGTCTGTTTTAGCATTTGAAAAACAATAACAATAATGTTGGATTTTTTTTTTACTAATGTGAACTAATAATATGATACTTGGGTTTCAGAATATGTTTTTAAAATATGATTTGCCTATCAAATAACATTTTTATAAGCTTTTTAAAGCTCCCATTCTATACATTGATTTTTGTGAAAAAACCACTAAAATCAGTTTTTCTCTCTTATGAAACGGTCAATATATGAGCTTTTCTGTCAATTTATATCTTTATATAAAGTCTTCATAATACATAAAAATTAGAAATATTTTATTATTGGAAGCATAAAAAATTAATCAAAATTTCTACAAAATTCAAGAAAATTAGAGGAAATGCGGGCTTAGCAATATCAATTTTATTATAAATATCTATTCCAATTTAGTAGTATAAGCTGATAGACACTCTCATGGTCTATGATTTCATTGAAGATTTGAATCTTCAAATCTTAAACAAATGTCTACAGAACTATAAAGAGCTACACTTATTTTTATCACTCTTTACTTGAGGAAAAAGGTAGTGACCTTGACCTGACCTTTATCCGAAAACAAAAAGGTCAAATTTAATTAAACTGATAGAATCATTAAGTAATATGATCGGTTTGACTGTGTCAAAATTTCATGCATTTCTTATTATAAGAAGTATGTTTGATAATGAAAAGACTCCTTCCTTAAGGGCGTGTGATGAACACCACAAATTGCAGTGCGAACAATTCTCCATTGGAAACGATGTTCATGGACAGTTCATTCAGTTTCATGGGAGAGCATCGAAAACTTACAAAGGCGGTTTGGGGCAGATGAATGTACAGACGAAGAATTTGAAGCATTACAGTGAGCCAGGTATGTATTAGCGTATATTTGATTCAATTTATGGCGGGGTGTCACTAGCTTGTATTTCAATGGCTAATCATCATAGGCGTCAAAACCGGGGGGGGGGGGGGGGGGGGCAAGGGGATGCTTAGCGCCCACTTTTTTTGGCAGACATTTTTTTTTGCTGTCATTATTTCTGATAACTTTAGCCTCCCCCCATCCCTGCTTTCAGTTTGCTTCCAACGCCACATATTATTATTACACGTATATATATCTTAGCAATGTATTGTTTTAAAATTTGCAGGTAATCGGTGCTTAGCAGAGTATTTCCGGATCTATCTTGATGCTCTAGACGGCCAGGGGCCATTCTATCGACGTCCTCTACCTGGAACCCCCGACAGGCCAATACGCTACGGCACACAGGTTGTGGGAATAAATAAAATAAAAACTTTTATGAAGTCTTTTGCGAAAAAAGGGGGACTACAAGGGAATTATTCAAATCACAGCGGCAAAAAGACGTGCGCAACACAGCTTTACGTAGGAGGAGTCCCGGAGGCCGAAATTATGTCCGTGACAGGGCACCGATCACAACAAGGAGTGAGGAAATACATGCGAAGTAACGTTGACATGAAAAAGAATATTTGCAAGATCTTGGGTCCGCCTATATCAACATCGGAGGAATCGCTGGAACCGTCAACAACCCAGGAGTCGCTGGAACCGTCTTCATCATTGCAGGAGTGCAGAAAACGGTCCTTATCTCCGGTAAATTCGGATAATTCTGAAGACGACGCGAAAAGGTTTTGCCCGGAAAACCAACACATTTTAAAGGAATTGTCCAACACTGCTTCAGTTTTTAATAACTGTCAGTTTTCCTTTTCGTTCGGACCTTAATAACTCCCAGTGGAATTTAGTGTATGTGTCCCTGAATGTTAAAAATGTCTTAATTCTCTTTGGGAATTTTTATTGAGATGTCCAAGAAGGAGCCCTACTCCCTTTCTTGCTATGTTTATTTTAATAGTTAAGGTCTTCCGTTTCCAACGGAAGACCTTGTACTGATTCTGTTGGAAATTCTTCATTATTATTTTTCTTCTTCTTTTTCTTCTAGACGTTTCTTTAAACTGTAATATCTCGCTTGTTTGTCATTAGATTTTATTCAAATTTTCAGGGTATATTTTAAATGACAACAGCTTACTACAGCAAAAAATATGGTGGAATCGCTACTTCCGGTTTTGAGTTATTCCCGTTTGAATATTTTTTTAGTGGGTCTCGTGTACCTGCAAAGGCTCCGAGTAGATCCGTAGCAAGTAGTTTTAACTTACAAATCTTTAATGTAGACATCTTGAACGTTGTCCTCCTAGTTTTACATGTTTGATTAACACACGTATACTGCTTAAAAAATTACATCGAAATTTATGTTTCAAAAAATGTTAAATTTTGCTTATATCTTTGCTCAATAACTTTTTAGTTGTAAATTTTTTCTAGACACATATAGAATAAAAGTTGTGCAGAATATAAAGAGCTTTCATTTGATACCATAAAAAAGGGGCTAGCCCCTAAAATGAGGGGTCTAGATCCCTTAAAAGTCTTTGCTTCATAACTCTAAAACGGTAAATTTTTCGATATGGGCGTCGCTGCAAAAAATATTGTTTGTGACTTTATTTATCTCATAAAACTGTTTTTGTGTTCGGGTATTGCATAATATTCGGGTAAAAAGTAATACGTGTTTACCAGTACTCGCGGCAATTTGGCCAAGTTAACGAAACTCTCCCTCGTCCGCGGCCGAGAAAATCGGTCACCAAGGTCGCGGCTGTTCTACCTAGCGGTCAGCGGTTATCTAATACACGAAAGTTGCGTCTCTCACAAATGAGTTTATTTAGTCGCGAACTCAAAAATTGTTGTAGTTTTGATTACACATAAAAGTTTATGGACTAAACGATTGGGTTTCATTTAAGAAATCGTTCAGTTAATTAATTAATAAAAGCAATGTCATTCTCAATCTAAAGTAATATCAGACATATATCCATTGTGGGTTTTAAGTTTAAAATAAAGAACTTCTTTTTGATAGAACATGGTCATTATACTGCAAACTTTTCAAATCTTCCTGGGTTCTGAGATGTGCGTGTCTGTGCGTTGTACCTTTAGGTAATCTATCCTTCGTCCAAAGCCGAGGAGATCAGCCACGGCTGCACTACTAGCGGTAAGCGGTTATCTAATACACAGGATTCGCACACCGCGACGCACACTTAGATGAAGATGAACGTGTTTGAGTTTATATAGCCGTAAATACAAGAACTGTTTTAATTTAATGTTATAAAAGTTTGTCCATCTTGTATTTATTTAATTAAACATTTGAGTGTAACTGAATATTAATGAAAGATATTACTCCAAATCGGAAACATAGTCAAACATAAATTAATGGTTGGTTTGTATATCTAAAAAAGTTTAACCCCCCCCCCCCCCCCCCACTATTAAATGATGATCATCCCTCGCACATGGCCGAGGAGATCCAGGGCGAGTGGACAAGTGATCAGCGGTCGGCTCGTGTTCTTCTACATGTACCTTATCACGCGTTCATGTTTCATATTTTGCACAGACAGAACTATATTTTATTATATTTTCAACTATTATATAGATTTAAGACGAAAATAAATAAATTTATTTTACTTGTACAGTTGATTAAGCATTGATTTAATTATACGAAGCGTACAAGGTAGTTTAAAAATCAAATCATATTATAATCAAAGTTCCATGTTACATGTTTGCGGTAGCTGCTAGCACGATAAAAGAATGTCCTGAATTGTCCTGAATTGAGGCATTTGATGATTATTTAAAAGAATATTCACATGAGTTTTAAACAACTTAAGATTAATAGATTCTATCAGTCACATATTAATCACTCTGTAATTTTTCTACATGGTTGTTCGTTTCAGTGTGGAAGCGAACTTAGTGCTGTGTCCCCCCTCCTCCCGCCCCTCGGACAAGTGCTCGCGCTGGATTTTTTTAAATTGGCGAAAAGATATCCAGATCTGTCGAAAATCATTTTTGGTGACTTCTTCTCATGTGTAACATTTTCTCCTCAACGTGTTTAATTTTCCCACCCGTGTGTTTATTCGGTCAGTCTGTGTTAATTCAATCGCCACGTGCGACCGAAGATCTTGTGTCGCTTCAGCGCACACAACTCAGAACATATGTAATTGAGTAACAGTTGGAAGGGTGCTTTTTATAAACAATAAGACTATTATTCGAAGTCAATCATCTTCACAATAAAGATGTGAAATCGTAACCTAAGAATGTGGCTAATAAATTAACCTGTTGAACACGCTAAACTGTTATAGTTATGAACATAATAATTAACTAGACACTTGTTGCAATAGCAACAAAAAGGTCTTCCGTTCCTCATGAATTAATCTGCACAAAAAATCCATTTATCTTGTAAACAGAAAATGGCTGTACTATGTACATTTTGTCTTTCCTCAAAGTTTGGATGTTCAAGTTTTTGTTAGTTATGATATCTCGTTGAAAAAAAGTTTTTGTCTCGGGACATGAAACGAACAAACGAAAGTGATTTAAAAAATGGAAAGTATAAATATTAGTACATTTACCTACGGTACGTTACCGTTCATCACATTGAGTAAAATGTTTAAAAAAAGTTAAAATAAAAAAAAAGTTTTATTGCTTGAACGTTTCTAGTAATAACCGGAAGTGACGTAAGACCAAATGAAACCCGTAATACACAAATTAAATCAATGTCCATTATCTATAGAAGTTTTGTGTCTTGATCTAACACAGTTTCTGAGATCTTATTCATACTTTGTTTTAAAAAAAAAAGGGTACCTGAGATATTTGAGATGTCTCACCGGAAGTAGAACTATTTTTTAACATGTGTAGATGACCATTTTGTATTTCTATAGCTAAAATGTTACTTCAATGCTAAAACACCAAAATATTTCTAAAAAATCAAAATTGGGTGTACTTCCTGTGACGACCGGAAGTTACGCCGGATTAAACAAAATAGTGTTAACACATGCACATACATTGGTCTATCTTCCCACAAAGTTTGGTTGTTCAAGTTGTTACCGTTTTTGAGATCTCGTGGAAACAGGTTTTTTGTCTCGGGACAGGAAACGGCCAAACGGAAGTGTTCAATGTAAATTGTATTTAACATTTCTTGTATACTTGCCTTTTGTACATTATTTTTCATTTATCTAACTAAACATATCAAAGAAAAACAGATAAACTGATAAACAGCTCGATTTGTTTGAACTTTTCCGGTGTGGACCGGAAGTGACGGAAGACAAAATGAAACCGGTTAAACACATCTTCAATCAAATGTCTATCATCCACGAAAGATTTGTGTCTTAATCACTTATAGTTTCTGAGATCTCGCGGGTACAAAATGTGTTTTAAAGAAGCTTCCTGAGATGATTGAGATATCTCACCGGAAGTAGAAATTTTTTGTTGATTTAAAATTACATAGATAACTTATATGTAGATTTATACTTATATATTAAATTTGTGGAAAATGAATTTATTACATGAAATGACTATTTTTGAAGTGCTTCCGGTGACAACCGGAAGTAACGACGAACAAAACAAAAGTGTTTAAACACATCTACATACACAGGTCTATTATCGTACAAAGTTTGGTTGTTCAAGTCTTTACCATTCTTGAGATCTCGAGGTGACAAGCTTTTTCGTTGCGGGACAGGAAACGGACGACCGGAAATGATTTTTGAAAAAATGAAAAAAAACATCCCTAGCGTTTATCATTTCCTATTACTCCTGAAAATTTCAAGGAAATACATCCAGTCATCTCTGAGAAAATCGGGGAAAAAAATAAGAATAATAATAATAATAACTAGACTCTTGTTGCAAAAGCAACAAAAAGGTCTTCCGTTTTGATATAGAAGTATCAATTTAACTGTAAGACATTGCTTCTCTCACATAAATAAAAAATGGATACGAAAATTATTGTGAATTATAAAAATATCAAAATTGGGTGTACTTCCTGTGACGACCGGAAGTTACGCCGGATAAAACAAAATAGTGTTAACACATGTACATACATAGGTCTATCATCCCACAAAGTTTGGTTGTTCAAGTCGTTACTGTTTTTGAGATCTCGTCGAAATCAGGTTTTTGGTCTCTGGACAGGAAACGGGCAAACGGAAGTGTTCAATGTAAATTGTATTCAATATTTCTTGTATACTTGCCTTTTGTACATTATTTTTCATTTATCTAACTAATATATATCAAAGGAAAACAGTTAAACTGATAGACAGCTCTTTTTTTTTTTAACTCTTCCGGTATGGACCGGAAGTGACGGAAGACAAAATGAAACCGGTTAAACACATCTTCAATCAAATGTCTATCATCTATGAAAGTTTCGTGTCTTGATCGCTTATAGTTTCTGATATCTCGCGGGTACAAAATGTGTTTTAAAAAAGCTACCTGAGATAATTGAGATATCTCACCGGAAGTAGAAATTTTTTGTTGATATTACATCGCAGAGATTTCCTATGAATAGATTTATTCTTATATATTTATTCTATTGACAAAAAAATTGACGCGTAAAAAAAATATTTTTAAGTGCTTCCGGTGACGACCGGAAGTTATGACGAACAAAACAAAAGTGTTTAAACACATCTACAGCTATAGGTCTATCATCCCACAAAGTTTGAATGTTTAAGTCTTTACCGTTTCTTAGATCTCGAGGTGACAAGCTTTTTGTCGCGGGACAGGAAACGGACGACCGGAAGTGAATTTAGAACATTTTTAATTCAAATCCTCTAGATCTTTTTATTTTCTGTCATTCCTGAAAATTTTATAAAAATCCATCAAGACATCTCTGAGAAATTCACGAGAGAAAAAGGGGAAAAAAAAAATAATAATAATAATAATAACTAGACTCTTGTTGCAAAAGCAACAAAAAGGTCTTCCGTTTTGATATACATGTATCAATTTAACTGTAAGACATTGCTTCTCTAACAGAGAAAAAAGTGGATATGATAATTATTGTGAATGATATATACGGACGTTACTAACATGTAAAACAACGAGAATGAAAAAGAAATCAATTTCTGGAGTACTTTCTGTGACGACCGGAAGTAACGCCGAACTAAACAAAAATGTTAACCATTTGTACAATCATAAGTTAATCTTTCCTCAAAGTTTGGTTGTTCACGTCTCTGCCAAATCTAAGATCTTTTTGGAACAATTATTTTTGTCTCGGGACCGGAAACGGACAAACGGAAGTGGTAATAAAAACAAAAGCTGGTATTTGTCATACATTTGCTCAGCATACATCACTGTTTGTCAGGCTAGATGAAACATCCAAGAAAGTTAGTTGAACTTGTCAAAAACATGATTTGTTTGAAGCTTTCCGGTAAGAACCGGAAGTGACTTTTGACAAAATTAAACCCGTTAAACACATCCCCAATCAAATTTCTATCAATCATGAAAGTGTCGTGTCTAATTAGCTTACAGTGACAAAAATCTGAGAAATCTAGTTAAACTTTTAAAAAAACTTGATTTGTTTGAACTCTTCCTGTGTGGACCGGAAGTGACGGTCGACAAAATAAAAACGGTTAAACACATCTATCAAATAATATATATAAGTTTTGTGTCTTGATCTATCACAGTTTCTGAGATCTTATTTATACTTTGTTTTTAAAAAAGAAGGCTATCTGAGATATATGAGATGTCTCACCGGAAGTAGAACTTTTTTTACCAGGTGTAGATGACTTTTTGTATTTCTATAGCTAAAATGTTACTTCAATTCTAAATAACCAAAATCTTTTTAAAAATATCAAAATTGAGTCTTTTTCCTGTGACGACCGGAAGTTACGCCGGATGAAACAAAATAGTGTTAACACCTGTCCATACACAGGTCTATAACCCTACAAGGTTTGGTTGTTGAAGTCGCTACCGTTTTTGAGATCTCGTCGATATAAGGTTTTTTGTCTCGGGACAGGAAACGGACAAACGGAAGTGCTAAATGAAATTTAATTTTTTTATATCTTGTTACTTTCCTATTTTACATTATTATTCATCGAAGTAGCTAAAACTATCAAATAAAAACAGTTTAACGGAAAGAGTTTGATTTGTTTGAACTCTTCCGCTGTGGACCGGAAGTGACGGAAGACAAAATGAAACTGTTTAAACACATCTTCAATCAAATGTCTATGATTAGTGAAAGTTTCGTGTCTTGATCACGTACAGTACCTGAGAACTTGCGGGTACAAAATATGTTTTAAAAAAGCTTCCTGAGATAATCGAGATATCTCACCGGAAGTAGAATTTTTTTTTTTATTTAACATTGTATAGATGACATTTGTAAGGATCTATACTCATATATTTATTCTATGGAAAATAAATTAAATACGTAAAAACAAAAATTTTTGAAGAGCTTCCGGTGACGACCGGAAGTTACGCCGAACAAAACAAAAATGTTTAAACACATCTACAACTATAGGTCTATCATCCACCAAAGTTTGGATGTTCAAGTCTTTATCGTTTCCGACATCTCGAGGTGACAAGCTTTTTGTCCCGGGACAGGAAACGGACGAACGGAAGTGAGTTTTAAAAATCTTTTACAAAAAACCTCTAGATGTTTATATTTTCAGTCATTCCTGAAAATTTTAGAACAATTCATCAAGACATCTCTGAGAAATTCATAAGACAAAAAGGGGAAAAAAATAATAATAATAATAAAAAGAAACATTACAATCACTATAAGGTCTTCCGTTGGAAACGGAAGACCTTAAAAAGAAACATTACAATCACTATAAGGTCTTCCGTTGGAAACGGAAGACCTTAATAATAAAAAGAAACATTACAATCACTATAAGGTCTTCCGTTGGAAACGGAAGACCTTAATGATATATTATAATTAAAAGTTTGAAGACAAAGACAATTTTTTTCTTGGGAAATACGACTACATTATGCAATGCAGTCGATCGCCATAGAAATCATCAAAGTACTGCAACTGTCGACGGATTTCTTATTTCTTTGAAAGACCATGATAATTCACTTGACTTGCAGACTATAATATAGCGACATATCTGCCTCCCAAAAATATATGCGCTTCTCAAAGTTACACTTAAGTGAGATAGATGTGCGTTATTGGGAATTTTATTTATTGCTAATTGTATGGAAATTGATTAAAAAAACAACTTTTAATTGAAGTTGTGTATTATGAGGTTGTAATGCAACTTAATTTACTTACAAGGTTAGCTACAGCCAGTGGAATATAGGTGGCTTTTATGTGAACAATGAATACCCAATATATTAAAATACAAGATAAATAGTTTCCAGAACTATAATACTAATATGCTTGTGCATATGAAGGTTGCACCCTCATTTGTATGGCTGTAGGTGAGGAGGTATAGGTGTATTGATGTACATACAATGTATGACTGCACATACTTATTCCGGACCATGGCTACAGACGATACCAATGATAGTCTTTTAATACATCAATGCACAGTTTGATCTAGAAACTGACCAGTTTCATAACTTCTTCGAATTTCTCTAACACGGACTGTCTAATTCCTTCCCAGAATTCCAATTTACGCAAGCGCAATTGAAGTTAATTTAATTAGTCAACCCACTGACATAAAAATAAGGATTTTGCATATTATTACATCGTCGAGAGAAGTAATATTCATTTCCGTAAATAAGGTTATTTAATTCACATTACATAGCGGTGTCTCTATGAAACAGCACCATCTGGTGTAAAATTTAGATGCTCGCCTTTGCATAAATTCTCCCGCTCATCTTTTTTTTTTTAGCTGATTATATATTATTTTGAATGCCCAAATCTACTCGTATCATTAAATAATATCAGACGACACACATCCCCCTGTAGAAAATCTCAAAGATGCCATCAATTTTGACTAATTACTAAATTTTGTCAGCACGTAACAATTTTAAACTTGCTAATAGTCTTCAAAAATTTAAATAAACAAGTTATCTTAGAGAAAAGGTTACGTGTTTTGTAGGCGGGTTAGGTTTTTAAAAAAAAACTTCAATTCCTGACATGAATCATGAGTACATACTGTTTATAACAATGCTTGCTACCCTTTGAAAATTTAACTCGCCATTAAACATCTCACTTTTTATAGAATTTTTGAAACGATTACACAGACTAATAGTTTTCCTAAAACATTTTCTTCCTGTCTTGTTCAAAACACATTTTACATACAGGCTTTCAATCACAACACGTTTTTATAACAAAAGCAGAACTGAAAGTTTAGTCATTATAATCGTTTGACACCATATTACATATATTTTTAACCCGCAGCAACAACGGAAGACCTACTCGTGGTTTTGCCACGAGCTTTGCTCTAGTTTTGAATATTATTTGCATATTGATTTCTTAAAAATTGAAATTAAAATTGAATATGTTGTACTGATTGTTGCATTGATTTTTAGATCGTTCTGTATTTAAGATACAGAACAGTTGGCTAATACAGAACGGTTTATTCGCTAATACAGTACAGTTTATCACCTAATACAATACAGCAAAAAGCTCCGCCCCCAGTAGCCTTGTACTGTGTTGTTAATACAAAATGTTAAACTTCAAAGAAAAACACCGCCATTGTGTCACAAATATGATACACTTGATGTTTGTTTCCAACAGCTGCATGGACGTAATTTTAGAGAAAATGAGTTCCGAGATAAACACGGAACTAAATAATGGGCTGATTGGGAAAAATGAGAATTATATAGCTAGTTTCCTGTTGATAGAATATTGTAGGCATTCGATTTTCTATATCCAGAAATACTAATTAATCATAGATTATATCGTAGGGAAATAATTTACGGAAAGAGATAGGACTCATTTTCTCTGATATGATAGAATAAGCTTAACAAATTATATTTAAATACATATTAGAAAAATAATCTTCAATTTCTTCACATTGGCGAACTGAACTAACTATAAATTTATTTGTTTAGTAGCTGGGTGTACAGGACTAACAAACGATTATTTAAAAAAAATAAAATATTACTGTCGAAACCATTTTACAGTATATTACTAATGTGCACATATCAAAAGTTGCCTATCCTTTTATATCTGGAATTTCAAATGCATCTTAGGAGATATTCCTGAAAACAGCTAAGCATCACGTTTATAAAATTATCGTTTTAGCGGGGAAGATTTGATTTCCAGTTACACGTTCAACGTCAAGAGGACGGTATTTTACATGCATTTTCGGTCTTTTTAATCAAGTAAATCACCAATAACATTTTTTAACAATTTATTTGACAAATATCTAGCAGGTACACACGTTCCCTTGTATTTTCTTAAAAACATTTTACCTCTCTTGATATTTTAAGTAACGATGAACCAGCTCCGTGTAAACACTGTGACACAATAAAACAAGAGGCCCATGGGCCACATCGCTCACCTGAGGAACAATAGGTATGATAAAGTCAGCTACATGGAGTCATAAAACAAACAATCTGGACAATGTACAATAATACATGTAGATCCTGTATAAATAAAATCCATTTTTCCCCCTTGGAACTCGGATAGCCCTGATTGCTGCCAATATTTACAAGAGCAGACTTTAATCACCGCTCCTGCACATATATAGGGACTCAAAGTTACGCAGGCAGGGATGACCGCACACCTACGCAACTCAACAGGTACCAACGTTTACGCAAGCAGGGATGACCGCACACTTGCACCAACAGCTCAACCTAACGCAAGCAGGGAGTGCCGCACACTTGCGCTAGAAAGGCCTGAACACCAGCATGGATGACCATACATTAGTGCTCCGCCGCTACCACCACCAATACAAGCAGATGTGACTGCACACTTGTATTAATGCGATACAGTGCAGGAATGACCCAAACTTTGTATCGAAGGTTAGAAAACACTTAGATTAGATAGAGCAAGGATGTTCCCACACTCAATCTATCCATACCTGTTCAAGTTTAACCCCAAACAGTCGCTCATCGAAATGCAATAGACACTGTCCCTATATATGTGTCAACCTAAAATAATTCATAGTATCTAAAAATTGGAAATCAAAAATAAACAAAATAATCTGGCCTTACCCAAAACTTCTTATGCAGAACAACTTATATACATTGAATATTTATTATTGTATAAAAATAATCATCACAATAATTGGTTAACAGTGGATGCATTAATTAAAATAATCAAGAATCAATAAATCAAGGGCAATAACTCAATACAGTAATACAAAAAGATTCTAATTAAAAAATAGCTGCCTGCTTCAATTCTATAGTCATATCACATGTTGAGTATTGCAGTTCTCAAAAAGATCCTTTACAATTGTTTATATATGGGATATTTAGCTACATCAAACTCTGAACCTTCTTGTGAGGCCGAAGAATTGTCCTGGAGCCAAAGTTTTAACAATGATAAAGAATCATCTTGCTGATTAGTTTCTGAGAAGAAGATTTTTAAAGATTTACTTTATATATTCCTATGTACAACTTTAACACCCCCCCCCCATGTGGCCTCACACTACCCCCAGGGATCATGATTTTCACAACTTTAAATCTACACTACCTGAGGATACTTCCACACAAGTTTCAACTTTCCTGGCTGTTTAGTTTCTGAGAAGAAGATTTTTAAAGATTTACTCTATATATTCCTATGTAAAACTTCGACCCCCCATTGTGCCCCACCCTACCCCCAGGGATCATGGTTTTCACAACTTTGAATCTACACTACCTGAGGATGCTTCAACAACAGTTTCACCTTTCCTGGCTGATTAGTTTCTGAGAAGAAGATTTTCAAAGATTTACTCTATATATTTCTATGTAAAATTTTAACACCCCCCCCCCAATGTGGCCTCACCCTACCCCCTGGGATCATGATTTTCACAACTTTGAATCTACACTACCTGAGGATGCTTCCACACAAGTTTCAGCTTTCCTGGCTGTTTAGTTTCTGAGCAGATGATTTTTAAAGATTTACTCTATATATTCCTATGTAAAACTTCGACCCCCCCATTGTGGCCCCACCCTACCCTGGGGGTCATGAATTTCACAACTTTGAATCTACACTACCTGAGGATGCTTCCACACAAGTTTCAGCTTTCCTGGCTGTTTAGTTTCTGAGAAGATGATTTTTAAAGATTTACTCTATATATTCCTATGTAAAACTTCGACCCCCCATTGTGGCCCCACCCTACCCCTGGGGGTCATGAATTTCACAACTTTGAATCTACACTACCTGAGGATGCTTCCACACAAGTTTCAGCTTTCCTGGCTGTTTAGTTTCAGAGAAGAAGATTTTTAAAGATTTACTCTATATATACCTATGTAAAACTTCGACCCCCCATTGTGGCCCCACCCTACCCCCGGGGGTCATGAATTTCACAACTTTGAATCTACACTACCTGAGGATGCTTCCACACAAGTTTCAGCTTTCCTGGCTTTCTGGTTCTTGAGAAGAAGATTTTTGAAAATTTCTCGAAATTTTTCATTAATTTCTAATTATCTCCCCTTGAAAACGGGTATGGCCCTTAATTTTCACAACTTTGAATCCCCTTTGCCTAAGGATGATTTGTGCCAAGTTTGGTTGAAATTGGCCAAGTAGTTCTTGAGAAGATGTTGAAAATGTGAAAAGTTTACGGACGGACGGACGGACAGACGGACAGACGGACAGACAGACGACAGACAAAATGTGATCAGAATAGCTCACTTGAGCTTTCAGCTCAGGTGAGCTAAAAAAGGTCAGGTCCATGTATTTGTCAATCTGATATGAATTTGAACTTTTGAACGCTGTAGCATATCAGAACAGCTGATTTTATTCAGATTACAATATTATAGGATGGTATAATGCATGTGAAAATGTTTATCGCCGAGTTTTTAAAGGAGTATGTACATGTACAATGTAAAACTCTGTTAAAAATTGACAGATAATATGTCCAAGGTCTATATCTAAAAAACGAATACCACAAATCATTTTAAAAACAAAATAAAATAAAGGAAAACCACTGCAAAACTCCAAACTAATTTTTATTTTTTAGATATTTTAAAAACTTTAAAATTATATCGTTTTAGCACCATGTAGACCTGATGCAGTTTCTGACACGCGTGGGAGATCAAAGATATAATTTCATGATCTATTTCCTCCTGGCCTACTGTTTCCATCGCTCCACTGGAAATCGAGTAACGTGCATGTTTGTCTGAGTGGCTGAATGGGTTCCTAAAATGGCAAGTATCAATAAAGCTATATGCATCAACTATGCCTTATTTTTAAATGTATCATTGATTTTCATCAATATATAAAATGTAAATTTACAGAATTGTAGGATTTCTCCAATCATGCACAACTCCATTCTTACCCCTAGAAATGTGAAAGAGCTTTGGTCACTGCAACATTACAGTATCAATCAGACCCAACCTAACAAAAAGACCCCAACTAAACCCCAAGTTTACTTTTGGGTCTGCTCGAGGTTTACTTCAGGTTTGATAGAGCAGTTCAAGAGTTAAACTCAAGTAAACCCGAAGTAAATGCATAGTAGTCCTAGAGAGCTAATCCCGTTTAGAAGTAGACCCCTGAAATCAAACACTACACGTGTGTTTAAAATATAAGGGGCGATATTTACTGGAGGTTAGATGATAACTTTAGTTTGATAAAAGACATGTCTGCTTCTCACTTCAGTAAGTTAATAGGACCCCAAAAGCAAGCCCGAGTAAACCCAAAGTAAACCTCGAAAGAATGCAAATTTTAAAAAAGCTACCCAGGTAAACACCAAGTACCGGTACACCCCAAAAGTAAATCTGTGCTTTGGTTTTGGTCTGCTCAGGTGTTACTTTAGTATGGTCAGTAAAATTTGAGATTGATCGGATAATTTTACACTCCCTGAAACGTTCTACTTTCCCATTTTCATTTGCGCTTGTCTTGTACTGTCAGTGCGCTCCAAGTGAGTTCACTGTGTTTTCACATGCGCTCTCCACCTTGCTCCATTTGCTTTCACTGTTCTCATAGCGCTCACATGTGCTCATTGTGCGTTTACAAACGTCCACCTTGCTCTCACTGGTCATTCAGCCATTACTTATCGTTCAGTCATATAACATCACATTTAGGTTGATAACAATAATAACAATACATGCTTGTAGATTACTTGTTATTTATTAGTCATTACCGAGAAAACGAAAGGTAGGATAACTCCCAAAGCACTGCAATAAATCGTTTATCTTGCGTTCACATTAATCGTTCAAAGTGCGTTCACCGTTCACTTTGCGCTTGTGTTTGCGCTCCTTTTGCGCTTTGCGTTCGTTCACCTTTCATCGTCTATTAGGGCTCACCAAATTCCGTTCAGTGTAAGCTCATAGTTTGCTTACCGTTCACTTAATGTTCAAATGCAGAGTAGAACGTGAGACCCTGTTGAAGTTTTTGCTTCTCTCCAGAGATTTCCTCCTGCTACTAAGATAATAGTGCTACGTTAATACAATAAGATTTGCAGGAACAGAAGTCCCAAAAGTGAACCTCTTTGTTTTTTTAGAACTTCAGATCCTTAATGTGGTAAAGTATAAATGTCTTAATTTGGTAAAATATATAAAGTTACAAGGTTCAATATACACAAGTGCTTGAAAATACTGAATTATTTGGTCTAAAAGTTGAATAGATATAGATTAATGTTGCTATAATATCCTTTAAAAGCAGGTATATAAAGAGCAAAACATGATCACGCGGCAGAAAGATAAGGTAAACCACTGAAAAACAAATCATATTTATTCCTAAATATATGATGAGTAGCATACTCTTTACATACTGATAAATAGGTTATGATAATTTGAAATGAATTGCGCAAAAAATACTAATATGCAGTGAACTAATCTGTTTAACTAACATGCCAGTAATAACTGAACGTAACAGGCAGTCCTTCAGGACATGCAGTGGTTACATCTGCAGCTGTATTCCATTTGAACATCCGTCATCAAACAGTGGATGAAACACACATGGTATGTTACAACATACTCACCCCAAAAACACTTGGAAAAGAGAAAGTTTTGAGAGAAAAAAGATTCAAACTGTGAGATGAAGAATTGTAAATATTGTATTATAACTTATAAAAAAAATTCAAATAAAAAATGAGGTTCTTCTTGGGATTGACTGAACACTGGCCGCCGGATCTGTTGACCACTGTCTTATTCAGTAGGTCACGGACGTTTATGTAACACGATGTGTTTTATTACATCATAATACTGTTAGTTAATCTATAGGAAAATGGTTTGAACATTTTAAACATTTATGTAAATTAGAGTTTTTTGATAATGATAATGCAAGTAACCTTTCATATATTGTACTGATATATATATTATTTCTTAAAAGTAATTTTATAAAGAAATTGATTTTGTTAGATTTTCAATTATCATAGAGATTATAAATTTCGGATAATAGCCATTTTGTTTGTGACCATTGCTGAGGCTAGTTGAGAAAACTTTTATATTACCTACATGCAATTGTATATACCGTATCAGAACATCTGTTCTTTTCACCCTTATTTAGGGTAGGTTCTTGCGTACTTGAGAAATTATTCATTATGGCAATTATCTATTGTCGAAGTATATTTTTAATCTGCGACATTAGAATTCAATATGTAATAAGTTTATTTCTCCTTATGGCCATTATTTATTAAATATAAGATAAAGGTGGTATGGATATTATTTACAACAGTACTAATAGCTTCAATATATTGAGGCTTTTAATTGCAACACATTTCACACACCAGGTTGTTGCAGGTTCAATAACAGATAAGTGTATAATTAAATATAGATCTACATTGAAATTTGGTCCTTGATGAAAAGGAGCAATATTCTTGTTATCTTTATTTTAGGGAAATAATTTTATCTTTTACATCTTAAAGATTATGAAATTATTAAAATAACTAAAACCTAGATAATACATGTAAACTCTAAAATGAACATGTATTTCTTCTTTCTCAATCTTTTCATAGAATTCATTAAGACGTATACCTGGTATTGTAAGGCTATTCAGGCATTATCATGTAGGTCTGTTAATCAATTTATCTGTAGGCATTTACAATCTTGATAAAGCAAATGTGCACCACCATTTTAACATAGTAAATTACATGCATGCCTACCATTAATGATCCGGCAGAGGTTGTCAAACATGAACACACCAGTCACCTCTCCTTCTTTCACTACGTATTCCTGACTCACCTTGGTTTGAATCCTCCTTAAAGTCTGGGTCTTTCTAAGAAATGGTGAGCGTAGGTCTAAATGAGTTCATTTTGATACCCATCTTGTTTTGCTTTCGTGAGAAACATGCTATCAATATTCGGCAAATATGCCTGTTTTGCATTGAAAATGACTGCTTAGTTGATATCTTGACGAAACAAATACGTGTTCCAGACTGTAAATTTAAAAACAAACATTATCTGGCTTAAAAATCCATATTTGCATAATGTTTACCATGTAGTAGATTTGACTAATAGTGAGCCAATAGAAAAGAATTATATCAATTTCAAAAAAATAAGTACAATCGTGAGCACAATTTACATGTATGCAATGTAATGATAACACTGCTGTTCTTTTAAGAATGCATTTTATGAATCAATATACCTAAACAATCGGCCATCAGAATAAAGCAATGCATCCACTCCTTAGCGTATTCCAAGCAACAGGTACATGTATGTCATTTAAGTACTACACTGGCTATCAAGTTAGCACACCATTTTGCTAAACGATGCAGACACATACATTTACTATTCTTTGTCAACATACAACATAAAATTAATCAACCATATTCGTCCATGATCGCGTCTCCTTGCATTATGTTATGCCCAGTTGCATATTTAACTGATTTTTATTTTATAAGGAGTTTTAACGAATCTTCCGGCGCAATGAAGAATTAATCTTACAAGCCTATGCATGTACACTCTCTTCGTTTTTAACTCAACTGGTTCAGATTACAACTTAACTTCGGGTTTAATCTATTACAATCAGTTTCGTCGCTTTACATCAACTAAGGGCGCATCATTTTAAATGTTATTGCTGGCATTGTTGTGTATTCATGTGCGCTACTTCAATTACATTATTTACACTTTTTGATGAACAGCACTTTTCGTATTATGATTTAAAATGATTTATTAAGTCAACATCTGTTGATTGATTCCAGAGCACTAGAACCATTATGACGGGTGAAACAGGGTAGTTTAAGTATTGGAACCATTGTACAAGAACTTGATCTTTGGGTAGTTGTGTTAACAGCAATTGACGTAGGCCTGTCTATTTCATTGTCAGCCACTCAGCCAAGGCTCTCTGAAGATTTGTCTGGCTTTTGAGCTAAGACTACGCAATCGATGCATATGTCGCTTGAAACCACGCCATTTTGAACTTGCTATGACGCAAGAAATAGATAGCTACGTCCTACTGAAAGTCCAAGGTCTTGTTAAAATGGTTCTACTTTAGAAATGGGACATGAGGTGACATACGGGTTAAACAAAACGCCAAATCGTTAAGATGGATTAAGATTTGTAATTGTCTTTTTAAGTTTTGTTATTCAGTAGAGTTATTATTAAATGATAAATATAAAATTCCTAGAAAACAGCTGCTTTATGTCTAGCAACAAAAATATAGATTGTATCATGAATCGCAAATATTAACACAACACTATATCTAAGTAAGTTATTGTTACATGTAAATATAGTTGGTTAAAAAAAAGAAAACTCAAAAATATGCATGTACGTACATTGAGTTTTAGAATAAATGAATATTTATTATGACAAACGTAGTTTAGCCTTGAGTAAGGAGATTGCATGCATTTTCTATAAGGTTATCAAAGTCTTACCTGATGTAGATATAATTTGACTAGTTTCAATGGTGGTAAGGATAGCTAAAATTAAAATTACAGTTAATTAAAGTCATCATTATCAGTTTATGCAGCAATCGATAGCACCTCTTGAAAAGACTAATATATAAACCAGTTTAAAGAATAAATATTTAGCTTTTCTTGTAAATTTTTCTACCAGAAAGTATTGTTTGTGCTACATTTCCATTATCAATTGGGCATCCACTAACACGATCACAATCTTCAACATCGCATGAAAAACATATTCCAGCACATTGGGTACCAAAGAAGCCAGGTGGACACGGCTGATTGCAACGTACTCCATAATATCCATCTGAACATTCTGAAAACACATTTACAGTTATGTTTACAACATTATACAACTATTGTTGTTTTGAGGTCAGTACGATAATTTAGTTACTCGAAATTGTCAATTTTCGAATATTGTACTGCGCGGGTAGCTAAGTCATCGTATTAATTAAAAAATAATCCCAGCAATAATTGTTTTATTGTATGGTTCATCGACAAATCGATAGTGACATCTTAATGTTTTCAAATGAAGATTTTAGTAAAAAAACCCATAATGAAGATTCAGAGAAAGGCATATTTCGTTGGACGATCCATTTTTAGCCCAATGTTAAGAAAACTGAATGTTATATTGACCTCCCAGGTCACGCGCAGGTTAATGTAACGTTCTGGTTTTTTTTCCTGATTGTTGGATGTCAGCCATTCAGGGAGCTAGATGTAGTTATAATTAATCAACCCTATAAATAAGTGGTTTGAATTAAACTAAATAACATTTTTATTAAGGAGTATTTTAGAAGAACAAATAAAAATCATTGTATTAAAAAAGGTAATTCTGTTGTTCTGTCGGTATTGATTTCTATTAGACAACAATTATGTATAATAAAGAATGAATACTTTTTTTTCAATTAATTTAACAATATAAAATACACAGAATTTCAGAAATTTATTTTTGTTGTATGAACTGGTTTGTTACATGTCTTGTTGAAAAACAGCTTAAACCTTATAACAGTTTTAAAAAAACAATTTTCTAATTATTTAACTTTCACAGCTTTGTATAGAAACAGGCCTATAATTACATGATATTGACAAGTGGTAGTACATGTATATTTTTAAGTCACCTGAGTCACTTGGGTGACCTATTGCAATTGATCTTTGTCTGTCGTTGTACGATGTGCGTCGTCCATCGTGCGTTAACAATTTTTTAACTTCTTCTTGAAAACTACCAGGCCAAGTAACCATTTTTACTGTGAAGCCTCTCTATGGTAAGATATGTAGAATTGTGAAATTCATTGCTCTACCATCTCCGGGGCGCTTCTCTAGTTCCTAACATGTGACGGAAAAACTGAATACATAGTTATGATGTCCATAAATCCCTTTACCAAAGTTTTATATTTAATGGTCCTTGGGTCAGGTGTTCAGGCTTTAGGGTGGGGCAAATATGGCTATATAGTTAATAGTATAGTATTGAATCTTAGGGAATCTTCTTCTCTACTCCCATATATATTTGTTGAATACTAGATACATTATTATTATATCAGTGGCGTAGCTACCTTTTAATTTACTGTATTCAAAAAAAGCTAGGGGGTCTGGGATCATGATGGAAGCATTGTGAAAAGCTCCTGGATTTTATGTTATTTGAATGACAAAACAGCCTTGAAAATATGACATTTTTTAAGTATTATGATTCCAATAAATATGAACAAAAGTTGCTGAATCCCGAGACAAACATTATTTACCTGGTACTCTTCGAATAATTTCTTTAAAATTTCAAGACCCCCGATGCTCTTGGATTTTAGGTTTTAGCTTTTAGATTTACAGGCTTTTGATGATAAGATATTGTCTCAAAATGTTACAATTTTACATACTGTATGTGTAAGGGAAATGTTGAATTTTAAAAGCATGTGTAATTCTATATGAAACACTGATACCCCAGCAGAAACCATCTGCATATGACTAAAGATAATAGGCGTCCTGAAACAGGTCTATTATTCAAACCGTAACATACTTACCTAAATAACCAATGTTTAATCAAGTTTATCACAATGTATTGTGATTTTGTCAAAAAACGATTTTAAATTGCTTTGTACTGACATACTTTTTATATTTAGATTTCTTACGTTTTAAACTCAAAACCGGATGCATAAAAAGTATGAATTAATTTAAAGTATGGAATGACGGTATTTTCCGGAATCGTAGTAATTGCATGGTTTACGATGAGAACTGAATACTTAACATGGAGATTATAATTCAGTGGAGTCTCAATATGATTTATTTACGTGCAAACAATAGGAAACTCAAATCATAAGACCTATGCTTTGCAAAATTTTTTGTATTCATTTGCGTTTTAAAAAAAAGTTAATAAAGAATGTAGAATAATTTATTTAAAGCGATTTTTGATGGAAATGAACGCGGATTGACTAATTAACGTCATGGCGGAAAGTGTAGTATGAGTTAACCACCGGGTAGATACTTCTGATTTGACAACTCTGGTTTAAAATATGCAAATAAATATGCCTTCACTTGCTTTTTTTTTTAAATTTTGTACCACGACAGAATGGTAGTAAACCTAAGACTTTAATTTGTAAAATTTCAACAAATATGTTAAGCATTAAACGGGTAACTTCAATAAAGGGGGGGGGGGGGTGATCCACCGACTCATATTTTGTTAAAAATGATATCTGAAATTCATATCTGGGACAGTGATACATGTAAAAATCGTAATGTAATTTGACATTAAGTGCCAAATTCAGAGACATGACGCATTAAATACCTACAGGTACCCATTCGTTTGAAATAAAAAAAAAATTCAAACCTGATACAGAAAAAATTCAGGCCATGTTCATAAATATAAGACCAATTTCAGTTTAGATTTTTCACCCATGACCGCTCCTCTAAATATCCAGCCATGCAGTTTTTTATTTTAATTTTAAAGAATAGGATTAGAAAGCATTTAAGAAAAAAATCAGACATAGTATATACAACAGTGAACAAAAAATATGGTTCAACATATTCACATTGTATCATATTTAAAATATGTAAAGTGTAAATTCACGCGCTTATCGTCCAGTTTTGAATAATTTTTTCTCTAGTCAACTCTCCGTACTCATGTTACAGTAGCAATATACCTTCAGTACCTTCATATGGTGCTTTGTCTTTCAGTTAATTCGATACACAAGGGCATGCTCTTCGTATGAACAGTTTCAAAGGCGAGGCAAGCTACTGACAAACAAGTTGATAAAACAGTAATATCAACAGTCTCGTTTGAAGTCCTCTTTTCGTAAGTTCTATGGTCGATACAACGACCTTGTCAGCAAATACAAGGTTCCACTGGGTCGCATGTTGCCTGACGATTTTCAGGCGTCCTGAAACAAATTGTTACTAATTGATAGACCATAATCACCTAATTGTCTAAGGACTTTTCCAGGTTTTTTTCCCGATTATGACAAAGAACACACGGCGGGTGTGACCGGTCAGCAGAGGATGCTCACTCCTCCATGGCACCTCATCCTACCTTTATATTTTTAAAGGTCCGTGTTGCCCTGCTTTGAATTTGTATTTCGTTTTATGAATTTTTGAGATGGTTGGCAGTTTGTTATTGTCATTTTTTCATAGACTTGTTAATAGCAAGTAATAATTGGCAAACCAAAACCACTGATAAGCAGTACGTGTAAAATGATTTTGGTATAAATTCCAGATGGTAATTAAAGGTTAATGATATTTGAGTATTCAAAAGCTGGAACAGAAGTGAGTAACACTATAGTTTTTAAAGCTATTTTTGTACGTTGATGTTTAAATGCCAATAGGGAGATTATCTGCCCCTGGGGTTGGGGGATGGGAGGTTTTTTAAATAAACATGTATACTAGCCACCTTGTTTTAGTTTATATATGAAAAAATATACAAATAAAACCTATCTTGAAAGTAAATATCAAATATGGGGAAATTATTTTCTATCGGAGTCTTGAACCTTTTCAATATCAGGTCATGCACTCTATTATAATCTTTTTTCGCTAAAATTATAGGTTTTATAGTCCTTTTTGAAAGATTTTAGGCAGGGAGGTGGTTGTCATTACAATAAAATAAAATTTATACTCCAGAATGAAACTTAATTTAATGCATATATGAGACTCCTCGACAAGTTTTTGTATGGGCTATGGTCACCTCAAAACCCACGAATACCACGAAAATTGAGCCATCAAGGGTTTTAATGGTTACATAGTACTTTAAACTCCTCAATAAAAAAAATATCTGTATAATTTTGTTGTGGTTTTTTACTGGTTGTTTTTGTTAAAAAAAATGTTTTTTCATAAGTTCACGGTGTAATTTTTATATCGCTTTAACTAGAGTACTTAATAAAAACTAATATCTTTCAATATCCTCGTAGTAATTTTATTACTGAAGAAACGAACCATGGCTTATCCATACGACGAGATACAATGGTTTTTTTTCTGGGAAAAACTAAAGGCACAAATGATAGGAAATGGTTGGTAAAACTTTTAGCAGCGTCAATGACGGTACCGGCTTCAGATATAAGTGTTTACGAAATGCTTTCTTTAATAAAAATATCAATACATGTATCAGCATGTTTGAAATTGCAAATTGTATGTTACTATTTTTATGTGTTGCGTTTAATTAGCCTTCCTTGTATAGCGGTCGGTCATTATTAACGCACAGACTGTTTCAGATGTCTAAAAATTTGTATTTAGTATGAAGTTGTGATAAAGAAAACCTACACATGTTACTGCTTGGTTACTCTGTTGCAACTCTTTTTTTTGGGGGGGGGGGGATCTGACGCTTATTTGGGTTTGCTGGTATACTTTGGGTAATTTAAAAAAAAAACACGGTGCTATGTCCCGCGACTCCTGCCTGTATTCAATTTATATACATATATTTACACTTGCAAATGTTTTCCCTTACTGTGGAATCATTAGATTTCGTGGTGGCTCAATTTTCGTGGATTTCGTGGGTACCTCTTATCCACGAATTAACATCCTCCACGAATAATATATTAGGGTTATATAGTTATATTTCATTTTGTAGGTAACTTGTGCTGAAAAGCACCTATTTAGATATCGTAAAAATAAACGTATTTGTATTTTGTTATACGAGGTTTTATTCATTCATTTTCTTAAAAAATATAACATTAATTGTGTGGATAAATGATTCATGTTAGATAACACGTTAGGCCTGTGAACAGAATGTTTATGGATCGACATCGTAACGAGACGTTCTTGAAAATTACAATCGCAATTTGTCAAAGGAGTTAATTCAGTTAAAATTCATTTCTGACTTTATTACAAGAATCGGTCAAAATTACAAACGCAATATCACAGACCTTTAAGGCCTTTCGTGTTTAGGCCTAGTCCATTCACGGATCACGGTCAAATTTAATCCTTGTGCTTTTCTGTCCGATTTGTTCTGTAAAAAGACTTACAGAACTTAGAAGTAAAAATTGCTTTCCTCTATAATGTCGGAGGAAATCATTATGATATTGAATCTTATTTTGCGATAGATTCTCCTGAAAATGCATAAGCAGACTCTAATTTAACTTTCAATCGCTTTGTTTTCAAATATCTAACCGCTCTGCGACTTCAACAATGGTGTACTATTCCACCAAGATTCAATCGTTTTTTTTTAATTGTACAAGTTCTTTCCTGTTTCCCTTTTTAATAATAATGAAAGTGTTGTGTTGTCAAACGTAGTGCTTTATCTATTTATCATGATAATGAAATGCTTTAAACATTGTTGCACTATTTTTTTGTTACGTTACCTTAATCGAAGCGGCTTTCTAGATCATAACAAAAGAGAAAGTAGGGAGCATTATTATTGTCATAATTTGCAACAAATGTAAAAGAAATAAGGGATCATTTTTGTATGTATATCGGAATATAAATACTGGTTGGTCACATGATCAAATTCCATAAAGCCCTTCGGGCTTTATGGAAGATTTTATCACGTACCAACCCGTATTTATATCCCAATATACATCCAAAAAATGATACCTTTTTCTTAAATAGACTTTGTGTTATACTTTAACAGAAAGATATCTATTGTAAAACTAGTACGCTTCTTAAGATAAAACTGTTATATATGCAGAATACCAAGTCTTAAGAATTATTTTCTTTGCTACTTGCTTGCTTTAGTATTAGCTCTAAAATTGGAGAAACTGGTATGCTTGGTATTCCATGCATGATATTCGTATTCCATGATTCAAATATTTTGCATCAAATTGTGAGTTTATAAAATCTTGAATTTTCTTCATATTTTCAATTACCTGGTAGTTTACAATTGTCCGAAAAAAAGAAGCGATGTTATAAAATCTGCGGGATAAGAAGCAAATTACAAGAGAGAAAAAATACGCCATAAATTGTCAAGCACACCAATAGTATAAATAACATGCACCTTTGATTTTACATGATTATCTTTATATTAAAAGATTTTTGCTTTATTTGTAGCAGTCAACAGACAAAGACCCAAAGGCCAGTAATATACAAACTGGGAGAATATTGCTGCCATCAGATTCAGATTCTGACAGCGATGATCTGTTTATTCAAATTGTATGTAAAAATATTTTTTGACACCCATTCACTTAAAGCTGACATGAATTCATAAAAGCATCTGGTAGCCATATTAGTTTCGATCGCCCCTCTACTGCCACTGGGGTATATATACCGGTTGAGAAAGTTACGGTCGGTTGCTTTCCGATTGAGGCAATCACGTTGTACGGACTTCTAAATGCATGAACTACACATTGTAGTAAAATATAGTTATAAAGAATAAAGAAAACAACAATAAATTAGATTATAAAATAAATTTATTCCTTTAAAAAATTTCAATGGTATCCGTATTATTTTGCACAGACAGTGCTCCCTTCGCATGCACATCGAACACGTGTGTCGTTGATACAGAGTGCATAACGTCTACATCTATTTGAAAACCCCGGCGACACTACATCTAACACAGTACATGTAGCTAAATGATAGTTAATCTAAGAAAGTAACAACGTTTCCATCCGTTCCTACAAAAACAGTTGAGAGAGAGAGAGAGAGCAAGAGAGAGAAAGAGGAGAGATATTTTGCGAGTCTCTACTGCACAGTGCACAATACACATAATGAAACATAAACTGACTCTCAGTACTTTATATCAATATTTTGATTTTGTCTCAACAGAGCCTTACTGGTCCGTTCCCTCCCCTTAGAAAATCCCCAAGAAAGAGGATATCTAAATGCAAACAATCACAAGAGGTGTAGCAACCTCTAATGATACACAGTCTACTAAGGATATAACGTTGCATAATAAGTGGTCAGGATGTTGACCACTAATGATATAATTTTATCATTAACGAACAACCTAACCGTCTGCTAATGATATATTTTCAGATTTATAATTATTAGCGGTCAAAAATCATAACCTCTAATGATATGGGAAAAAAATGAACTATGTACTACCTTGACCACTAATGATATACATTTGCACACATTTTCAAATGCATTTATTTAGTGGATGGATTTGCAACCTTTAATGATATATGATAAAATTCGATGTAATATATACACACACATATATATATATATATATATATATATATATATATATATATATATATATATTACATGGGATTTGGAAAAGAGGTAATACTATATTTACTCTTGCCAAAATCTAAATGAAATTAAATGGAAATCTAAAAATCAGTTTCCTAAATATTTTAATATTTGCTCACAGGTATACAGTTGAAGGCAATTTTGAACTTACCAATTACATTAAAACAAGTGTGCAAGGAATTGCGCCAGATACTTCGGAGGAAGTTATGCATGGTAAATTTTAAATTTTATAACAGCTACATTATAAACATTTGTTCACATTCTTAAAGAAGGTGTTAATACTGTCGCCGATAGCTCTTAAGTAATCAATCGACTGCCAACTTCACGCCTGATTAAGTTAATTAGCTAATTAAAATTGACGTCCGAGTTGATAAATGAAAATTTGAACCCCAGTTGTTAACTCGTACGGCACTTATGATATAGACTCGAGTTTTTGATTAAAAAGAGATACAAGAAATCATATTGACGCAAGCGTCAAATGGGCCGCAAAAGAATATGAATCATTGGTTGTTTACATAAAAACACACCACAAAGAAGAAAATAAGAGTTGGTTGTACTAATTTTTATGGTAATTTTAATATACTTTCAGCAACTTGTTTTGAAGTTTAACATTTTACTATTATCATAAAGAATCGAGTTCGTTACTGTAAGCATTTCTAATGGTAATTGTATGATCATTGCCATAGTATGAAGTAATGGAGAACACATTGATTTGTACATTACTCTAATACAAAGTTCAAATCATCATTTTTCTCTTGGAGATTATGTATTTCAAACCATTTTGGGGTTTTTTGTTGCATTGTATTGAATGAAAACTTAATGCGTTAGTTTTATGATTTCAAGGGACCACATGATAAAATAGAAATGGGTTAGTTCAAATTTTCCAGTCAATTCAAATTTTCATTTTTGTCATATTTTTGCGTAAATAATTGATATGAATGTCATTTCATGATATTTTCTACCACATTTTACATGGAAATATAATAAATACACACACAAAGTCATTTTATTTGACACGGCACATAGAAATTCAAATAATCATTTATTAGAATTTAATGACATTCAGGTCTTTAGTATTTTCAGGTCTTTAGTATGCCCCGCATACCGATCCCGATGCATTGTTTTGTTAGAATGAAGAACTCCGAAATTTTCCGAATAGATTATAGTCTCGATAAAAACGCGCCAAACACGACAATCTACTAAGTATGACCTATTTTTCATTTACGAGTAAAACAAAAAAATGTTATATTTTTTTAAAGGCATAACAGATATTTCTACATGCAAATTTACTTTTAATTCATAAAAATAAGCATAATATTAATTCTATTAAAAATGAACTATCCCGCAGAAACGCAGTAACAATATTTAAATGTATATCAAATAACGGACCGCCTTCCGGCGGCCCGTAATAATTAAATAAAAATAAATAAATAAAATTAAGAAAAAAATGATTTACAAATAAAAGGTAGTATAGAAACTAATAAATGAAAGAGGCGCAGTTGACAGATTTCATGAGATTACTATGTGGGTGTCAGGTGATGTATGGCTATGAGACGTTCATTTTAGTGAAGTCCATTTGTTTGTTTATGCCATCAGGTCTGAATGATTTGAGTCTGTGCATCCAGAACTTTTCCTTGCTTTTCCTCTCCGCGTCTGTCCAATGAGGATTATGGTCAATAACCAATACTGTCATGTCTTCCCATTTGTGGCCACTTGTATTAAAATGTTCTCCGACGGGCTCCTTGACTTTTTTTGGTCTTTATGGTAGAGCGGTGGTTGTTGATCCTTCTGCGGAGGTCACCTGTTTCACCAACGTATTGCTTAGAGCAGACTTTGCAACTGATGAGATCGATGCAGTTGTCTGTGCGGCAAGAAGTGTTGCCAAATATCTTGTAGGAGCGACCCGTAATGGGGCTCTTAAAACTGTCCGCGTCGGTGCTGTGTTTGCACAAAAGGCATCTGGCATCGGAACAAGTTTTAAAACCACCATTTGGCAACGGGTTGTCTAATCTTGCCCTCACTACCATACTTTTTTCTATTTGTTTTTATTCTCCCTCTATTTTCTTTGTGATTTCTAGTTCATACTTTCTAAATTTGACATAACACAGTCTCATTTATGGTACGACCTACCACTTTTCATGTTCTGTGAAAAATATTAAGCCGTACCTGATACCATTTATTTTGGATAACCTTTTTCTTAAAAATTAAACATATTTCGGCTATTTAGTTTCTATTGAAATTTAATTTATTTCCATGGCTCTTAAACAAAACAACACCTTTAAACTTCTGAAAAAACGAAATGTATATGTATCAAAACCAAACACAGAATATCAAATTTATAAACGTATATCAACTGTGACATTATACCAAAAGGCTTCCAGATAAATGCCACTCCCAACATAGGGTTTGTTTCTAAAAACGCTGGGACTTCATATTAAAAAGATGCTGCAAAGAATTAATGTCTCTCTGTCTGTCGTGGGATAACCACAGACTTCGACATCTGGAAAAAGATGCAGTTTCACTGGAGTCTTCTCTTAATAAATCCACTTCCCATGCAGATTTTGTTGAAGCAAAAAGAATTATTACAACATTCAATACAACCCTATCTAATGACCTCAACAATACCCAAAACAGGACGTTCCTTCGGGATGGTGTTCCAACAACAAACAGAACTAGGTCTAATATCTTGTCATTTCGTCCTTCTGCTAAAAAAACGGCGCTCTAGACGCTTCAAGCGCAAGAAGCAAACAAGTGAAGACGAGTCCTTGGCTGATACCAACATCTGTCCAGTTCTGAATACAGCTAAGGTTCCTCTCACAGACGTTGAGACATCGCTACTATCTAAAGGTCTCAATTTCTGTCCAACACCACATGAGGTCGATGACAAAAAGGTTAGAGAGGACACCAGAGCATTTTTCCGAAGGCCAAGATTAAAGGAACACTTCTCGCGAAAAGACTCCAGCAATGATCACACATACGAACCTCCTCCACCCTTGCACAACTTAGAGGAACATAAGTTGTACCGACCCAAAAGTACTTGGGAACCGGCACGGGGCAAATGTGGAGCACTTGAGTCTTACATTGATGCTGTTGAGTCAGACATTGAGAAGCTCCTGACCAACCAAAAAATTGTACCTGACAATCTGACGAAAGAAGAAAGATCTGCTCTACAAAGGTTGAAAAACAGGGACGACATAGTCATAAAGAAAGCAGACAAAGGATCCACAGTGGTTGTCCTAGACAAACAAGCGTATTTAGCTGAAGCCAACAGACAATTATTAAAAATGAAACTTTATAAATCAATATTTTTTAATTTACATATTATCCCTTTAAATATGTAATAACTATTTTATTCATAATAAACTTTTCGCGTAGAATTGCTGTTTGTGTGATATGTATTTATTTCTTAAAAAAATATATGGTTTTTAAGAAGATTTGTATATATCACAGGATTAATTATTTTAGTAATTAGTATTCATATTTGCGTTCACTTATTTCAACATTTCATGTTTTCATTTCCCATTGTTCATTTGTTTACATTCACACTGCTTCATTCATTCATACAATCATTCATAGTATGATAGTAGTACGAGAGGTCACGTGGTTACGTTTGGCGGGTGGATCAGCGTCATTTCCACAAAAGGCTTCGGAGTTCTTCATTGTTCCCAAATGTAGCCCAGAGTATTATATATCAGCTACCCCTTGACATATACATAATTACACGTTAAAATAGTCAATGCAGTTAAACTCCATTTTTTAAATTCGCTGGAGAAGTGTACAAATGTAAATATTTTAAAAATTACAGTACATTATATTGTTTAATTTTGGTTTTACGTTCGCCAAGTAAATTGAAACTTTGATATTGTTCATTGTAGATTTTGAGTATGTCATATTGAGATTTTTGTGCTCGCACCCACTCAGTTTGTTAAAACTGTGATTATCTGAATTTTGTATTCACACCTATCCAGCCAATAACAGTGTACAAAATGATGATATGCTAACATGTACTCTTTCATGAACAATGCTGTAATAACTATATCTTGAAAGCCATTATTTTTTAATTTTATTTGTTACATAGTTACTAGGGTAACTAAATATCATCAAATCGCTGATTTTTTTAGGCATATACAATTCTGCTTCATGGAATCTGTAGCAAGTTAGCAACCTAATTTTTGTACAGGGTGACAATAAAATAATTTTGCTTTAATAGTTTCTAAATTGCTTTGATTACAAAAATTCATCATAAATACTAACAGTAATTGTTTTCGTCAATAAATAGGTAAATTGCATTTTTTGAATAGAAATATGTAGAAGAAGATCATACAGCAGCGTTGGAGTAGATGGTTGACCCTCCTATCACAGCCACCTACATTATTAATTCAATTTAAACGTGTTTTATTGAACGGAAAATTCAAATTATTGAATGGATTGGATAAAAGTCATAGCCTATGTAAACCCTTTCAAACATACAAAGTCAAGAAGAAATTATCTATAGTCATAAGAATATAGTATTACAAGTTTACAGAATATTATTGATATTATGTGCATATAAGACAGGGGATACTTGAATATCAAATAATTATCTGAATATTTATCATATATGATTGTATGACATATTGTTGGTAGACATGTTGACTCACACCTACATTAACAAACCTACCACCTTCAAGTATACCTGCAGGGATACAAACATAAGAATGACATTTTCATGATCCAGCCCATTTGAAAAGAACAGTAAATAAAAGGGGACTATATATTAAGTAAATATACATGTATAATACTTAAATAGGTTTAAACCGTGTAACCTAAGAGAATCAAAAACGCTTTGGAGCTCTAATATAAATATAAACATGGGAAACAATTTTACAATTTTATCTATATGAAAAATCAGAACTATCATAAAGTATATAGTTCATATAAAAAGGTACACTAACGTCAATAAGTTGTTTAAACAGTTTGTCTCTTTGTTGAGTATATTATGGATATCCAGGGGGAAAAATCACTTTTCCTTCAGATGCAGACCTACACTATAGACATCGACTCCCATCAGTTTAAAAAAATCCTTAAAGTAAGCTTTACTATCTTTATTCCGTAATTGACGTAAAATAATATTTCCTATTGCCTTAACTGAAATTGTTGTAAGCTTTAGGTATATTTTGTTTTTTCAAGTTTTGACTTAAAGAAGGATAAAGTTAATGAAATTTTCTTTCCTGCATGAAGATTATTCCATAATTTACATGTAGACGGAGCAAAGCTATTGTAATAAGCATATAGTGGTAGATAGTAAAAAAGCTCATTCGACCTAAGATTATATGTATGTTCAGTTAGAAAATATGATTGAATTCAATCTAACATATTTTGTGGTGCTAAACCAGTTATAATCTTGAAGAATATAATTAGTTTATGTTTATCCCTTCGAGATTGTAAGGTTTCCAAATTAAGCTCACAATATAAAATGATTTTAGAAGAATTAACTCTGATTCCTGTCACTGTCCTGGTTGCTTCAAATTGTACATATTTAAGCAATTCGGATTTTCCTTGATACAGCTGCTCCAAACAACATCACCATATTCCAGTCTAGGTCTGATAAAAGCCGAATTTTAACAAGTGTTTATCTATCAATTGTATGCTTGAGTAACCTTAATATATTCAACTTTTTGCATGCCTTTTCATGTATACCATTAATATAATTAGATCAACCATCCTCTGACTGTATATTTAGATGCAAACCTACTTTTTAAAAAATTTATAACATTTTTGCTGTATGCTATATATGTTTTTAATTTTGAGGAAATATATTACGTCAGTTGCCTGTGTTTCTAATTTACTGGTAATTAGAATTGAAAACTCAAAATGATAGTTTTAAATAAATTGCATTTTTTAAAAGAACTATGACTCTGCATATGCAGAAAATTGGATTGTGCTTCAATAAAATTAATCCGACAAGTTTATGAAAAATTATTGTTAAGTACATGTATATATGTATAATACAGTATACATAAAAAAAGATAAAAATATGACAACCATTCAATTATTTTTTTGTCAGGGATGCTGACTTCTTCAAATTAAGCATAGGTATCTGACATTATATCCTTTTGTCTTGATATAAATATATAATTATATACCCTTTACCCAATAAAACAGTATAAAGGTTATATTTTCAATTATTAGTAAATACAACGCCAGGTGCTTGTCGAATAGAGCTCTGTTGAATTGCCTTAAAAGTGACAATAACGGGCAAAACATTTGTAAGATATATTTATCATAGATTATGACAAGTTGAAACTTAAAATTCTGTCACATGAGGGAATGAAAACCATGTCATCTATGTCAAAAAGTATTCTAGCCCTACTCGCCTGTTCCATTCCGAAGCAAACGGTCATTTTCTTAGCTTTATTTACATAGTATAGTAATAATAAATGGATATCATATTTTCAGTCTCAAAATTAAATGGTTAATTGGACCTATCAACCTAAGCCCGTCCGCATATGTATCGGACAGTATGAACATTTTAAAACTAAAACTTTCAAATATGTGCATGATTTTTACATTTAAACTGTGTAGAGTAATTTCCAGTTCAGATCAAAACTTCTGAGGTTGGGGTCAATTCTCAACAGGATCAATTTTCAACTTGTCGGTGTCTTCAGAGTTAAGAAAAATCTTTCTCATACCGTTGAAAAATGACCCCGGGTATAAATTTCACGATTTTGGTCTCAATATTCAACGTTGAAAAATGACCCCCGGGTCAATTTTCAACCCGGGTCAATATTCTTCGTTACACCGGGTCAATTTTATCTGCTTCCAAAAATCCACAAGGAAGGAATGCCTGGGCGCCCTATAGTCAGTGCCATCGGCATCGAAATAAAATTCAGTCTCCATACCAAACCCACTGATTCTCACCTCTACCTCAAGCCATCGAGCTGCCACCCTCCCCATACTTTTAGAGGAATTCCTAACGGATTAACAACCCAAATCAGACGAATCTGTTCTTCTAATGAAATCTTTAAAGAACAGAGCAGAATATTAAAATCCCATCTGTGTAATCGAGGCTATAAAGCCCACACTGTTCAATCTGCAATTGATGAGATTACCACAAAAGACAGGAAAACCCGTTTACAATACAAAGAGAAAACAGACAAAAGCAGGGTTCCACTTGTCACTACATATCATCCCGCCCTTAAGAACCTCAACAGCATCCTTAAAAATAATCTGCCCATTCTTTACATTAACGAAAGAATGGCTGATCTTTTCAAGGATCCACCAATGGCTGCGTTTAAACGCTCGAGGAACTTAAAGTACATGGTAGTGAGGGCAAGATTAGACAACCCGTTGCCAAATGGTGGTTTTAAAACTTGTTCCGATGCCAGATGCCTTTTGTGCAAACACAGCACCGACGCGGACAGTTTTAAGAGCCCCATTACGGGTCGCTCCTACAAGATATTTGGCAACACTTCTTGCCGCACAGACAACTGCATCTATCTCATCAGTTGCAAAGTCTGCTCTAAGCAATACGTTGGTGAAACAGGTGACCTCCGCAGAAGGATCAACAACCACCGCTCTACCATAAAGACCAAAAAAGTCAAGAAGCCCGTCGGAGAACATTTTAATACAAGTGGCCACAAATGGGAAGACATGACAGTATTGGTTATTGACCATAATCCTCATTGGACAGACGCGGAGAGGAAAAGCAAGGAACAGTTCTGGATGCACAGACTCAAATCATTCAGACCTGATGGCATAAACAAACAAATGGACTTCACTAAAATGAACGTCTCATAGCCATACATCACCTGACATCCACATAGTAATCTCATGAAATCTGTCAACTGCGCCTCTTTCATTTATTAGTTTCTTAATACCTTTTATTTGTAAATCATTTTTTTCTTAATTTTATTTATTTATTTTTATTTAATTATATCTCTTTTTAATCAAAAACTCGAGTCTATATCATAAGAGCCGTACGAGTTAACAACTGGGGTTCAAATTTTCATTTATTAACTCGGACGTCAATTTTAATTAGCTAATTAACTTAATCAGGCGTGAAGTTGGCAGTCGATTGATTACATTAGAGCGATTTGCGACAGTATTAACACCTTCGTTAAGAATGTGAACAAATGTTTATAATGTAGCTGTTCTTTTTTTTATAGTTCCTTAAGTAGTTTAGTAGTAGCTTTAGGTTTTGTGTTCTTTGTTTTTTAATCATGTAATTTATTCTTTGGTCCTGAAGAAGGGACTGGTTGTCCCGAAAATTTGACAATTTCTATTTTTCGTGTCGTTAGCCATATATATATATATATATATATATATATATATATATATATATATATATATATATATATATATGAGTAGCGACAAGGAAGGGGATGATGGCTTTATTTCCCACCCTTTTTCTTGGAAAAGTGAAAGATTCCGAAGTGTTAAGGAAGTATGGGACTCACGATTTTGAATCTACCGCGCAACTCCGAATGACGTAAACCAATTCGCGGTCGTTAAATCTGTTGGTTCAATTCTAAGGTATTAAACAATAAAACTTATGGTGGAAAGGATTTTATAGGGTTTTTTAAAAAATAAATCGTGAATATAAATGATAATAAGAGTTAATTTAACCCCAAATTCTTTTTTTACGACATAAATATCGGTTCAGTTTTCGGCAATGCGGAGGAAACGTGGATTTTATTTTGAACACTGAGAAGACCAATCGCCACATAAAGGTCGCTAAAGCTCAGAAAAAGGATGGTCTAGTGCGAACGTGGACGCTCTATTGGGCAGACCAACACATATTTTGATATTACAGCTGAACATTTCTCATCAGAGATGGAGGAAGATGATTCGACGCCAGCAAAAGCGATCTGTCAAGGTTTGACCTACATTCATTGATAGAGTAACAGTATTTGGTAATCTCAGCAGGATTAAGTTCGTCGAGACTGAAAGTTTTTGATAGACGTTGCTTCCGATTTTCAGTTTCGGCGAATCTTGCTGAGACTAAAGTAAAAGTAAAATTGGTATGGACATCATTGAATTTTCTTATATAAATGCTATGGCGTTGTAATGCACAAGCATTGGTATGTAAGATACCTATGCCTATCAAAGTAGGCATCGTACATATTCGTTAGTAAAGCCCCAAGCACCTGAGATGTAATTTCATAATAAAAAAAAAAATAATCATTTATACAAGTTTTTGACAGTATGCCACTATAGTTCAATACACATATCAGAACACAGTAGAATTCTTTATGTCTCTCATTATTAATAGTTAAACTTAATTCTAACATATATCAGAATTCGTATCATGTCGGCACATGTTTCATATAATCAGATGTTTCCAGTATTCAATGTTCAACGCATGATTTAAAATGATGTCATACCACGGCACATACGAAATCTCCTGTCGTCTCTATGCATATTCATTAGTCAATTTATGTGGCATTCAATTTATATTTATACTCTGTCCCGAGTTTTTGCCTCCACTACTTTTCGCTTGATACTTGGATAATCATAAATACCTTTGAGTTCAAACTACGTTTATCCACTATTATGAAAAATGTTTTGTTTTGAAACGCCCCCTCTACCGCCTCGGGTTTCAATACACATCCCAAAATAAAAAGTCTTACTGAGATTTTGCATTGCATTAGCCATTAATAAGCCCGGATGATAACGTTGAAAAATTGTGCGAGGTGTCCGTAGTACTTCCGAATGGAGAAAGATGTAAACATTTCCCTGGCATTATAAATCTCCGTAAGAAATTTGTTTTCGTTCCTGTGAACTTTTATGTGTGAAAAATGATAATTTGTCAATTAAGATATCTTGGATATTTTCCCTTTTATCGACTTCAACAGCATTTCTTTCACAGGTATGTGTATTTTTGTTAAAAATAATCAAAAAGTGGTGGGAGCAATAACTCGGGACAGACTGTAAGCGACAAATAGAAACTGCGAATGATGATGACTTTGATTTTGTATCAGTAATTTCTGATGCTATATATGAGTGAGGTTAAAATGATTTAGTTTAAATAGAAATTGTAAACTGACAGCCATTATGTGTGGCGTTAAGAGTTAGACTATTGGAAACCCATGACGTCGGGAGATGTATTTTAAAATAGAAAAAAAGATTGAACACTTTATGTAATGATATACACTATGGTATACACATTAACTCATAATTAACATATTGACAGCAAAATAAATTTCAAATAGGTATGAAATAGATGTCAAGTACAATGTCAACCTCAGATGGTGTCTTTTGTTCCGTTAAAACAGTGTCTGGAGTTTTTGTGTGACTTGCAGTCTTCCACAATAATGCTCCCTCAAAAATTACTTTTCACAGCCCCATGCCCTTCTCAATGTTGAAATATTTGCATTTATCTGATTGGAGAACATCTAATTTAAAAGTAAAGATTTCAAAAGTCATTGTCTAATGTTAACTATCCCTCTCTTAGTAAATATTGTTAAATCCGAGTTAACCTTAGAGTCTGTTTATGCCTTTATAATATCAAGTACATATGCATATATTTTTTTTACTGAACAACTTTGCAACCAACTGGTGTTCCATTTAATATTCTCTCATGGTGCAAAAATTCCTGATTATGTAACTTAAAATTAATATTACAGATGTTGACCATGAAAAAGTTGTCCAAATGTCTGATTGTGGTTGGAGACAGTGGAGGAGTTTGGTGGAATTAGGGATGTAAGCAGATACGCATTTAAGAGAGCTCGATGGTTGTGGCCATTTTTAGACTGTATTGATCTCCTAATGAAGAAGAGCTATAAATAGAAATATGCTGGTTGGCAGAATAGATAGAGAGAGGGAAGTCATGGCAGTTTATCAGGTATTTGATAAATTACTAGTACATAAACTACTGGGTAATTTCGTTTGGTACAGTGTATCACTGTTATTGGTTTAATTTTCATGGATTTCAAGGGTATACTCTTTCATATCAACAAATTAAAACCCCCATACAGTAAGGTAAAATATTAATGTATTATTATATATATATTTTGACTGAATCCTTAATCCCAGAGATTATCACTGTGCAATTTATTTTTTGTCATTTATTTTATTCTGTTTAATACTCTAAGCATGAGTGTGTCAATTGAAAGTATTTCATTTATGTAAAAAGTTTGTTTATTATATCAGTAAATTCTAAATTATATAATTTTGAATGCCATGGAAATCGAACTACATGTACGTTGAATAAACCCTGAATTGTCCCAGCCTAAGTCTTTGTGAACTATAAATTGTACATCCTAAGAAATCCTTGTGTTTGAAAGTCACAACAGTTTTTAGATATTTCTCTATGTAAAAGTATTTAAGTTGATGCTATTTCCCATCTTTCAGGTCATTCATCTATGATCAGGACATTTTCTGGAAAAATAGAAAACTTTTCAACAAGATCGCACATGTACTTTGTCTCTCAATTCCAAATCAACATCTCCTCTACATGATAGCAGTATGAACTGGAACAGAAAGTTCAATGAAGGCCATGGAGAGTGACATGATAGAAGAGATGGTCAAGGATGTGAATGATGGGTCTGTTTGTATAAAGACAATAGTTGGTGATGAAAATAGCACAATGATTTCCAAAATTCGGACAAACATTGACACAAATATTGGTAAAACATTGGATGCTAATCATGTGAAGGAAATCTTAAGGAACCATCTATACTTTGTGATAAAATAACACACAACTTTAACTTTCAAAGTCATACAGTATCTCAAAAGATGTTTATACCACATCTTTGCCCAAATAAAAGCAGATATTGCAAGGATAAGCCAAGGATGTGCTCTAAACCGCTTCAATATTTATGTTAGGTATATAATAAAATTGTTGATAACGTTCGTTCTGGAGCGGTAATTGTCAGCTTCATTATTTATGCTAGATTGGTAATACATGTAATAATGTTGAGAGGGCTTTTGGTTTGGGTGCATTATTTGTATAAGTTTGTTGATTTATTACATTGTCCATATACATGTGAGGAGTTAAATGTCCAGTATAAACTTAATTAGTATAAAAAAAATTCATACCTAATATATGGTTGTAATAGTAATGAATGTTGTTCTGCCAAATGGCTTAAAATTATATTCGGCATTTTTACTGTGCATTTTGTACATGATGTAATGCTGATTTCAATCCTTTTTTATGTTTCAGAGTTGAAAAAAATAATTATGAGATACATGTAGCAAATCATAAATTAAACATTTATTTGTTTATACCTACTAGAATTATTTTGTTCCTACCTCCTGGTATATTGTTATAAGGTGCAAATGGTTTAAAAATTTGTATTTTAACAGAGGAATTTCAAGTTAAGCAGAGGAAATTTGGGATTTAAATGAATAATCTTTTACTTTTTTGGTTAATTTTATAAAGTACTAGCATTGTAGTAAATATATTATTAATTGACTCAATGTTTATAGAAAAAATAGTTGGTATTGATTATTTTATCTACACTAGAATTGTGATCAAGTGAAAATGGCGCGAAATTGTAAAAACAGACCAGAGTAAATTCAGACTGCAATATCTTTTTATCTAAGTCATTGACATATGAGTTTCTCCTTTTCCAGTGAAAGCATAACATTTGTATATTTCGTTTAAGTTCAAAAATAAAACTTCTAATTATATCAAAACAGATTTTTTGACCATTTTGCATTGAAGGTCAACACAAAAAGCAACAAATTTGAACCATGCAGAGGAAATTCGGTCGCACATTGTATGATACTGAGGAGGCTTTCAGAATTTTTTTTTTAATAAATTGTTCTTCTGTCAATGTATTATAAATAGCATATAAGAAAAATGAAATAAAATGATTATAAACTATGTGGCATTGCTTCATTTCTGTTGCAAGTGGTGTATTTTGATGAACGGAACTATTTCCAACAAGGGTATGTTTGGATACCGTTACCATGGAAACAAACATATTAACCTATCAAAAAATTGTTATATTCTGTAAGAAAAAATGCAATGCTATTTGTTGAACCAATTATTAAAAATTTTTAATTACTTTGGTCAGTCCCATACTCCCTTAAAGACATTCTGGACAAAAAGTTCCTGGACATTGTCCAGAATGTCTTTAACACTTAACGAGTAAAAGACTCCTTTCCAAAAGGACTCTTGGACGTCTTAAGGAGGAAGAACCTGTTTTATTCAAGCTATTTATTCAAATTTCATTAGAAAATTGATCTAAACAGTAAACATATCCAAATAGCCACCCGTTTGATTTTTGTTGTTATTATTGTTTGCAGAGTACTACAAAAATAAAATACTGGTGATGCTTAACAACAACGAGTTTTATTGCGAAATAGCTGAGAAAAATGCTAAAAAAACATTTAAAAAGTGAAACGATTATTTAAAGACCACCAGATTTCCTCCAACATAACAACCAAAGAAGCGGATTTTTCAACGGATTTTGATTTCCGGGAAAGTGTCTTTTATGGACTTCCTAAGATACATAAGTCTAAAACAATTACTTATGCCATCAAAATGCAAAATAATGCATATATTACTTGTATCGAACCGGAAGATCTGACATTTAGACCTACAAGTATTGTGGGAGGACCTAACGCTCCAACACAACGACTGAGTCATCTTATGGATGTATTACTAAAGCCCTTATGCTCAGAAGTAAAAAGTTATGTTCGAGATGATCTTGATTTCCTGAGATATTTACCAGATAAAGTTAACCAAGATGCAAAGTTGATCACTATGGATATAACGCATTTGTATACAAACATAACCACAGATCTCTGTATCAATGCCCTTAATTACTGGATCAATAAATATCCACAAAATATCAACAGCCGTTTCAGCAGAGACTTTATCCTAGAGGCAAGCAGTTTAGTCTTTAAAAACAACACATTCTCTTTCAACGGCAAACATTATTTGCAGCTTATAAGAACGACTGTGGACACTAAAATGGCCCCCTTCTTATGCCACCCTCACATTAGGATACTTAAAAGAGAAAATGTATGAAAAAGCTAGACGACAATTTAACCATCAAACCACACAAAATATAAAAAATGGATGGAAAAGATATCTTGATGACTGTTTTATCATCTGGAACGAGAGCGACGCCAATTTAACAGTCTTTTAGACTATATGAAAGTGTGATCTGTATTCCATTTTTGGATGTGCTCATCTCTAAATGCAGGGAAAATATGACCCCGAATATATTACAAACCAACAGATACCCATCCGTACCTTCATTTCAGTTCTTGCCATCCGGGCCATACTAAACGCGCAATTTCATACAACTTAGCAGACGTGTATGTACCATAGTTAGCGACAACGAAAGAAGAAATGAACGTTTACATAAATTGATAGCAAGCCTGATAAAACAATAATGTTATCCAGTTGGAATCATAGACGATGGTATCAAAAAGGCATTAGCAACAAGTAGTCAAAGGTCAAATTGACGAGTTTTATTATGACGTCACAAGCGTTGAACGCTGTAAACTGCAACGTCACAAGCGAGAAACAAAGTTCACGCTTGAGGCTGTTACTATGGGTGCTTTCCATTTAACCGGCATCGCCGGATTTGCCGGTGTTGCCTTCGTCGCCGATTGCTGGAACGCGGGTCGCCGGCGAGCGATTGTGGCAACGCAATATACCGTTGCCGATTAGGAAACAATATGGCGTCGATGTTATCATATTCTACAAAACTAGTATTTCTAAAACTACAATTTGTCGTACTACATTGAAATACATTAAAACTGCTAATAGCCAAAATTGTTGGATCAAATTAAGTTTTAAGCTGCAATCGTCATCGTTGGATCATTGTGACGTTGCCAACCGTTCCATTAACGTCGCCGTTTCCCGATAACGTCGCCGGCGAGGCAACGTAAATGGAAAGCGCCCTATGGCTCTTCCATTAATATTAACTTACCCTTAGGATAAGATAGGAATTTTAAGGCATGAATCACATTTGCAGACAAGGCAAGACGGTTAAAACTGTAAAAATTAGCATTAAATCATGATTTTTTTTAAGTATACACTCACATAACTGCAGCGGTGTGTGCATACAAATTGAGTAACGCGCGTTAGCGCGTTATGAAAATTTGTATGCACACACTGCTGCAGTTATGAGAGTGTATACTTCAAAAAATCATGATTCAATGCTATAATATAACTTATTCTATGATTGTTTCCTTCAATAAGCATTATGACGTCATAGTATTATTGTTGACGTTATCACTAGGTAACGTATTTACGTCATAGTTTTTACGACTTTAAAACCTCTGAAGATTTTTAACAATGAAAGCGCTTATGTTTTGCAGTTAGTGTTGGTTTTTTTTTTCTTTTCTTTAAGCATTAAATCAAATGAAATCGCCCGAACCACAAAAGAGGACTATTTTATTATTTTGAGATGAAATGGGTCGAAAACCGAGACTGTCTAAATGACTTCATCACCTTTGCCAACTCCTTCCACAATTCGATTAAGTTCACAGTGGACATATCTAGTTCCAAAAATGTATTTTTGGATACTACATCAACCTTGGAAGATGGTGAAATAAAATTCAGTCTCCATACCAAACCCACTGATTCTCACCTCTACCTCAAGCCATTGAGTTGCCACTCTCCCCATTCTTTTAGAGGAATTCCTAACGGATTAACAACCCGAATCAGACGAATCTGTTCTTCTAATGAAATCTTTAAAGAACAGAGCAGAATATTAAAATCCCATCTGTGTAATCGAGGCTATAAAGCCCACACTGTTCAATCTGCAATTGATGAGATTACCACAAAAGACAGGAAAACCCTTTTACAATACAAGGAGAAAACAGACAAAAGCAGGGTTCCACTTGTCACTACATATCACCCCGCCCTTAAGAACCTCAACAGCATCCTTAAAAATAATCTGCCCATTCTTTACACTAACGAAAGAATGGTTGAGCTGGTTAGTCTGGCCAATATAATTTTCTCCACATGTTGGACAAGTCGCACAATATATCAAATTAGACGATTTGCAGTTCATTGGGGCATTAGGTTTTAAAATTTGGCCGCTTTTTAATATTATTCCTTCTCCCTCCTGTATAAGGTCACATGTTCAACATCGGGGGTCGCCGCACTTTTTGATGGAAATAGTATTGCTGGACGAGAACTTTGCTTTGGAGAGAATTTTCCTCAGATTCGGCGCTTGTCTTCTGCTGTTTATGATAAATGATTGGCGAGAGTCCACAAACAACAAATAAAGGACGAAACAGTGAGAAACACTCCATGTTCGGAACATTTTGCAAAGTGCGGAAAGGGAACATTTAAAATATTTCCGTTTTACAAAATGTGGAATTCAAATGAAATCGCCCGAACCACAAAAAAGGACTATTTTATTAAAATATTTAACCCGAAACTTAATCGAAAATAGATTTATCATATATATAATTTTTATATGTATTGTATTATATATCTATGCATTGCTTAACGGCGTTGATAAAGTTCACGCCATCGCTACCTTGATGTACATTGTGACGTCATAATGAACTTTAAAAACACGACGTCATTGACAACGTTACAAACAACGTTTTTAGTTTTGTATAACTGTCTGAAGAGCCGACATGGCTGAAAGCGCTAACAGTAAACAATTTATTTAATTTGGACTGTCGCATTTTGTTTTATTTATTTAAGTATATATATATATATATATATATATATATATATATATATATATATATATATATATATATATATCATGTGTTTACTGAAATAAAGAGTTTTTATGATGATGTTTTTATATTGTGTTATGGTTTTTATTTCAAGCTTTTTTTTAATATCTAATGATTTAAGTCATTAATGTAATAAGGTTTAAGAGTAATTTGAAAGCTTTACTAATATTATCGCTTATCAAGTTTATTTTTTAATTTAAAGCGTAAATCGAACTTTCCATTTGAATTACCAAAAGTAAGATGTCTTTAGAACTACAGTTAATTATCATAACTTAAAAGTAAATTTCATAATTGAATTTTTGTAAAGCCAGTTTTACAGGACTAAAAAATGCTTTGTAAAATAGTCCATTACAATTCATTTACTTTTATGTGAAGTCAAGTAAAGATTACTTTTAACTTATTTGTCTTAGTTAAGTAAATTTTTGTAAAATGTGAAAAAAATTCTAAGATAACATCAATATATATATATTATTCCATAAATCGGTGTGTCTGATACATGTGTATTTCTTACCACAAACGAATAAGAAAAGCGAATAATACTATATTCTTGGTCCGCAGATTACATCTTATAAATAGATGAAATAGATCAAATACAGAGGACCATCTACAGTCGTTTTCATTACCATTAGTTTCGGAGGAGTTACATGGACAAAAATGGCCATTACAAATTCACAAAATCTTAAAAATCTCAAACTGGAAGTGACGTCATCGGTACAAAATTTTATAATCGCCAGTACGTTTAATAGTCTATAATTCCTGTAAATTTGGTGGAAATCGACCTAACCGTTTTTGGGTTTTAGCGCTCAAAGAATGTCACAGGAAAAAAAAAAGATAATAATATAAGCTAGAGTTAAGCTCGTTGCTTTGCAACGAGTGGGTCTTCCGTTAATGTCGAAAGTAAAGCTTGGTCCGCAGTTTTGATATATTAAGAACAAGAATGGTTGAAAGCAAAGAAAAGAAAAAAACAAAAATGCTCATTTTTTTCGCATTTTACCGAAAAATTTGACTTTGAAAATCTCTACGACCGGACGAAAAAGTTTGCAGAAGGTAATATCTTTCGGAAAAAAATTAACTTTCAGCCGTAAGGCAAGCCGGTCAATTTAACTAAAAAATAAAGGGATTAATCTATTCTTGTCCCTCCACAGATGTAAAAAAACAACAATATGAATCCCCACCCCGATATAATAAAGTGTGTCATTCACGTTGTAGTGCATTGCTCGTACAATGTATCCTGGTGAGAAATATTACTATTTATCCGTTTCTGATCATTTATCCACTTTTATATCCTTAACACGCAATATATTATCATATGATATTTCCTGAACATAAAATAAAACCTTTTCCGTAATGATTAATGTCTGTATAAAAACTGAATCTGTACACATCTTTTTGTACGTTTAAAACTTAACTTTCATGATTGCTTTATCTATTGTACTATAAACTCAAATTGAAATTTTACCTACCCATTTCAAAGCTTGTCAACTCGGTTCCACGTCTTGGTTAAATACTATTCAATTATACACAATAGAGTACATATTATTATCTAAATATATACTTTGCTACAATCCGGAAACTTTTAACGAGGTAGTAATAATTAAACAAAACAAACTCTTATTGAAAATTCAAGTGTGGTTAATTATTATTTTGATGTGATAATGAGTTCATATTTAGGGATGTACTGATTGGATCTTATTCGAGGAATTTATAGAACAAAAGGAAATTAAGGATTCAACTTGTCTAGTGAAGTTGGTAGTTTCAAAACACAACATCATTATTATGATTTGTTCTTATGTAATGGAGAGAGAAAAAAATCATTGATGTTATTCTGTAGTTTTTTAACAATAAATTGGAAACTGCTTTCCTCTGTAAAATTAAAAATGAAAGCTTTTGTAGGCAAATGGTTTTTAGAAATTGATTTTTAATTGATGTACACCACCTTCCCCTTTCCTCCGTTGTGAGCCCATCCTACTTCCGGGGGTCATGGTTTGAAGAAACTTGAATCTACATTTCCTTAGGACGCTTCCACAAATGTTTGAGCTTTTCTGGCTAATTGGTTCCTGAAAAGAAGATTTTTAAAAAACGATATACTCATGATATTTTAATACATGAAATCACACCCGAGGATGCTTCCACACAAGTTTCAGCTTTCCTGGCTAATTGGTTACTGAAAAGAAGATTTGTAAAGATTTACTGGGCCCATCCTACACCCAGGGCTTAGTTGAGCTCATGATATTGGAATTTTTCTAAGTCCACGGGGCATAACACTATCGAAAATGGCTCGATCGTACCCAAAATGAAAATTCAATTAGATATTGTTATGATTAATCTGTTTACTAAATTTTATTTTAGTACGTGCAACCTGTGCGAAGAAAATATACCGAAATAGCAAATGTACAGGGTTTTTTTTTTAAGTCCAAGGGGCATAACTCAGTCGATAATTGCTCGATCGTACCTTAAAACCTCAACTAGATATTGTAATGATAAATATGTATATTACCAGATTTCATTTCAGTATGTGCTACCTCTTGGAAGAAAATGAACGAAAAATTTGTGGACTGACTGACCAACCGACCGACAGACAGACGAACAGCAAACAAGCAATATGCCCTCCCATCTTCGAAGGGGGGCATAAAAAGAAATAACCAAGATGATAAAAATTAACTGTAATGATCCTTTGAAGGGTTTTCTATAAAAAGAAAAATTAAAAAAAAACAAAACAATTAATCATTAATTATTGTGTAAATTGCGTGTCGTGAAATTTAAAGTAGAAAAACAATATAAATGTAAATAAGCACTTATCACTCGAATTTAACAAATTCGGTTATAATTATTGTCTGGTTATAATATTTTTGATCAAATGAAGCGGTGTTCCTTAATTGTATTAAAAAGTGATTTTCAGCAGACAACTTTATTTGTTGCTTCTTTGTATGAAAAGCAATGAAGACTGTATTGACATTCATTATAAACAAATAATATATCATTTGTGACAACAATAGACACATTTAAGATATCCGAACGCTTCATCTATCCGGACGATTTGACTGGGAACCGAAAGCGTTTGCCGGATTACTGAGGATGCACTGTTTATGTTTAAAGATAGAAATATTTAAAGATTTTTTTAAAAAAAGGGTCACATGTGCACAAACAGCGTGTTAGCAAAAAGTAACCATTTGGTTTCGTCCCCTGATTGCTTGGTTTTTTTAGCCTTCGATTGCAAACCTCAAAGAAAAGTTTTTAATTACCCCTTTGTGTATAAATTGTTTTAACGTCGTTTTTTCATAAAAAATATCTCTCAAATGACATGCAGAAAGACTTCTACGTTGCCTTTTACTTAATAAAACCACGTTTATCGATTGCTGTGGACAAAGTATTTGATTAAAAAATCCCACCAAGCAGCTTCTCTATTTTCGATAAACGTAATCAGCCACTAGTAGCTAGCAAGGTTCCGGATGTTTACGTTTTTTATAAAGCCTAGCGACTTATTGGAATTCAAAGATGTAACCTGAAGTCATTTTTACGGATATGTTGACAGGAGTAACAAATACTGAAAATATGTAAAAAAAAAAAAAAAAAAATACTCACTGAAAATACTGTAAACGTATTATATTAATATTTAGCATGTACGATATTTGGCGGAATATGAACTTTAACAAATTAGCGTAGATTTGGTTTAGCACATTTTTAAACTTTTTATCTACTTACATATTTTACATTTGGCGATGTACTTGATTTAGCGGACGCCGTTTTCCGCCAAAAACGCTAAATAGAATGCACAGCCAAATGTAATACGTTTACAGTATCCTAGAAAAATTACTGAAAATGTTTAAAACTAAATGAATTTATGTTATAATGTGCGTGATTTTTTTTCCTTTACTGGAAGTACTTCATAAAACCGATTATTAAAAAACTGTATACAAGATACAGGGTTCATAAATTATAATTCTTTGCTAAACAAAAATATTTTTAAAAGTGCTGTGACGATTCAGGGTTTACTCGATTCGGTTCAGGGTCGGTGCAGACTGATACAGCCGATGTGAAACATATGTCAAAGAGTTTATTTACCAAAAAAACCGCATCGAAATTGATGCAAAAATAACAGAGCTTCGCCGCCTCAAAGTGGCTATTTTTACCTCCTTTGGGAAATCTAATCAAGAGAAAACAGAATTAGGCGATAACGAGGCTTCAGCGGAAGTGACGTGACTAGGTCAACAGGAGGGAAATTTCTTTACAAAGCTATACAAATTAAATTTGATTTTTGCAGCCAAAATGATTTATATACGTCTGATATTTTGACATAATTAGTTTTTTAAGTATTGTAGATTTCAAAATGTGTATCCGTTATTATTTTATTACGGTCTGATTTATTTCTAAAGGATTTTAAAATTTGTTATTCTCGTCGCCTTTTTACTGATGAATACGATATCGTAAATCACTTGCATGGGCAGATTGATGTTAATTATTCATTTTTTGATTACATAATATCCTTTCACACACGAGTGATTCGGGACAATGACATATGTAGACAGGTAAACTAAAGAAGCCACTGCTCCAGACACACGTGTATCTGAGGTATGTATACACATGGTACACAAGTCCGGCGAACAAAGAGAGGGTTTTACAGCTCTAGACTGGTAAATTGATTTTTGTATAATTAGCTACTCAATTGTTAAAAAAAAAAACAGAAAAATAAATTAGACTGTGTAAAATCAGGCATTCGTAAGCGTATACTTGTGTATAGTCCGCCAATCAGTGATCATGCAGGAGACTATCAAATAGTAAAACTAATGTTCGAAGTAAATGCCTTTATTGTTACTTATCTAATCACTTAAATTATGATCAAATTTATATTTCAGCAATTTCAACCTTTTTTATGTGATCAAGTAATTATTTTGGAAGTAATTACGTTGGTCTTAATTTCTTTTTAATAAAGTGCAACTTTCTTTCGATCGCTATGGTCAGCAATTTAACGCTTTAACTCCATATGGCTTAATTTGTTATACTGACAGCTAATCATTAAGAAATCTTAATAAACTTGAACATTTTGACAAAGGATGTAAATAAATGTAAAATAAAATTCGATTATCGTATTTTTAAAAGAATTCGAGACAGAGTTAATCATGCAGCCATCTTGGATTTTCGCCTTGATCCGTTTATAATCCCGTGTTTGTTTGTTAAAGAATGCATACTATTTTGATTGTTATTGGTCCGATATCAATATTATTGAATAATCGGGCGACATCATTTGTAATTCTATGCCTTAATGTACGAGGAATAGACTCCGCGTAACCTTTTACGAAATATGTATTATCAATATTATAAATTACGAAAAAATCATTCGAAAGAATGACAATATTTAACAAAATATGTTTTAAAACAGAAGTGCTTTAATTTATTGTCAATTTGCTATATATGCTGTGCATTTATATGCAAAATGTGTTACACATTTGACTAAATTCATGAAGCAAACAATTTCCGAATTCGGCATTTTTGTTCGATAAATACGGGTTTAAACTCAAACAACAGTATATTTAGTCATCCAGGGTTGATAAGGAAATAACAAAACAGAAAAAATGTTCATATATCGATAAAACAATGCAAGAAAACAAGTTAATCAACATCAATTAATGTCAACGTGAAAGTGTTTGCTGAACATACTTGGGACATATCATTTAGAACACACTATAACATAGCATATCATTTAAATCTCATAGCATACGATTGGAATCTCAGACCGAAGCACTGGAACATCATACTATAGCATACAATTTCATAGATTCTCATTGGTCGTATCATACCATATCATAGTATACACCATGGTTTAAATCGGTTTAAAATGCTTTTTTTTAAAGAATACATGTTCACATTGTTTTGTGGTGAACCTTGACTTATCATTTTACTTCAGTGTAGTAAGTTATAAAATATGATAGTTTCTACTTCATATGTAAAACTTTGCATTGATGCCAATATGGCGGACAACCCGAATTTTTTTTTTTTTGAAGACCAACTTCATGACCGTACGGTTACTGAAAAGTAGGCGAGGCAAAATTAGACTCGATATTATTCATGAATTATACTCGCATTGGCGAGTTTCCCCTACTACAAACTGCTGGTTATGCAAGTAAATCACCCAGAATTGATGACGATGAAACCAAAATTATGAAAAGTTGTGAGGCATTACCAACCTGAAGTTGGCAGCTACTACATGTAACAGCAGCCATTAGGCTAGTAGAAGCTAACGGCCAATAAGGAGAATCGTCAAAGTACTAAGGGTAATCGAACTGAAAATATATTTTACTTATCATCGGCATACTTTAATATACAGATGATTAATGCATCAGTAGTTTGTAGGAGCATTGAAAACTTCGGAGGCAGGAGAGATCGTGTGATCAAAATCAGGAGATATATACACCCCTCGAAATCACCTGATGGTACCAGAACAGCCCAAATTTAAGACCTGGAAATAATAGCCCTATAGGTATCCTGCACTGCCCTGTAATTCGTTTGATGTACATTTTAAAGAAAAGGAAGATAACAGCCTACCATTCACCATAATATCGTTGTGAAGAGTTAAAAAACTATGTCAAAGTTTAAGTGAGCTAAATGGACACATTTTAATATAACAGAAGCCCCCAGACCCTTGCTATACATTTTAAGAAACTTCCTCTATTTAACACTTAACGCATGTTTTTCTCATTTCGTGTGATCATAATCAAGAGGATAATAACCCCCAAAATGAGCACAAACCCCTTTTCAACGCTTTTAGAAACAATCTCTTCTTAATTTATTCGATCAGTGTTTATTTATCTTTTTATTAAGATTTACTATGGTCAGGTACTCTTCCCACATTTGCCCCCAAAATAAAGTCTATTCATGATAACAAATACAACATTACAACAAATGTTTAGAGTATTTATACAAATGTATTACATAGAGGAAGACAAAACTAATGTAAAATGATAAATATATATATATAAGTATTAAATACTTATATGCCTTTTGGTATAAACAAAAGGGAACATTATTGTCTTTAGACTACATTATTATTAGTTTGTATAGACATTTCCTTTATTTTATATCCCGTTATCTATACATTTTTCATATATTACTTGTTTATGTACTAATTTCGGCTATCACTGTGCTTTCTATATAGACTCTCACCTATATTTCATATGTTTTTGGCGCAATGTTGTTGTATGACGTCACTTGCCAGACTGTATTCATATTGTGACGTCATAGTATATGTTCTACGTTGTGTTGCTATAGACAATAAAGACCGACCGATGAAGACCGGTAACACGGTCGAAATATTTTGAAACAGTGTTTTAAAAGTTTTTTTATTATATATATATATATATATATATATATATATATATATATATATATATATATAAAATTGATACCTGGCCATGGTACATTATTAGATGTATAAACACTGAGTAAAAGAAACAAAGTACTATACTTAATGTATATAAGCAAATACAGATCTTTAAAAGTTTATAGCTTGATTCGCCGATTGTTGTTTTTGCATGTGCATTTTACTTTGAGAAAATTAATCATCGAAATTTACTCAATATAGACAGAATATGGACGACGATCATATTCACACAGTGGGTATGCCCAAACAAAAGACCAAACATTTTGGACGCATTTTTATCGAATGCAAACGCCAATGAATCTTTAAGTACCGGTATATATGTGGAGATCCTAGAAATTTTACAGGGTTTTGAAGAATAATTTTGTTTTTGAGGAGGGGGAGCAGCTCATAATTTTTTTTCGGGGGTGGGTGTTGAGTGTCTGACGGTTTTTTGAGTTTGCCAGGTTATGTCCGAGGCATATTATTTTGTAGTTTTAAAATGTACATGTAATTGAAAGAAATTTTGCGGGAGTGGGGTTGAGGTGGAGTCAGGAACCCTCCCCCCTCTCTTCTAGATCAGCGCTTGGGGAAGACCGATGCCGGCAATTTTACGGTAATTTTAACTTTTTTTATTTAATTACTATCATTTTCATTTACGGAATTGCAATATTACATTTAAACGCAGTCAAAACTTAAACTACGAACCATTTAGTCTCGGTGAGTAATCGGCCAACATGCGTCCGCGTACGAAAGAAATGGCAATATCCAAGAAATTTGGATGGACGATCTAGGTCCTACATGTAGGTCGTCCATTCGATTCTTTTTCAGACTGAGAGCTACAGACTACAGTTAGAGATTGTCAAACTCTTACTGATTAGGTCAATTTATTTTGTCTCAAAGAATCAGGTTTTTTTTTAATCAATAAAGTTTGACCTTAAAAAAATGAAAGAAATCGGACAGAATTTTCAATGTAACCAGTTTACAATTTAAAGGTCTTATAACATGTTTTCAAGTTTCAAGATACTACTCTTCATTTATCCGAAATATTGCATCGAAAAAAAGATTTATATCGCATTTTTTAAAATTACAAAAGGATATGCAAAATGAACTTAGATTGACCGCTAACAAACAAGCATAAAGAGAGACTGAGAACTAATTTCATCTTTCTTTTTTTTTTACATCAAAATAAATTCAAGAAATATCAAAATATTTTTTTCCTCTATAAGCGTTAATGAAAACGTTGATCAGCAAGGGGTTCTATGTTGTGCAAGCACCTACTTAATAGATTGTTACACGGGTCTACAACGATAACAAATATCGAAAAGGCAATATATTGTGGGTGAAGGGTGAATTTGTAGTTTGTTTTTGAGGTTAAGTTTTGATAATTATATCTATTTGGATCAATTTTGTTTGTTGGTTTGTTTTGTTTATTGAAAAGGGGAATGAAGAAAATGAGTAATTTCCGATATGAAGTCAAGCATATTTTTTCATATTATCATTGACTTAAAGCATGTTGGAAAAAAGAAATATTGTATCAAGCAGTTAGTTATTATGCGCAGATCATGCATTCCTCTATGGTTTTCACAATTACATGTATCAGATACTACAGGTACTTACTTACTGAGAAATACATTTCAAAAGAGATGATATTGGTAACATATAGTTAACAGTTAAGTCCCAGATTGTCTTCTGCACATGCAAGCACGTGTGTAATCTTCATTTAAAAATAGGTATCATGGCCTGGGGGGAGGGGGTGTCATCGCAACAAAACTGTACTAACGTAATAGAGTGTACATTGTTAATTAATACATGATGTTGAATTATTATTAACAAAATCATAAATTTATAATTACATGCAGTCTGGAAAGTTAACTGGAAAAACTAAAATGCCAGGAAGTTTTGTTTTCTCTATCTGCTGGACGATTTCATTAGTCTTAAATTAATAGGGTGTAAGGATGCCGGCCTTCTAAATATAGATGCTCATACGTCAACCGATTAAAATGACTGTATTTTGGATTTATAAATCGTTCTAAAACCTTCGATCTTATATATCGTTGTTAACAATTCAAAACTTTGTCGATTAAATTGGTTTTTATACCTTCCCCGACTCTCCCAGAAGAATCCATTCTGACCAAAAAAAATCTTTATTTACAAGACTCCGCGCCAGAATGTCTCATTCATTCATCTTGGCTAATCTTTCATGTAAGAAGTCACTAAATATTAAGTAACTATCTAGTTTAACCTTAAGTAAGCAACAGATTCTTCTTCTAAAGTCAGCGAGAAAATGCACTAAATCTCTTGACCATAACTCTATCCCTAAAGTCAGCCACAAAAAGCGCCAAATCTCTTGACCATAACTCTACCAACAAAGACAGCGACAAAAGGCACCAAATCTCCTGTACATAACCCATTCCCTAAAGTCAGCGACAAAATCTCCTGTACATAACTCTTCCCCTAAAGTCAGCGACAAAAGGCGCCATATCTCTTGACCACAACACTACCCCTAAAGTCAGCGACAAAATGCACCTAATCCCTTGACCACAACTCTACCCTTAAAGTCAGCGACAAAAGGCGCCGAATCTCTGGTGCATAACTCTTCCAACAAAGTCAGTGACAAAAGGCGCCAATTCTCCTGTGCACAACTCTTCCTCTTAAGTCAGGGACAAAAGGCGCAAAATCTCTTGACCACAACTCTACCACCAAAGTCAGCGACAAAAGGCACCATATATTCTGTACATAACTCTACCCCTAAAGTCGGCGACAAAATGCGCCAAATCTCCTGTACAAAACTCTTTCCCCAAAGTCAGCGACAAAAGGTGCCAAATCTCCTGTACATAACTCTCTCCTTAAAGTCAGCGACAAAGTGCACCAAATCTCTTGAGCACTACTGTATCCCTAAAGTCAGCGACAAAAGGCATCAAATCTCTTGACCGCAACTCTACCCCTAAAGTCAGCGACATAAGGCGCCAAATCTCCTGTACAAAACTCTTTCCCCAAAGTCGGCGACAAAAAGCGTCAAATCTCCCGTACATAACTCTTTCCCTAAAGTCAGCGACAAAAAGCGCCAATACTCCTGTACATAACTTTTCCCCTAAAGTCAGCGACAAATGGTACCAAATCCCTGTACATAACTGTGCACTGTTGAACTTTTTTATTGCATCTAAACCCCCGGAAAGAGTGAACAACTACAATTAATCAATAAAAAATGTAAGCAATATCTCAATACAAATCATACACAATAAAAATATGACAAGACATTAAAATAGTTTATCCTTAGCATGTTTTCAGATGTATTAATAATGCAATAAATGCTCATTGACTCAATATGGCAATTAAAAAAATATATATTACTAGAAAACGAGTGTTTTGCATTGGTTACACATCGTTATAAATGAAAAGGCACAAAACTTACTTCATAAGTGGCTTTAAAGACGATACAATAAGCTGGGTTCTGGAACCCATGAGGTTTGCACTGATGCCTTAGATCGCATCTAGAATACAGTCAAATGTTAAGTGAAAACCAACAAATCCTGAAAGAATAATTCCGGGACACTTTACTCCCCTCCTGATTTAAAGGGACTTGGACACGATTTCACTTAAAATTTTCAAATTTTATTTTTCCATTTTCAATGTTTATACTGATAAATAAAGAAGTTTATAATGTTATGTCAAAATTTGAAAGTCAAATATCAAGTTATAAGCAAGATACAGAGTTCATATTTCTTTGTTTTGTAAACAAAGCTCGAATATTGTCATTTTTTACATTTGTGTTGTATTGGTGTGAGTTTCAATCAAATGTACTTTTCTTTTGTTGATAATAGTATTTATGAAGATATTGAATAAGTTTAAATTGTTTTACATGCCATTTTGTCTAAGAAATGGTTATTCTCTACATTACATTTTTTGTAAACAGCTATAAGACTCGAGCTTTGTTTACATTATCAATCAGTTCTTACCTCTGTATCTCGCTTCACTTGTAACTTGACTTTAACATTCAATATGTTAGTCAATCATTTAAAATGCACCAGGAAACCATTTTAAACATAAAAAATAAAAATAAATTTTGATCTCTAATCGTGTCCAAGTCCCTTTAACAAAAATCACTTCAACGAAATAATTCAAATCAAACTGACAATCAACAAGATATTTCATCTGAGGTGATGAGAAGATAATTATTTTTATTCATCAAAACACGAACAATGAAAGCGCACAAGAGTAGTTTTATGTACAAATGTTAATTCAATCAGAGATCAACGGCACAAGTTCGTGAACGGGCGGACGTAAGTGAACACGTTCTCTCCTCTACACAAACGGACCTCAACTTCTCGCACTCTTCCATCAGCTACCGGGAAAGTCTGTTTGACCATGGCAGTCGGCCATGAGTTGCGCCACGAATCGTACTCGCGTAACAGAATAATATCACCTGTCTTTAGGTGAGGATGGTCCCTCGCCCACTTTCTTCTGGTCTGATTCGAAGTCCCGTCAAGTACTCTTTCTGCCACTTTTTCCAGAACTTATCTGCCATCACCTGGACTCTCTGCCACTGTGACTTGTATATATATTTTATACCAAACTGAGGGATGTCATCAGGTGATGTTAAAACCTTTTGGGTCAAAAGACTGGATGGCGCTAATACGGATGGTTCATCAGGATCCGTGGATATTGCAGCAATTGGTCTGGAGTTCATGACAGCGCTGATTTCGGTCATGAGGGTAACAAGCAGTTCATGAGTAAGATATTTGATGTACTTTTTGCTCAGCAAGATCCCATCTAGAATCCCACGCACCTTCGAAATGGGAAGCATTTGGTGGGTAGAAAATCCAAACACAGCCGTTTTCCGCTAAAAAGTTCTTGATGGAGGCATCTTCGGTCACAACGTTCTTCATGCCCAACTGTTTGACTCCACCGATAAAGTTGGTGCCACGATCTTGATTGGTCCTCGAATGGCGATAAAGCGCCTCATTGCATTGATAAAACTTGAGGTGCTGAGTTCATCTGAGATCTCAATGTTGACTGCCCTATTGGTTAAACACGTGAAAAGTACAGCCCATCTTTTCTGCGTTACATGACTTCCTCTGGTTTTACGTGCAGTTATACTCCAAGGACCGAATACATCTACTCCGACGTAGGTAAAAGGGGCCCATGACTTAAACGGTCTTCAGGAAGTTCAGCCATTTTAGGAGATCAGAATGTACCACGCAGTCTCTTGCAGATGACACGTTTCCCCAGAAGACTGTTGATTAACTTTTTCTCTGCTACAATCCAGAATCCCATGGTGTGAAGTTTCCCTCCCGTGAGACGTCGACCTTGATGACAGACCTGTTCATGACAATGTACATGTAAGGCTAATAAGGTTGCTAAATGACTTCCCTTCGGTATCAAAATAGGACAAGTTTCAATCTGTCGAAGTGATTTGGTTCCACACCTTAATCTTCCTCCAACTCGGAGAAGTCCTCTGGAGTCTGAAAACGGTGACAAGGCCAAGATAGCATTTCCTTTCTTAATTTCTCTCCCCTCCATAAGGCTCAACACTTCCTCCAGGAGAATTCTCTTTGGGCTGCCTTCATAATGAATTCCTCTGCTCTTTTGTAAGCTTCAGCACTCTTCGGGACCAAACAATGGTGCAATCTCACGCAGCTTCTAGACTTGTGAAAGGACTGAGCAAAGTGCTGCAGTTGCGCAATAGCCCTGACCATCCGATCCCAGAGGAGAAATTCTTAAATCGCTCACACCAGGAGTAGTATACCTCATCCTTATAAGTGGCATGCAAGGTCTTCACAATAGGACTCACCTCCTTATCTTGTTCTATATCAACCAATGGGAATCTGTCAGTGGGATTTCCTGACTCACTGAGAATATATTTTTCATCTTTTGTGTTCCTAAGGAAATGGGGTCCACATAACCATCCGCTTTCTTGAAGGTCGCGAGGCTTGATTGACCTGGTGGCAATGTCAGCGGGGTTCTGATCTGTAGGACAATATTCCCACTCATGACAAGATGTCGCCTGACGTATTTTCTCTACTTTATTTCCAACATATATGTATAATCGTCTGCGTTCGTTGTTGATGTATAAGAGTACGACCTTGCTATCAGAATACAATGTCATGGCGGCTATTTCAACATCTAGGTTGTTATCGTGATTTTCAGTTGAGATGCTAACACAGCTGCACACAATTCCCGACGTGGAATTATGTGCCCATGTACGGATGGCACCTTTGCCTTTGCTTGGACAAATCACACATGAAGGGTGCCGTCTGCCTTGAAAGTCTTCATATACGCCACTGCACCAATTGCCTTTTGTGACACATCGGCAAATGTGTGTAGTTCTCTGCGCAAGACCTCTGCAATATTGATGTAAGCGTAAACCCTTGGTATCGCTATATCATCTAACGCTGGCAATGACTCTCGCCACGCACACCATAGAGAGTACAGGTTCTCAGGGAGTGGGTCATCCTAGTCCAATTTTTCCGCCATCAAGTCACGTTGTATCATTTTTCCTTTGACTATAAAAGGTGAAAGGAATCAAATTGTGTCATAAAGGTTGTTGATAGTTGCAAGTTCTTCCCTTTTTGTATACGGATGAAGAGTACACAATACTTGAAATGTAAACATGTCTGTGGACACATTCCAGCTCACACCAAGGGTCCGTTGAAGGGGGGTTTCATCTAAATCTAGGTTCAGATCCTTGAGGTCTTTGGCTAGGTCGTCCTTTGGAAATGCACTGCATACCTTTGGGTCATTGGAGGCGAGCTTATGCAGCCCGATGTTCCCTTCTTCCTTAAGATTATGTGTGTTTTTGAGAGTAAGTTGACTGCTTCTTCGACTGAATCTGCAGATAAAAGCCCATCGTCAAATAAAAGTTTCTGCACACAAATTGTCCGACATCCGATGTCTCTTAATCTTGTACTATGCAAGTTCTTTCTCTGTATCATTGTCTTTGTGCCAAAAAAATCGTAAGTAGTTTCTGTAACTTGCTGGAACAGAAAAAAAGTAAAACATCTGTTCTACGTCTGCTGTCACTGCTACCTGGAACTGGCGAAACCTTAGCAGGATTCCAAGTAGACTGTTAACCCGCCAAGAGAACACTGTTAAGACAGAGTCCTTGAATCTGTGCCGATGAATCAAACACGCATCTTACGCTTCCCTCTTTGGGTGGTAAACTGCGAACAGGGGCAGGTAACAGTGATCCTCCTCTGGAGAAGAAAGTGGTGGCGCAATCTCAGCATGACCATTATCCAGGATTTTGCCCATGAATTACACGACATGACGTTTTTGTCTGGGTCCTTCTGAAGTCCTCTAGTAAGTAGAATTGCCCTGTGAAGTGCATGAATTCTATAGCTCGGAAGGAGCCGTCTGTTTTTCTCTAAATGGAAGTGGTGCACACCAACATCCTTCAAATTCTCTTTCAAAACCTTGTTCCATGATCTCAACGAACTTCTTATCATCTACGGAGAGGCCTGGTGAGGCGTCATGCTTCGTCATAGCAAATATGTCTGTTAAAATGAATGGTCGCAGGTTTCCATGAGAGACGTACGCCCATTGGGTCTAGTATATGTCTTACACACTGACAAGGATTCCTGACAATGTGAGGCCCAGTAGCCCACTCACCAATCACTACCTACCCTAGGTGCAGTCTTTAAGCAAATCGAAGTCTCCCAGTCTTTGGTTTAAAATGTGGTGGCCAGACAACAAATCTCTGCCAACCAGTTATGTTATCTCTGCGTCCTGATCTAAAGGGGGTATTTCCTCCTCAATCTCATCACGGTTGTTTCGGATATAGTTGCATTCCATCAATGATGGAAGACGAAGACTAGATTTTCCGTCCAAGGATGAGATATAGAATCCTGCCGAGCTCCTTCCAGTTTGGGTAGACAGCCAAGAGCATGAGGTAAGCTCATATTAACGTCCGGACCTTCCACGCCAAAGAAGTTGGAGAAACAACTGTTTGCTAAAAATCGATTGCTCTGTTCGTCAATTATCGCATACGTTCGTAGCACCTTGTCTAGGTTGTTTGCATGGTGAATGTTGACCAAGAGTGTTGTGGCACATGATTTGCTAGTTTCCGCAAATTTGCGTACATACAGCATTTACTAAGAACCTGGCTATCAGTTTCAGTGTCACTTGCACGTTTCTCGACATGCAGGGCGGTGGCATGTTCTGGCTCCTTGCAGATGTTACACTTTATTCTATTCTGATAGTCTTTGGCCAGACGTTTCTCTTCGCAGCAATGAAAACAAATTCCCTTTGATCTAAGGAATTCTCTTCTCTCCTGAACAGTTCTCTTCTGGAAGGCACGACAAGAGTTCAGTGAAAGGCCAGTCTCATGTAAGGTGAACAGTTGCGTGTGTTCCGTCTTGTCCATGGGCCTTGAAGCATTTGTGTCAGTTTTCCTTGTGGCGACAGATGAAGCACCTGTAGGGTACATTGGCTTTCGTCGACTTCCAACCTGAACAACTTCGGCGTTCTCAATCACATTGTCATAGGAAAAGGATGGGTCATTTTTCATGTGTGTCGTGTCACGGAGATATTTACAGAAAACATTGAAGGGTGGAAAGGTCATGTAGTGATTTTTCTTTAAAACTGTTTGCATGCCTGGTCCACTTCTCTTGGATTTGGTAAGGGAGTTTTGACACAATGGGGTTCACTCCACTTAATGAGTCAAAGTATGTGAAAAGCAGAGAGAGGTGTGGAATTTCCTTTACTGCCTCTATTTCTGACACAATGTCCACGAGGTCGTATAACCGTTTGTTGTCATTATCACTTAGTTTTGGGAAGGCTGAAAGTTTGTTTTTCAGTGCTGCTTCAATCATCTCAGGTCTACCATATCTGTCCTCCAAGCGTTCCCACAGTCGGGCTAAAGCAACATCAGGATTCACACTGGCGGTCCTTATGCTTTGTGCATATCGCGCTAAGTCTGCTCCCAACCACTTATAAAACTTGTTTTCCATCCTGTGAAGTATTCTGGGCGGTCGTCAAATTTTGTGAGTAGGCACCATAAAAAATCTTTCTTTGCAAGGAACTTAGTCACTTTATTAATATGTCCATTGCTCGAGTCTTGTTTTGGAACGAATGCTGGTGCCATAGGATACAGTGTAATGTTGTTTGGTACGACACTATGTTCCTTTTTTTCTGATCCAGTCTTCAGCTGCGACTTCTGTTATACAAATTCCTCGACTCTCTTGAGCAACTTGCTGAAGGTGTTGGTATTTTTTATCTGTAAAATTCTCATCTGGTTCTTCGTCTAAACATTCTAGACTGTACATTTAAATCTGGGCCTCCTCCATCTCTCTTTTGCACTGAAGTACCTTAAGGTCTCTGTCAAGTATGGCCTTTTGTCTGTCCATATCATATTCTTGTTGTAGATATTTTTCCCGCATTTTTGCCGCTTCTTGTTTGGCCCGGTGTCTGGCTAGCTCTGAAGCTATGGAGGAAAACCTTCTTCCTGAAGACATGGCTGTAGGTGGACTTATCTGGCTGATGTTTGTCGTTGAACATTCTATTCAATTAATCACTAGCTCGGCTATGAATTTTTCACTGTGCAATGTTGAACGTTTTTATTGCATCCAAACCCCCTGGGAGGGTCAAAAACTACAATAAAACAATACAAAATGTAAACAATATCTAAATATAAAACATTCACAATAAAAATATGACAAGAGTAGGTTTCCATAGTTTTGAATTTTAACAGATCTTAAAGAAGAGCTACTCCATCGAAATCATTTCCAAGAGTTAATAAACATACATTAAAACAGTTTATCCTTAGCATGTTTTCAGATGTATTAATAATGAAATAATCAATAATTGTTGCAAGCAAATTTAACGACCAAAACAAAGATAGGCAAAAACGCGCCAAATGCTCATTGACTCAATATGACAGTTACAAAATTATATGTGACTAGAAAACGAGTGTTATTTATTGGTTACACATCGTTATAAATGATAAGGCACAAAACGTACTTCATAGGTGGCTTTAAAGACGATAGAATAAGCTGGGTTCTGGAACCCACGAGGTTTGCACTGATGCCATAGCGTCCGGAAAACAGTCAAATGTAAAGTGAAAACCAACAAATCCGGAAAGAATAATTCCGGGACACTACAATAACTCTTCCCTTAAAGTCAGCGACGAAAGGCGCCAAATCTCCTGTACATAAGCCTTCCCCTTAAATCAGCGACAAAAGGCGCCAAATCTCTACCCCTACAGTCAGCAAAATATCAATAGCTTTCTTAAGGGTGTCATCAATAATCTCTTTACCTCGGTAATGAACTCCAAACTGACAAGACTTATAAAAGTTTTTTAACATTAGCACAGTATGTTTCGCTTGCATTATTTAATTTATCTTCCCTGTCATTAATGCAGTTATTCATAAGTCATATTTTAAATTTTGACCACTGTCAATAAGGTGAATGCAATAAAGATGACAACAGGGTGAGAATATAAAATATTCTTCTGAATATAAATGATTGAGGTCTTCACGTTGTTTTTGTACTATATTTGATAATCAAACCTTGAAATCAAAAGAATTACAAATTCACCCCTTTATATCTGGGTATTTTTTACTGGTAAACAAAATAACAAACTCCAAAACGCATTATTATATATGCCATGATGCATTTATTCATTTACATGTTGTTTGCACCAAACAAAGCATGATGTAAGCGAAACAATACATAACATTTGACACATTTCACTTTTGATGCATAAAATTTGAATATTGCAATTCCTCATTTTCACTTTAATTCCCCTTTCAACTGTCATTTGAAGGCAGATGATTATTTCTCTTACATGTTCTTTGATCTCCTTTGCATTTGTATGGAGTTCCAACACATGTCTGTCTATGTTAAATGTCACAGACACAGGCAAATAGAACTGGTACTGGTAAAATTCATAGAAAATTCCAAGTTCTTCCAATGCAGATTTGTTCACTGAAGAGGGAATTTCCTTGAAAAATATACTGTCAGGTTTTGTCTTACTGATTTTCACTTTCTTCTCAGCTCCTAAACCATTACTAGTCAGGGTCTCAATTACATCTGATACCACCGAACTTTTCAGTTTCTCCCCTTGATCTTGTTCTGCTTGCCTGGCGAATGGGGTATGCACATCCAGCGTCGAGAAGAATTCTTTTTGAATTCTCTGTTTTCGTATCGACGACTGGCTTCAAAACTTCTTTGGCAGTGAACATGAAGGATTCATTTGTTGGATAGATACTCTATGCGAAAAAGGTTTCCATTATTTTCTCATAATTATTTCATGACATTTTTCTACAGATTAAATCAATTGGACTATGTTTAAAAATTTACATCTAAAATTACTTCATTCAGCCTTATTTAGTGATCCAGAAGTTGTTTGGCGCTTGTTATGGTGTCCAAAGAAATGTCCACTGGAATGGAAATCTGCCCTTCCATGCAACAAAGGATGTGTAAAGAGAGAGAGAGAGAGAGAGCCTACCAAGTTGATCAATGAACATGAGATTTGATAGGCTCTCTTTCATTGTCGCTATCATCTTCCTCACCACATTCTACAATAATAGCTTCTGCAATCTCTGCTACACCTATTCTCACCCTGTCTTCAATGTCATTGAAGAAATCTTGTGCTTCTGGCGAGAATCTATAGACCATGGAGGAGTCCGTGCCATTGGGCTCTGTAGATTTCAAGAAACACTTGATTGTGGGAGTGGAGTAGAAAGGAAGTCCTGAATGAATTGTGTGCCTCTCTCATCTTTCTGTGAAATAATGCAAGAAATTTCAAATGAGACTACAATTGTATCACAGTAAGCATAAAATAATGATTATTAGTTTTTTTGATTTGATCAAAGTATCGAAGATACGGGAGTTGATTTTATTAAACCCCTACCGGTTTTCACCGGCGGGGACTATAGCTGTCCTCTGCGTCCGTCAGTCTGTCTGCCCGTCTGTCTGTTCCACTTCAGTTTTCCCAATTTTTTTTTCTTTCTGCGTTTGAGGAATAATATGAAATTTGCTGAACAGCTTCGACATGTCAAACTACAGATCAAGTTTACACTTTTGTAGCGTCTGGTTGACATATTTGCGAGGAATTTTTTTTTATATTCCATTGTTTTAATGCTCGGGTTCGTTATCAGGCTCGGTGTGTATCAAATAAACGAGGGAAATATGTTGTCAGTAATAATATTGTGCATTTCTTGGACCATTCCTTTTATTGTTTCTAACAAACAAATAAGTTCTTTAAAATAGTGTCAAATAATGTGTTGTAAATTTTTCGACAGGGTTTTACATGTATGTATTATTACAATCGGGTTCGTTATGGGGTTAGTCTGTTGAGACGGTAACAAATTATATTCTGCGTAACAGTGCATTGTTTCCGCAAATTTATACAAACAGGTTGGGGACGAGTAAAAGCAATACTCTCAGAATGATTGTTTATTTAAAATTCAATGATATGTTATTTGCATGGCAAGTGCAGGTAGTTTCTAATCTGTATTTGAATTACGCACATTTTTATAATATGAATTTTTTGGACTTTTTCGACACAATAATGTTGATAAAACCTCATATGAATCATGTTAAGTAATATTTAAAGATAGAATCAATTTAATTCAATCAAACTATGTATCAGTGATAGATATATTTCTGGAAAATTTAGGGATCCAAGCAATATATTAAAATCTCTTCTCGCTCGTTCAACCAAACGCTCGGCTGTCGCCGTTAACCCCCGACAAGCAAGAGAGACTCTCTGCTTGTCGGAGATTTACGGAGACATCCGAGCGTCGAGTTGAACGAGACTATATTGAACTCTGGCGTAAGAATACATACGACTACAAAAAATATCTTAATTGTTCGTACAATTTGAAATCTGGGGATTTTCAAGGTATTATTAAATAAGTTTACTTGAAAAAAAAGCTTCAGCGTATATTATTTCGAATTTATCAATAATTTTCAAAAACTAAGTCTTGTTAGCGGCGATGATTTGTGCTTTGGTCCAAACAATATTTATCTTTCGGTTTGCCAGAGTAACTGCATAGGAGAGTTGATTAAAATCAACTCCCCAAAAAGGTAGAGTCTTTGTTCAAAATGCAGTTAACTGTTAACAGTACATAGAGTTTGGTTGAACAATAATTGATATAATTTACTAAGCAGTGTATAGTCTGTCCCAGATTACTGTTTCCATCACTATAAAGCATTTTAACAAGAATATACATATCTGTCAAAAAATTACAACTTAAATCTATAGAAAGGAAAAAATTCAAGATTTATTCATTCATTTGACACTTTATATATCTACCGGTATTTCTACCCATAGAAATAAACATGAACGGTAACATATTTTTTTCAAAGATTAATAATGGGAAATGTTTTAAACATTAAACTTTGAATGGACAAATAATGTAAATTAAATTTTTTGTCCATTCAAAGTTTTCAAGAAACCTCACACGTCTTTCAATGTATACCTTTTATTCAGATACTTTTCATGCCTGTAAAATGTCTGTAGACTTTGACTTTCTATTTTAAGTTGTGTATTGGAAGGGGCATCTTCAAACCAAAAAAAATGGACTTTTTCATTTTATTTAAATATATATTACTCGGTGCATACTTTTCATTGTAGATGTAGCCAGGTAGCAATTAAAACAAGAAACGATCAAAAAGACCATCACTGCTTGTTTTCATTTAGAGGACGTGACGGTCAAATACCCTCACAAGATACAGCGAAGTAAGAAACACCAATTGTTTACTCGTCCTCTCTCCAAGAACTATAAAAGTGTCTACGATAAGCGGCAAATGATTTATCATTTTAAGACACTTCCATTTGGTTAATATGTATTACGGTGCGACCGTTGGGGCGAGCGCAGCATGTGATAAAATAATGAATTATGATAAAACAATAAAAATAAAAGTAGCGACGTAAAGTAAATAAATGAATTTGTATGCAGAATAAAATAAACATGTCTATTTTTCCAGTAAATTTTCATTATTCATAATTCATTAGATTTTGTTATCTATTTATATATACAGTAGTTGGCCATAAGTATGTTCCCAAAATGGTCGACGTTAACGTAGATCTCGTCATATCCCCTGAAGATTTTTTACTAACTACTTCTAACAACAAAATAAAAATGCCTAGGCAAACATACATGTATATATTACTTTGTATTATATCCTAGGATATGAACTATTCTTGCAATTTTCCTCGTTTAACGATGGAAAGGCTCGCATTCAATATAAAGTGAGACTACTCGAAATGTCAACTACAACTTTTTCTAGGTCACGGAAAATTTGAATTTCGTTTTTTGACCTTTGTAACCGTAAAATTAGCATTTTTCACATAATTTCAATGATATTAATGTCTGAACAGTATGTAAGCGAAACTCTGTGTTGATACTGTCTTTCTGCTCTGTTTAATTGTGCCTAAAAGTATGGTTATCTTTTTAAATAAACTATGGGCAATTTGTGTAGTGACGAACAATTACTGATGAGAAGCAGGTTACTTACAGTTTTATTCATCACATCATACTTTGGTCTTGCTGTAAATCAAGCTGTTTGATTTTTGAAAGCATGTTTTTGGTTGTCTCTGTGGACTTTGAAATGGGATTCAGTCATCTTGCGGTTATCTAATTTTACAACTTCCACTTCGAGTTACGATTTTACCGTTGCTCCGGTCTTCCATACATTTAAACTGTACATAACAGTTTCGGCTGTTTATTCCGTTGAACCTTCCATTTTTATTTATGTAAAAATCCCAAATCTGACATCTGTTTTACGACTTGTTTCTTCCCTCCCATACCTTTTCTGTGGTTCGTCGCCATGTTGCTGTGCAGACAATAAATGTTTACCAAAGGGGAATAATTCCAAGAAAAATTGGTAAAAGCAGAAAAAAAGTCGGAGAATCATTGGACACATTTTTTAATTCTGGCCATCAAAGAAAAATATGCTTTATTTACATTTAAAATGTACCTTACAGAAAAAAAAAATGTTACGGCAGCCATTTTGGGAACATACTTATGGCCAACTACTGTATATATATAGAAATTATCTCAGATAAAATGTTGTTGAATAATAAAGATTTTAACATAATCATGATAATGTACAATTTATTTCCTCTTTTCTTGCAGCAGACATTTTTCTTAAACTTACATATAAAAAATTGACTTATCACAGAGTCCCCCCTCCCCGTTTAAAAAAAAATCAAATTTACGTATAAAAACATTTTGCTGATCATATAAGGAAAATGGATCCCCCGGCCCGGTAGCATGTAATAAATGGAAGTGAAAATAAAGACACTATTGAGCAGCTAAAGAGCTAAAGGCATACTACGCACTCCCAATTCTTCACCCGGATTAGAATTTTCCTGATTTTGAGAATTTCTTTTTCTTTTTGCTTGCGAAGACTTTTTGAATGATGTTGCCACAGCCCCTTTAAAAAAAACATCCCTGGAAATTACCGTAAATATGGTGAATACAATAAATGTGAGCATTCATCCAAATGAGAGCAAGTTACAGATGTTTCCTATCTTTGTAGAAATGCCCCCATTCTTTAGCTCAGCAAGATTTTGAGAAGATTTTGGTATTTATATTTCAGCAGATTTACAATAACTACTTAGAGTAATTTCCCCTTATTGTGACGTCAAAGTTCACGTCGGTCAAGTGTCGTCTATCTCTTTGATAGCCTGGAAAAAAAACTACGCGAAATATACCGTTTTGTTTACTTTAAGTCTTTATGTTCTTGAAATTACATAATTTATCTGTTTCTCAAATTCTCGCGAGATGTTATCCAGTCTAGTGAGATTGAGGAATTGCATTGTGGGTCGAAATTACCTGACGCCGAAAAATTCTGTCGGATCAATGTGCAAGAAATCCAATGTGACGTCACTCGAAAGGACGATAACTCCGTTAGTCTTATATAATGGAATTTGCGTTGTGTCAGCAGTATATTTACAATGCATGTACATAGTCTTTTATCTTGTTCTCGTGAGAGTGTGAAATGGGAAACCATAATTACAGGGAACTACTGGGACAATTAAAACAAGACATTACTGGTCCGATTTACTGACGCCAAAAAAATCCGTTGAATGAATGTGCAAATAGTCCGAATTTTCTATTCACACACGCCTTGCCGGTAGAGCTCACTTCGCAGCGCCGGTGAGTTGCGCTCGCTATTAAATTTGTTGTAATTTGAATAAAATATTTAACCATTTTTATTTTTTTTTTGTCATTCAGGACCAGTCCCTTTAAAAAAAATTAAAAAAAGAATTTAACAGTAACAATGAAATTTATTTTTTTAACAATGAACAAACAATCAACATATATACAATGAAAAGTGACAGTCTTTTAAAGCAGTGTTTAAATTGACAATCTGCAGGAGTTTCAGGAGCTCACTGTCCCTATCCACAATTTTCTTTAGTTTTCGATAGGACGCCAAACTCTTCAGTTTCATCTTTCTGGTGTTCTTTCTCTTCTATTCATTCTTCTCTTCTTTCTCCTCACTTTTTCTTTTCCTTTCTATTTTTTTGTAGACTTCACATTCCTCCATCACTTTGGACAGCTTGTCCTCATCCATTTCTTGATCTTTATCCTCCTCTTTTTCACCGGTCGCTCCGTTTTCTTCCATTTTTCTCTCTTATTCTTCCTCCTCCTCTTTATCTGTCAAGATCTCTTCTTCTTCCTCTGCTTCTTTTTCTTTTCCTTTCTGGTAGCTTACTTCCTACATTGGGGGGTGTTCTAAGGTGCCACACCATCCAAAGGTTTTGGTCAGGAATATCCATGAGGTTGAGTTCTTTTCTCTCCATCTTCTTTGCTTTTCTTTGTTTGCTTTGACAATTGTCCATTTGCAAGTAAAACTTAGTATCAAAAGGTTAACTTATATAAACATTCAAACCGGTTTAAGCCGGTTTAAAACTTGAGGGTTTTTTTTCCGCACGTGATTTTTTCACGCTCATTTCCAATACAAATTTTATGACGTCATTTTGCACGTTCTGACGTTCAACGTGCAAAATAAAATAATCAGTGCACTAATTCCCAGCCAATACAATTTTGTTGAAAAGTCTTGCAACATAGTTTCTTATAAGTTTTAGGTTTACGATAGTGTTCATTAAACCATTCTCTCACATATTTATCTGTTTGATTGGGTTTCCAACCTTTAGGAAATAAATGATTTAATAGATTAGGTCCTATGTCGATGATGTAAGAAATACACACAATATTTTCCGCACACATTCGTATTGTAATCCCGATAGCGATTTTTATTAAAGGTCATGTGGTATCCATTTCTGTCCATAAAGTCTTTAATGGACTTTGAAATGGGGGGTAACCCATAAGAATCGAAATATTCTACAGTATTGCCGTTTAAATACAAACACACCCAATGAGATCCTGTTTTTTCGTGAGGATCTAGATTAATCACCATGGCTTTTTCTTTAGATTTTAAATCAGGAATTAGATCTACGGGGTGGACACCTCCGAAAGAGGATCCTAAATCTCGAGATAAGACTTTTTCCAATTGATAGGTATCCATTTTTATAGTCTATGTTCACTTCTTTTTGTTTGTTGATTTCCAATAAATTATCAAATTCAGCATATACTAAACAGTTGAGGGCTTCTGGGGTATTTTCACCAAATTGAACTTCGATTCTTAAATTTCCAGTTTCAATGAGATGAAATTTGTCTAGTTGTGCTTCTTGATCTTTGGTTAAATCTATGCACCACAGAGTGTACCCGTCTTTATCCTTCAAAAGTGATGTCCGGAGCCCAATCGGATCCAAATTTTCCTCGTCCTTGATACAGACTCAGATAAGATCTAAGATACAAGTTATTGGTGAAATCAGGTTCAAAAGGCCTAGTAGATATGGTGTCTCCGTTGATGCTCACTTCTATTTCTAATTTTAAAATTAAAGGGGTTTTTAGTAGAATCTCCATTAAATGAGGCATTAGGTACAAATCCAATGACTAAGCGTTTAGGCATCTGTCCTTGAAACAAATGATCGCTGATTTTAGATTGGTTACCATTAGGGATGGTGAAAGTTTTTACTTCGACTCATTTCAGAGGATATTTCGCGGTTTCGGTATTAAGACGCTGATTGATGGCATTGAGTACAGTGGAGGTGGGTTTAACTTTTCTCATCCACAATAATATACAGATAATAGACACTTTCCCTGTACTTCCTGCAGCTGTCATCATGTAGAAATCAGATTTGGCTCGATTGAACCTCAAACGAATGTCTACTCCATTAGGGATAAATCTGTCCTGTTGAAACAGATCCAGATAGAGTCGATCAATTAAAGTTATTGTTTTGCTGTCCTCAATGATATCATGGCGTTTTCTCAAACCTTCATTTTTAGCACCATCAGGATAGCTCAGTTCCAGATTGGCGGCAGTGACTGTTATCTTTGCGTTGTCTCCACCAGGGATATCAAATTGACTTCTGGATTGGGTTGCAGCATCAAGTTTAACATCGTCCATGTGTCCCGCAGTGTCTTTCTCCCAAAGACTACAGGATTTCTTTTGAGTTTCCAAAGTTTTGGATCTGTAAGAAAGTAATTTCTCCAAATACGCTTTGTAAGGATAGGTATCTGTTCCTGGACTAATAATTTTACCATTGAGGGCGACATCGATTTCTGTGAACAAGGAATGTAAAATGTTATTGACAGGAGTGTAATCAATGTGGACCCCCGTTAAATTGCTATCATCGCCTTTAGTAAATTTACTAACCACTTGTAAATAAGTTTGTGACAAATCAAAAAATTCGTCTCCCTGCCCCTGGATATCGAATTCAATGGGAGCCGTATCGGAATTAAGGGTACTAACAACTGGCTAATATTCCATCCATTTCGATTCTTGTAAAGCTCTATTCGTGGGAGGAACTTGGAAGAATACTAAACTTTCCATCCCACACATGCAAGATTCTCTGTGCATCATTTTTGTTTGAGAAAGGTGTGTGTGACTTTTGAATGAACAAACCAAACTGCCTGGGGTGAGGGGAGAAACTGTCTTTTTATAGTGTCAGTTGAAGATATCTACGGTTCTTGCTTTTTTACCCTTTCCCACTTTTACTTTTCTTTTTCTTTTATGAGGACCTCCTTTGGCTAAGAGTACTCTGGTTTCCTGTTCTAGAAGAGCTAGATATTGATGTTCCATAGTTTTTTTCCGTTTCCTGTAAACCTTCCAACCCTCGATCAAGAACGGCTTCTTTTAAAGATTTTTTTCCTCCAAGGGCATCTAAACCGGCTTGGGCAGCACTCTGTATGGCTTGTCTGGTACAGGAACTATTTTCCTTTTCGATTGACTTTCAATCCAAGCGGGGTTATGAGCGGTAGTCAAGTGACGATCGTAATTTCCCTTCAGTCTGAATCCGACTCCATCGTGGGGACAGAAGTATTTTAAGGCCGGTGACTCATTTGGAGACTTTTTAGACTTGTTCGAGAGTGTAGGGGTAGATGGTGCTTTAATTGGAGACTGGTCAATGGTAATAATATCATCAAACAAAGAGGGAGCTTGAGTTGCTTTAATAGGGATAGAAGTCATTACATTATCTAAGGTTCTGGCCGCTCCTATAGGACCTTGCATGGCCCTATCAATTTTCTGGATAGCATTAATAATAGGAAAAGTTGGGGTATCATCCTCAGCATAGGGAAGAGTGGCATTCAAATCTCCTTGATTTTTCTGATTTTGATCTTGACGATACAAGTCTACTTGCTCTTGAACCTAATCAGGCAAGTCTTTCCTAAGGGGAGGAGTCTTCACAAAATCTTTTTTGCTTATTTTCTTTTCGATGACTTTCTTCGATTTGCTCTTTCCAGGCTGATCAGTGTTTTCTTTTTTCAAATTCCATTTCAAAAAATTACGAATTATATGACCCCTCCTAAAAACCCAGCTCCTCCTCGTTTCAATACGGCTTTCAATATGTTAACTTCGTTGACTTTTTTGTCAGCAATCACGTTCAAATCATCCTGGTGTTTTTCAATAAACCGTTGAGTCTGTTTGTCGACAGGAATAGTTCCTTTCATTGAATTCTTAGCTGCGATCAGAAACCATTTCATTAAGGTTTTACGGCTTAATTCGATGATTTCCTGCCTTTTCTGTGGAACTTTTTTTTCCATATAAAAGTTTCAAAAGTCTCAACACTTTGTTTTGTCGTACCATGATGAACTCAATCCAAATGAAGGTAACTCCTCGTGTGTTCAATATTTATATTCTCGAGGCATATAGACACTTAGGGTATCGAACATTTGACTTCTTAATCTCAATTCATCTGGAGTTTGTGGACTGAGATCTACAAGCAAATACCCATGAGGAATACTAGTAGACTCTTGGTAAGCAGACATTAAATGAGGCATATCTAATTGTCGACTCAACACCGTCACTTGAGATTTATCTCGAGGATTTTTAAACAGTACCAAATAATGAGCATTGAGACTAATAGTACGGTGTTGATTTGCTGGATCAAATACATTTTGAGTAATGTAAATCACACTGGTATTCCTATGATGAGCTTTGCGAGTAAACCAATCGACAAAAGACTCGATGGCTTTGCCTCCCATCACATCGTCAAAAATTAACAAGTGACGAATACTGAAATCAGCCACTAATTTCTCGTCGTCTTCTGGAATATTGCGTATAAACTTGACTTGATCTTGTAAAGATTCGTAAGCGGGTTGCCATTCTCGGTAACACCAAGTGATTTTTTTCGAGGGGAGGGGAAATCCAATGTCTATTTTCTACTAACTTTTTAACAAAATGTGTTTTTCCCGATTTTGAAGGACCCGCCACCACCATGGTAAATTCGTGTTTCAATTTAAAAGGGTCTAGTGTTTCGTAAGAATACATCTTCACTTATGAAATAAAAAACCTTCACCTTTTCTATTTAAGTGTATGTTAGTGACCACTGGTGTTTATATTTTATTTTTGTTGTACACACAATTATTTTCTATTTGCACGTAATAGAGACATCTTTTCTAAAGATTTTTTGTGGTTTTCTTCTTCTGTATTTTTTCTTCTTTTTTCTGTGTTTTGGTTTCAAGCAAATAAATTAATAATAAAAAAAAACCAAACACCTCACTGCTCTCCAAATGAGCGACAAAGAGGGCAGGGGTTCAGATTCCTGCAAATGTCTGGAATGCATTTGCATAAAACACGCTGCTGCCCACAGTCCCTGCACTTGATCTAAAAATATAAAAAAAACAATCATAATTATTTTTGTTAAAAGTATTTTATAATTACAAAGCATTTTATAATCAAATAAAAAAAAATCATGTTTTATTTACCTGCATATGCCCGTTATCCCTATAACATATAACGCATTCTTCTTTCTTTTCGTCTTTTTCGGTTACTTTTACACCCCAGCTGGGGACAATAGAAAAATGCCTCGTAGGGTCCTTAGGTCTTCTAGTATGCAGATATAAGGGAGGGGTAGCAGCCATTATTATCGTTTTTAATTGTGTGGACGCATCCCGCGTGGCGGGGTGTAGGTCTGTTGGGAGGTGGAGACACCAGCCAATGGTGGACGGGCCGCACCGGGGGTCCTGGTGGAGAGGGGGCAGGACTGTAGCCCGGACTGATCGGGCTATACCCACCCGTACTGCCTGGTGGAGAGGGATCCGGACTTTTGGGTGAGTCCGGAATCACTATAGGCTCCCTGAAACCTAAAATTAAATAAAAGATGTTAAATACTAAACAACCACTTACATTATTAAAATGTTACAAAAAGTACAGTATTAAAATTACTTACGTTGAGGGCTGGCCCGGTGGTCGAATAAGCGGCGAGGGGGGCAGCTCCGGTGCTGGGGGGGAGGTTAAATCGAATCCCCGGTCCTCTTCTCCGGTAGGGCATAGCCCTTCTGGCAACATTCCTCATTTGTCGGAATAAGGAAACGGGTCCCCTGGGTACTAGAGCGGCTGGAGGAGGCGGTGGCTGCGGAGGTGTTGGTGTTAAGGGCCCAGGCAGCACTGGAGCGGCTGGATGAGGCGGTGGCGGCGGAGGTGACGGTGTTAAGGGCCTAGGCAGCACTGGAGCGGCTGGAGGAAGCGGTGGCGGCTGAGGTGATGAGGCGACAGATGTTGACTCTCTTCTTCTATTCTCTAGCATCTGTACAATAGTTTCCAAATCAGGAACAGGTCCGGGAGGAGGCAACGAGGGACCATGGGTCGTCTGGCTTACAGAACCCCTAGCCCTGGAATCCACAGGATTGGTACTGGACTCCAAACAAGCAATTGGAAAGCTAGACTGTAAATCATACTGTATTCCATTCCATCTGTACGTTTCTATTGTCACAACTCTTCTCACTAACGAAATGTCAGTGTTAAACTGCGGCACGGAGTAGATATTCATTACGTCGATTTAGAAAAATCAAGCAGACGAATGAGAGTTGGGCGGAAGTGCGCTGCTATTTATCAACTCAGTACCAAAATGGCCGACATTGCCTAGTTTCGGCAGCTAGATATGACGTCATTTTCATTATGACGTCAGAATCTTGGATTGAATTCGCACCAAGTTTTAAGCTAGGCTCTTCTAGCCAGGCTACCATGACAACCGGGTTTAAAGCAATGCAAACTCCCTATAGAGTCTTATAATAAAGAGAAACATTTGTTCGATATTTAAAATAGTAAAAATAAAAAAAAAACTATATGAAATAAAAATTTTTTTTTTGATTTTCAAACAAACAAATTATACATTTAAACAATTGTCTTTTTAAACACAAATTAAATATTTAACGAATGTCTTTTTAACATTGGCTCTAAAACAATTGCAGTCTGTTGATTTCTTCTTTGAAAACGAAATCGGTCATTTGCTAAAGTCATCCATTCACTTGTCCAATCCTCGTATGGTATTTCAAACACTTGAATGTCCATATTAAACTTTACACTCCGTTTTCTTCGTCTATGGCTTGAGTTTTCAATTTCAGGCATAGAAATTCCAAAGTCACCATCTTCATATTGTCTATTTGTGAAATCACTCGACGACAAGCTCTCCCCTGATGGGTGAACATGCATCTGAGATACCCGAAGTTCTGATAATCCTTGTAGGAGACGCCTGTTAATTTCTCGAGTAATTGAATCTTGGCCCCCCTCGCAAATCCAATAAAATATGGCTAGTCTTCCGGGGAAAGGATTTTCTACTGCTAAAATCAACAGTATATGGGCAAGAAAATTCAAACTGGTGATGTTCCGAGCCAAAGCTAACACTCTGATATTTTTCTCTGTGTTTCCTCGTTCATATCTGCATTCCATTTTGTTACTAATTGATAACCCTCAAAGGTAAGACTCAATATTTCGCTCATCATCCAATTTTTTTTGCTTGACAGAATAATAAAAAATATTAAAAAAGCAGTTTATTATATACCCATATTTCTCGCCCAACCAATACCTTCTGGGGCACGTGAGAAACAAGAAAATACCGGTTATCAACAGAAACCAAGGTCAAACTTAGCGCGTGACTGAAAAGAATCCAGCTAAGGGGGGACTTCTACACCTGGAAATCACCGCCCGAGGTCTATAAAACAGGCCCCCTAGGACTTGTGCAGGTCACATTGCAAATCATGACGTCTAAAAACTTCCTCGATAGCCAAGATCCTATGTCTAGTGGAATGGGCTATTACGATCCATCACTAGTGACAGAGACCCAAGACCCAGTCAACCTAGAGATGGCTGCTTACAATTCAGTGCTCAGTAAGGAAGACTTTGGGATCATTACCACGACCCAGGAAGGAATTCTTAACAGTCTCCATATGATGAGTGACGAAATAGGAAAACATACTAGCTTGATCTTAAACTGGACGAAATGAACAAAACTACGCAGCCAAAACTACGCAGGGGGAAAAGCCGGCTCATGCTACACCTGTGGAGAACCAGGTCACTATTCGCCGGATTGCCCTACAAAGGAAAACAACCGGGGCTCGACTTCCCAGCAGAGTACTAACTACAGTAGACCTTCAAACAACAATTGTTTCATCTGCAAAAAAGGAAGGCCACTGGATGAAAGATTGCCCAGAAAATCTCAAAAACAAATACTGGGCAGACCAAGAGCAAGAGGCTCAGGATTGCCCAGAAAAAGAAAATCACCCTCCCATCAACAAAGGAAAAGGAGTCAAAGACAAGAAAAAAGCAAAAACCAAGAAATCCAAGAAAGATTGGGACGAGGAAATGAAAACGGAGCAGAAAAAAACAGGCCGTATGATATACGATGAGAGTCAACAATGAAAATGTGTTTCTGAATTCTCCCACTCGTATGAACTCTCTTTGATAACATTTCACGAGAATTTCTGAACAATGTAATTTTCAGAATTGTTTGTGCTTATTTCTTCACTTGTTTCATGTTTTTTCATGTTCTTGTTCAATAAAACTCATTTCAACCTTAAACCCGTTTTTTCCCTACCTCATTTGCATAAAAAGTGCACTCAGTTGTACCACCCAGCTAGGCGCCTTATACTACTCTCCCTGTTTTCCTTCGTTTACATGGAGATGCCATCTCATTAAAGAATTGAGAGGCTTGATATAATATAGGTTTGCAAACACACTAGAATTATAACACTTATGAACAATGCATTCACTTATATACAGATCATCCAATCGCCATTTTTGGATGTTTATAAGTTTTATTGCTTAAAATGTTCATTGAGTGGACAATAGTTTCTTCCCACTTATGTTCACCCTCCCTCTTTACCAAATTTGGTACTGGCAAAAAAACATTATGAGCCTTATTAGTGTAGCTGTTCACTGTATTGATAATAGTAATTACCCCATGTTGTTAATTTCTATTCAATATGGTGTTTCCGTAGAAGATAATATTTTGTCTGGTACTAATAACAGCTAATGAATGAAAAACAGACCCCCTCCCTCCTTGCAGGAATTTTATGATCACCTGTTGTTTCATTGGAAGAGACAAATTATTTAATATTTTACAATTTATATTATTTAATTATTATTTTATTATTTATTCACTATACCATGAAAAAGTTTCTCAAATCAGTTGAAAATTACTCAAATCTTTTGTCCCTTTTATCTTTCATTACTTTACATATTATTGTTCTTAATTTTGGTCCACCTCGATGCTTTTCATTTTACAGAATAAGCCAAAATATACAACAAAAATCTGCTTTCATGTATATGTCTTGTTTTTACTTATATGATGAGGGGAATACTAAGTCTTAATCTGGATTCATGCCTAGCATGAATTCTGTTTCCACATTTTATTTCATTGAAAAGCAGCATGTATGACTTGTTCAATCTTAAAAGTAGCAATATTTATTAGTTCCACAGATGAATTTCTAATGATCTTTCTCTGTCTCTAACTCTCTGTCTCTTTTTCTCTAAGATGTAAAATATTTGTTCCTATCATTATTTTAAAACTGTTTTGATTATTTAAACTTTTTACGAAATAAGTGCAATGATAGAACAATAGTTCGTCGTTAATAATGCTATCAACCTCTTTGCTTCTCTCTCTCTCTCTCTCTCTCTCTCTCTCTCTCTCTCTCTCTCTAAGATGTAAACTATCTCAAACTGTTTTGGTTATTTAAACTTTTCACGGAATAAGCGAAATGATAGAACAATATTTCATGTCGTTTATAAAGTTATTAACCTCTATGCTTCTCTCTTTATCTCTCTGTCTCTTACTCGCTGTCCCTCTCTCTCTCAGCTGTAAAATATTTGTTCCTATCATTATTTCAAAACTGCTTTGGTTATTTAAACTTTTTACGGAATAAGCGAAATCATAGACCAATTTTTATGTCGTTAATGAATGTTATGAACCTCTATGCTTCTCTCTCTCTCTCTCTCTCTCTCTCTCTCTCTCTCTCTCTCTCTCTCTCTCTCTGTCTCTCTGTAAGATGTAAAATATTTATCCCTATCATTATTTCAAAACTGTTTCCGTTATTTAAACTTTCTTTGGAATAAGCAAAATGATGCAACCAAATTCAATGTCGTAAAGGATTGCTGTCAACCTCTATGCTTTTCTTTTTTCTTTTTTTGGAGTAAACGGAAGACCTTATTGTTTTCGTACTGTTTCTTCTTATTATTTTTTTCCACAAATTTTGTGCACGCGATTTCTCAGAAACTATTCGGCTGATTTTAACCATTTTTTCACAGATGATTGCCAGAGGTCATAATTCTAGACGTTTTTTAAATTTTGAAATCGACACTTCCGGTACCGAGTTACAACGGATTTTCTATTTTTACGACCTATTTTGTGCAGAGCTAATCTCAGAAACTTTTAAAGATTTGAATACGAAATTTTCAGGATAAGAAGTCTATACATGTAGTTTGAAGTTGTGCACTATTATATTGTTTTACGCCAGTGGCGCCATTTCTATGAGCTCGCCTAGGCACGAAAATTGGGTACGAATTTCCATTCAAATTTTCATACGTTTTGATCTGTTTCTTTTGATCAGTTGATATTTTGTTAAATAATATAAAATAAAAGTGGTAGAAAAGTTCTTTCCAATAAAATCAACAAAAAGGGACTCGTAAAGTCTATTACGAATAACTTGAAAACGATAAATATTGTGTTATGCATTATAGAATCAAAGATGTTGAACGCTACATTATCGGTTTGAAAAAGTCATCGTCAGACCCATGTTTGACGTAATAAGGGATTTTTATTCATTATCTTCAAATTGGGGGGGGGGGGGGGGGCTGTCATTTTGAAATTGTATTGATATTTTATGGTATCATTTAAAATTTTAAAAAATCGGACGGAAGACCTACTCGTTACTCGTAACGAGGTCGTATCTAGTTATTATTTTTTTCCACAAATTTTGTGCACGCGATATCTCGAAAACTATTCGGCCGATTTCGACTCTTTTTTCACAGATGATTGCCAGTGGTCATAGGTCTAGAATTTTTTTGAAATTTTGAAATCGTCACTTCAGTTCCGATTTACGGCCGATTTTGTTAGTTTTTACGACCAATTTTGTGCAGAAATAAACTCAGAGACTATCAGGGACATCGATATGAAATTTTCAGGATAGGTAGACCATAGTTTTAGTTTGAAGATGTGCAAAACGTAGTTTTTGGCACCAGTGGCGCCATTTCTGTGAGTTCGCCTAGGCTCGAAAATTGGATACGAATTTTGCATCCAAATTTTCATAGATTATGATCAGTATCTTTTTATCAGTTAATATTTTGTAAAAAAAAATATATAACAAAACTGGTAGATAATCAAAAGTTCTTTCCAACAAATTCAAGAAAAAGGGGCTGGCCCCTTTTTTTAAGGGCCAAGACACTTGTAAACATTAAGGATCTAGAGGGCTGGCCCCTAAAATATTTAATCATTTGTATCTCAATAATGATCAACAATTTTAGATAGGTGTAAGAACAGAAAATGTTAGAATTTGTGAGACCTTTTGATTGAATTCAAGAAAAAGGGGCTGGCCCCTTAAATTAGGGACCAAGACTCTCGTAAACTCTTATACAAATAACTTAAAAATGATAAAGATTTTGTAATGCGTTATAGAAGCAAAGTTGTTGATCGTTACAATATATATCAGGTGAAATCATTGCCACGCGCAACGTACGGGAACTTTGACGCAATATATCTAGAGAAGGACACATATTTTGTTAAGCTTTGTAGAACAGAAAATGCTTGTATTGATAATTCTAATCGATTCCATCAATCAAAACACCAATGTCTGTCCCCATTGAGCAACAATTTTAGATAGGTGTAAGAACAAAAAATGTTAGTATTCTTGAGAACGTTTGAATGAACTCAAGAAAAAGGGGCTGACCCTTTAATTAGGGGCCAAGACACTCGTAAAGTCTTATATATATATATATATATATATATATATATATATATATATATATATATATATATATATATATATATATATATATATATCTTAAAAACGATAAATAGTTTGTTCAATTCATTATAGAAACAAAGTTGCTTATCGTAACAATATCAGTTTGTGAAACTCATTGCAACACCCATTGATGACGTAATTAGGGATTTTAGGGGACTAAAATCTTAAATCTTTAATGTGCTGTATATGAAAAAGCAAACACTTTGATTAGCATTTTAAAGGATATTGATAATCGTAAATATTATCTGAAAGGAAGGGGTTAAGGGAAAATTCTGAAAGTTCATCGTAATTTTAATCGTACCGTTTAGAAATTGAACGGAAGACCTACTCGTTACTTATAACGAGATCGTATCTAGTTACGTTTTTACTTTAATGACAGTTGTACATGGTATTATGTATTTAAATGTAAAGTATTGTTATCTAAAAAAAAAAACCGTTTGTGATGATTATCATTATTAAGATATTTGTTTCAAACCATCATTTCCGTTTCGAGATAAAAAATAATGGTTTATAATTTGTGAAGGGATAAATAAGAATATATAACACTGAAAAAGAATCAACATGTCTTATGTATATGAACATGTACAGTACCGATCAGACCTAACCTAACACCAGAGTAAAGCCCAACTAAGCCCTGGGTTTAGATTTGCGGTTTACTTTATGAAAATTTAGGTCCACTCGGGTTTTACTTTTGGTTTACTCGGGGTTAACGTAGGGTTTTCTTTAAAAATGCTATTGAGGTCAAATCTATGCATGGAAGTGTGAAGCAGACCTGTCTTCAATCTAACCATCCCACTGCCTGTAAATTCTGCCTCTTGTATATTCCTAATAAACAATTAGCGTCTGCTTTCAGGGTATACTTTTGACCGGGTTCACTCTTGGTTTACTTTTGGTTTACTCTTGATCCACTCTGGTAAACCCAGAAAGTAAACCCAGGGTTTAGTTTGGGTTTACTTTCTGTTGGGTTGGGTCTGATCGGTACTGTATCCACTCATTTCTGTTCTAAATATATCCTAATTCTAATCCCTCTCGTCGTGGTCAGAGTTATGGTTAAGTATTGGGCTGAAATTGTTACCCAAACTTCAACAAGAGAGATTCGAAATTTACCTTCTCATAATATCTATATGCTTTTTTATATACCATATACACTATATATATATATATATATATATATATATATATATATATATATATATATATATATATATAT